>JARBWK010000014.1:7568901-7946352 GCA_030556195.1 Anolis apletophallus
ACAAAAGAATCTGGAGCAACAAGCACCTGAGGCAATGCATCAAAATCAGTGTGTACACAGCTATCGTACTATGATACAAAAAAGATGGTATAAACCAACATCAGTATATAAAATAATATATTATAAGGTCAGGTTTCATATAATTATGCACAATACAACATATATAGTTCACATTTGATACATTTTACCGTGTCCTTGGCGCAACCTGGTCTTAAAATTCAGTCCAGAGTGCGAGAGAGTCAATCTCCATAATTGTTCCAAATGGTGTAGTCGGGTAATCCCAAAGTTCAAGTCCAAAAGGGTAATCCAAAGACAGTAGGTACAGAAAACCTTATCCCAATAGGATTCGCATTAAAGCAAAGAACTGGAGCCAAACATCAAGGCTCCATTTGTTACAAATAAGGCAAGCCGACGGGAGGGGTATCCTCTGGAATCGGGGCCGCAGTATATCCGTTTCGTTTCTTTTTCAAGGCTAACATATAATATATGCAGGTTCTTTTCTTATAATTTACAATAATAATAATCATCAGTACAGAGTTTCCATCATAACCCCGTACAGAAAGTATAAGATAATACAGTGCAATATAGCAATACATACCGCAATAGAATGAGATCCTATCTTAACCCCATCTCAATCCGAAAGGGTGACCACAAAGGTAAACATAATGGGAAAGCACACACATTTAAAGCTACCTAACCCATCAGGAAGGTATGCAGGCTGATCGGCTCGTTATGACCATGAGGTAACTCTGTATTTAATTTGATTTGCCAGAGTAATTCTAATTTCAAGAGCACCTGAGTGGTGTTGCCGTGTGCTGGAACATTGGCTTTTTCTAGTATTTGCAGTTTTAAAGAAGCCGGAGAATGTTTGAGATCCAGGCAGTGTTTGTAAAATGGCATGTCTGTACTCCCTGCATTGATTTTACTGCGATGTTCAATAAATCTTTGTTTTAATTTTCTTGAAGTAATTCCCATAGGTTTTTTTGCAATCGCAGGTGATCGCATACGTGATTTTAGAAGAGGAACAGGTACCAAATGATTTAACAGGGAAGTGCAGATTTTTAGAGGGGCAGTAAATAGTTTTATCTTGGCAAATGTTGGCACAAACTGAGCAATTTCCACACGGTCTACTGCCTGGGCTTAAATTAGATTTCAATACTTTGTTATGATTTGAATGAGTTAATATTTGCCCCAGGTTTCTAGTCCGTTTATGAGCCACAACTGGGGGAGATTCCAGGCCTGGGATCTCCGAGACAATCGGCCAGTATTTTTTAACAATATTGATGTATGTGCGACTTTGGGGGGTAAAAGTAAGAGGCCAGACTAGTTTGTTCAAAGGCTGTCTGTCCGTAGGTGAAAGAAGAGAATTGCGGTCTTTAGCATCAGCTTTTTTCCTAGCGTTATCCACTATATGTTTGGGGTAACCTCTGGCAAGAAATTCTTCTGACGTTTTGTTTGCTGCTGCATTAAAGTCTGTTTGCAAGGAAGAGTTCCTTTTATCCGTAGGAATTGCGTATAAGGGAGGTTATACTTCAGATTGAAGGAGTGATGACTTCTGAAATGTAAATATGAGTTCACGTGCACAGATTTCTGGTAATTCTTGCATTGAAGAGTATTGTTGTACTTAAAGACCGTTAAGTCTAAGAAATTGACCCTCTCGTTATTGAAATCAAAGGTAAACGATATCGATTCATGCCAAGTGTTCATCCATCTTTGGAAATCTTTGTGTGGCATATCTTTATTGGCTACTAGAAAGATGTCGTCTATGAATCTGTGGTACGTCTTTATATGGGATGAATATTGATTGTAGTTGGGTCCAAAAATAAATTCTTGTTCTAGGAAGGACATAAACATTATGGCCAGAGATGGCGCTGCTGCTTGGCCCATACTGACCCCGTTTTTTTGGACATAGAAGTCTTCTTCAAATGAAAAATAATTATAATCACAGATTATGTCAAAGATTTCCATGAGGAAGCAGGTGGGGGTATCTTTAACGGTTCTGTTTACCAGCACTTCGAAAAGCATCTCTCTTAAGTCTGTAAGTGAGATATGAGTATATAAAGAAACAACATCAATAGTATATAGAATGTCTCCCTCTTCTATCTGGCAATTCTCGATTTTACGTAAGAAGTCAGTGGTATCTTTAAGGTATGCTGGAGTCTGTTTTACAAAAGATTGGATATGGTGGTCCAGAAATTTGGATAGTGGTTCCAAAATTCCTCCGCAGCAAGCAAGGATAGGTCTGCCTGGCGGCGGATATTGATTTTTGTGGGTTTTTGGTAGAATATAGAACTTAGGAATATTTGGATGTTGAACATATAAGTATTCTCCCACCTTCTCCGAAATATGACCTACAGCCACTGCTTCTTCAATGGTGTTGCGGATCACAGAGGAAAAACGTTGAGTAGGATCTGCACATAGCTTGGAGTAAAAATTGGTGTCATTAAGTTGGCGACGGCATTCATGCACGTAGACATCTTTGTCCAAAATCACGATCGATCCTCCTTTGTCTGCCCTCTTTATCACGATATTGGGGTTATTACCTAGTTTTTCCAGTAACTCTATATCGGATTTAGATAGGTTACTGTAGTAGCGAAGCAATCGTACTGTCTATTCTCCTCTATGGGTCTGAAACGTGGGTCACCTATCGCCAACACTTACGACTCCTCGAACACTTTCATCAGTGCTGTCTTCGCACAATCCTAAATATACACTGGAGCGACTATGTGACGAATGTTGTTGTCCTTGCGCAAGCAGGGATCACCAGCATTGAGGCCACGCTATTGAGAACACAGCTGCGCTGGGCAGGGCATGTCTCTAGGATGGAGGACCACTGCCTCCCAAAGATACTACTCTATGGTGAACTTGCCACGGGTCAGCGCAAGAGAGGCGCCCCCAAAAAGAGATACAAGGACTCCCTGAAACAACATCTCAGGCTCGGCCAGATTGATCACCACAATGGTCCACCCTGGCCTCACATCGGGAGGCATGGAGACGCACTATCCATAATGCTGCGGCCTCTTTCGAGAAGACATAACAGATATAAAACTGTTGTCAGAAGTGTGTCATATCAGTATAAACAAAGGGGAACATCAAGGAGACCCAATATCGCCCAAACTGTTTGTGGCAATTCTGGAAAGGCTATTCTGGAAAAATTAAATCTAAATGCAGGATTTCAATCGACTGTGAACAACTTCCTCATCTTCCCTTTTGGGATGATTTTGGCATCCTTTTTGCCAAAAATCCAGAGGATTCACAACAGGATATCCAACAACTAGCCCAACACTCAAAATCAGTAGGACTGGAAATGAACTTGAAGAAAACGAAATTTATGATAAATTAGCATCATTATAAACAGAGATGAAATTGAGGAAGTGAGTGAATTTGTATTATCTTGGACAACGAGTACAGTCAAATACAGTCTGGAGTTCGAGGACTTGCTCTTAAATGGTTCAACTCATTCCTTCGAAACTGTGGTCAGCGCGTGGAGTGGATGGGTCACACCTCTGAGAAGTCCCCTCTCCATTGCGGGGTACCTCGGGGGGTTATTCTTTCTTCCCTGCTGTTTAACATCTATGTACAAACACTGGCTAGACTAGTACGGAGCTTCGGATTAGAATGTTATCAATATACCGATGATACCCAACTCCTCTTGCGCCTTAATCCTGGGTCAACCTCAATACCAAAAACACAACGAAGGGACAAAGTCCATTTATGAATAAAGAATTAATTCACAACTTCTACCATTCAATCCATATATTCATAATAAAGCAATAAATGTGATCTGGTGCCGTTGATACATACAACAGAATATCGATTGCGGAAGATTCCAAAAGTTACTCACGCCGAGGTTCACTAAAAGTCCGGATTATCCAGTCCTGAGTTGCCTCAGTAGGCGAGTATTGGCGTGATAACCAGTCAGTTTGAAAAGTAAGTATTCATGTAGGAAATAATACATCCACAGTTCATATAGGCATCCAGGAAAACAAAAGTAGAAAATCACCGATAATCACGCCGTGCGTACGCCATGTAAAGTTCTTAACAGAGGAGCCGGGTTGACGGAAGACTCTCAGAAAAGATCCCGTTCCATTTCGCGCTGTAGCTCTTTATCAAAACCCAAATGAAGGTTTGGAATAAATAGGCGTCCACTAGTATTCTGTAAAGAGGGAATGATCCCGGTAGTGAGTAGACAATCCAGCAAAACGATATTAATAACAATGGTAATAAAGTAAAATATATACTAGAAATATCGATTATAATATAGAGTATACACAAAGAAATACATACCAATCATAGAAGAGTCAACCTCAATATCGGTCGGAGGATTCTAACCTCCTAGAGGTGCCTGCGGTGAAACTTGCCAGGTTGACATCAACTCGCCGGAGGGCGTTCTCCGTCATAGCACCTGTGCTGTGGAACGCCCTCCCGGCTGAAACACGGGCCATGAAGGACCTCCTCCCATTTAGACGGGCCTGTAAAACCCACCTTTTTAAACAGGCTTTTAATGGGTAGGCCCGGTCCACTCGCCGCCAATAATTCTCAGATTTAGTACATGTTGTACCATTGTTTTAATTAACCCTGTTCAATCTGTTTTTATTGTTACTATTGTTTTTAATTGCCCTCCACTGTGTATTGCTGTGCCTTGTGGCTACTGTAAGCCGCCGTGAGCCCCCGGGAGTTCGGCGGCATAGAAGCCAAAATAATAAATAAATAAATAAATAAATACCGGACAACTTCGCCCTGTGCTTTGAGGCGGTGTAGAGATGGCTGCGCGTGAGCAAATTGAAGGTGAACCTGGCGAAGACGGAAATCCTTTGGCCAGGTTGACCGACAGAAATGATATGCCCGCTGCCCACTTTTGACGGTGAGCCCCTGACTCCATCTTCCACCGTTAAAAGCCTTGGTGTTATACTGGACCCACTGTTGACTATGGAAGCCCAGATTGCTGCTATCAGTAAAAAAGCCTTTTTCCATCTGGCACCCTACCTCTCGGGAGAGGCCTTGGCAACAGTGATCCACGCAACGGTGACCTCGAGGTTAGGTTACTGCAATGCACTGTATGTTGGTCTCCCTATATCACTGACCTGGAAGATTCGTTCTGTCCAAAATGCGGCTGCCAGATTACTCACAAGAACATCCATGAGATGCCACATAACACCGAGCCTACAGCATCTACACTGGCTGCCAATCGAACACCGGGTCTCCTATAAGGTATTGGTCCTGACCTTTAAGGGCCTTCATACCTCAGGGACCGCCTCTCTCTCTCTCTCTGTCAACATCTGTGGGAACCACGTTCGTCCCAAGAAAATATGTTATACTTACCGGGTCCCAGAGAGGTATCTACAAAGCGTAGGGCTTTTTCGGTTTCTGCTCCAGAAATGCCACCCTACATAAGAGCTATGCATGATTTGCAAGCTCTTAAGATACGGGTCAGGAACCTTTTTGACTCAGAGAGCCATGAAAGCAAAATATTTGGAAATTTATTTCAGTGAGAGCCATAGAATATATATATTTTAAGCCTGAATTCAACTAAATGTGAATATATACGTACATACTATATGTGTATGTCAAACGTTTTTAATATGGCCAGTGGGCTAATCAATCAAGACTATATACAACTATATACAATGTACATACTATGAGAAAAGGATTCCCCCGGCAGAATTACGGGAAACTTCAGAACACTCCAAGCCAGGCCTGGGCAAACTTGGGCCCTCCAGGTGTTTTGGACTCCAACTCCCACAATTCCTAACAGCCTACCGGCTGTTAGGAATTGTGGGAGTTGGAGTCCAAAACACCTGGAGGGCCCAAGTTTGCCCAAGCCTGCTCCAAGCAGTGAACCTGGGCAATTCTGAGGGCCCTTCCACACAGCCATATAACCAAGAATATCAAGGCTGATAATCCACAATGTCCGCTTTGAACTGGGTTATCTGAGTCCACACTGCCATAAGAACAATTCAATAGCCTCCAAAACAACTTTAGTGACCTAGCTCAGTGTTTCTCAACCTGGGGGTCGGGACCCCTGGGGAGGTCGTGAGAGACCGAAGTCCATCAGAAGAATATATTTCTGGTGGTCTTAGGAGCCCCTTTGGCAGAGAAGGCTGAAGATCTCTCAGCCCGTCCATCTCTTCCTTTTTGGAAACAGACAGCGAATTCTCCCACCAAAAACCCTCCTCAGCTGTGATTGGCCGGCCTCTCAGCCAAGGGGAGGGCTGTTTCTGAAACTCCAAGCTGGGAGGGGAGAGCAGGCGTGCTCGGGCGTGGCAGCATGGTGCGCATGTGCAGGCAAGGGAGAGTGTGCGGGGCAGGAGGGCGAATTGCATCAGTACTGTGTGTAGAGTGTGTTCAAGGCATGGGGGTTCTGTGTGGGAAGTTTGTCCCATATCATTGGTGGGGTTCAAAATGCTCTTTGATTGTAGGTGAACTATACATCCCAGCAACGTCTATTTCCTCCAAATCCACCAGTGTTCAGCAGGCCCGGATTAAGCAATTTTGGCGCCCTAGGCCACACTTTGAAATTACGCCCCCAAACCTCTACCGCACCCCCCCCCTCACCTCCTCGCGGCTCCGTGCGCCTCCTTCTTCTTCCGCGCGCCCCGGGGGCGAGCCTTCCTTTCCTCCTCTTCCTCGCCATGCGCACGGCTTCCTTGACTCCTCGCCACGCGCCCGGTGTTGTGGAAGAGGAGGAAGCCGGGCGCATGGCAAAGAGGAGAAGGAAGGGCTCGCTCGCCCCCGGAAGCAAGCCATCCCTTGCTTCTTCCTCCTGCTCGCCATGCGCCTGGATTCCTCCTCCTCGCCGGGCGCCCGGCGTCGCGGAGGAGGAGGAAGCCGGACGCATGGAGGAAGAAGCAAGGGGTGGCTCGCCCCCGGAAGCGAGCCATCCCTTGCTTCTGCCTCCTGCTCGCCATGCGCCTGGCTTCCTCCACTCCTTGCCATGCGCCCGGTGTCGCGGAGGAGGAAGGGAAGCCCCGCCTCCAGGGCACGCGGAGCAGCGAGGAGGTGGGGGGGGCGCCAAGGAGGAGTGCAGGAAAGGGGAGGGGGCGCAGGGTGGGCGCCAGAAGATCAAACTTTTAAAAAAATTAATTTTGGGGGTCCGAACCTGCCGCCTTCCCATGGCTGCCGCCCTAGACCATGGTCTAGGGTGGTCTTATGGATAATCCGAGCATGGTGTTCACATTAGGGCATATTGAGTAGCCGTCCCAAGTTTGTTTGTTTATTATTCATTCTTGTATGCTGCCACTCCCCGAGGGCTCGGAGCGGCTCACAATCACATAAAACATAGAACAAAATAAAACGTTTTGCTAAAATTAGACTAGACTAAGCAGGGTTACAACATTCAACAATCAAGGGCCAGCTTGAAGAGATGGGTCTTACAGACCCTACGGAAGGAAAGCAAGTCCTGTAAGGCACGAACTTTGGGTGGCAAGATGTTCCAAAGGGTTGGTGCCACCACAGAGAAAGCCCTACGTCGAGTAGATGCCAGGTGGATGGTTTTGAGGCTGGGCACTTCGAGAAGATTCAGATCTTCAGAGCGAAGTGACCTCTGGGGTTGGTAGGGAAAAAGACGGTCCCTGAGATACATCGGCCCCAGACCATACAAGGCCTTGAAGCTTAACACCATCACCTTGGAAGTGATCCGGTGCTCGACCGGAAGCCAATGAAGCTGCTGAAGGATGGAAGTTATGTGACATCTCGCTGGAACTCCAGCGAGAAGTCGTGCAGCGGCATTCTGGATGAGCTTACGTTTCCCGATCACAGACAAGGGCAGGCCAATGTAAAGAGCGTTACAGTATTAAAGTCTTGAGATGACCGTGGCTTGGGCCTCCATCATCAGCAAAGGGTCTAAGACAGACCTGGGCAATGTACCCCCCCCCCGGCCAATTCTTTCCAGTCCGGGGAGAAGGGCGTCGGGGGTGGGACCAAGAGGAAGGGGTGCCGCTGCCGCCATCCCATCGCGGGCTGCGGGGCCTGCGTCAGCAGACAGCCCGCCGCTCCAGAGAACAATCAGAGGAGCGGCAGCATTGGAGTGCCTGCCATCCCGGGAGACGATCGTCTTCCGGGTCACCAGGGCAATGAGCTGCATAAGGTCACCGACTGCTCCCACTGCAGGCCTGGATCGCCTCCCGGGTTGGCAGGCATTCCAAAGTCGGGATGGCAGGCACTCCATGGCAGGGCAATCAGCTGGGGAACGGCTGGGGGCGAGAGCGGGCGGAAGCCTGCAGCCTCCAATCGTCTGCTGCTCTGCTCTGCTGCAGCAGCGGCTGGGTCTGCTTTGCCATCCTCTGGGCTGGGTCCATTGGGCCATTCCATCTTGGGATCCTTCCTCTCTTGAGGATGTCAGCCTCCATCTTGGTTCACACCTTGTCTTCTTGAATTTCATTTTATTTTATTTTAGTGGTTTTTATTCTTTTATAATTTTATTATAATAATATAAAATAAGAAATAATATGTTATATTATAATTTCAATGTATTATGTCTATATATATACTATAATATAATAATTATGATATTAATACTAATAATATATGCATATTTCTTGATATATTAATATGTTCATATTAATGTTGTGTAATCTCTCTCTCTCGGCATTACTTCGCGAACGAAGATTCAGGAAGGACTCATCCCACGCTTTTTACAAGCGCGTTGATGACTAAAAAAGGCCAATCTGAGATAGGCAAGTTCGGTTGCAGAAAGCGCAGCAGAAAGTCTCCTTGGGTGATGTTTTTTCCAAGTTGCGGTTCTTTCTGCGTTGTCGTTTCTCTTCGAGACCCATTCGGCGTGTCTTCTCGAAAGAGGCCGCAGCATTGTGGATAGTGCTTCTCCATGCCTCCCGATGTGAGGCCAGGGTGGACCATTGTTGGTGATCAATCTGGCCAAGCCTGAGATGTTGTTTCAGGGAGTCCTTATATCTCTTTTGGGGCGCCTCTCTTGCGCTGACCCGTGGCGAGTTCACCATAGAGTAGTATCTTTGGGAGGCGGTGGTCCTCCATCCTAGAGACGTGCCCTGCCCAGCGCAGCTGTGTTCTCAATAGCATGGCCTCAATGCTGGTGATCCCTGCTTGCTCAAGGACAGCAACATTCGTCACATAGTCGGTCCAGTGTATATTTAGGATTGTGCGAAGACAGCGCTGATGAAAGCGCTCGGAGTCGTAGGTGTTGGCGATAGGTGACCCATGTTTCAGACCCATAGAGGAGAATGGACAGTATGATAGCTCTGTACACACTGATTTTGGTGCTTTGTCTCAGGTGCTTGTTGCTCCAGACTCTTTTGTGAAGCCTTCCGAATGCACTATATGCCTTTGATAATCTGTGATCTATCTCTTTGTCAATCTTGGCGTCTGAAGAGATGATGCTTCCCAGGTAGGTGAACTGCTGAACGGACTTAAGCACAGATGTGCCTATGCTGACGTGAGGATGGTGGTGTTCTTCCTGTGGTGCGGGCTGGTAGAGGACTTCTGTTTTCTTCAGGCTGACTTCCAGCCCAAACAGCTCTGCAGCTGTTGCAAAGCAGGATGTGAGGCGCTGCAGGGCTGCTTCTGAATGGGCGACAAGGGCAGCATCGTCAGCAAAAAGTAGCTCACGGACTAGATAGTTTAGAGTCTTAGTGCGAGCCCTCAGACGGCTTAAGTTGAACAAGCTACCATCAGTACGATAGCGTATATATATGCCGTCTTCTTCTTGTAGGTCTGCCATAGCCCTTTGGAGCATCATGCTGAAGAAGATTGTAAATAGGGTTGGTGCAAGAACACAACCTTGTTTCACTCCATTAGTTATGAGAAAGGGCTCCGAGAGAGCATCGCCATATCTGACTTGACCGTGCTGGCCCTCATGTAACAGGACAATCATTTTGAGGAACTTGGGGGGACATCCTAGACGTTCCAGGATCTGCCACAGACCTTTCCTGCTCACAGTGTCGAAGGCTTTGGTGAGGTCGACAAATGTTACATAGAGTCCTTTGTTCTGCTCTCTACATTTCTCTTGCAGTTGTCTAAGGGCAAAAACCATATCTGTGGTGCTCCTATTTGCTCTGAAGCCGCATTGGCTTTCAGGGAGAAGTTCTTCTGCAATAGCCGGAACTAATCTGTTCAGGAGTATCCTTGCAAGGATTTTTCCAGCAATGGAGAGCAGTGTTATACCTCGATAGTTTGAGCAATCGGATTTTGTTCCCTTTTTCTTATACAGGGTGATGATAACTGCATCTCGGAGATCTGATGGCAGTTCACCTTTTTCCCAGCAACTCACAAGGAGCTCGTGGAATTTAGCATGCAGTACATGACCTCCCTGTTTCCAAGCTTCAGGTGGGATTCCATCGATCCCGGCTGCCTTGCCATTTTCAACTGCTGTATGGCCTCAATGGTCTCTTCCAGAGTGGGAGCTGTGTCCAGTTCATTTTTAATTGGTTGTTGTATCATGTGTTGGATAGCTGAACCTTGGACTACTCGGCTGGCATTAAAGAGACCCTGAAAATGTTCAGCCCATCGGTTCAGGATGGAGGTTTTATCAGTAATTAGTGTTTGACCATCTGTACTGTATAAGGGGCTTTGGACCTGATAAGTAGGTCCAAACACTGCTTTGAGAGCTTCATAAAAACCTCTGTGATCACCGAGATCTGCACAGCGTTGTGTCTTTTCTGATAAATCAATCCACCACTTGTTCTGGATGTCTCTGAGTTTTTGTTGGAGTTTACTACATGCGAGACGAAAGGCTGCTTTTCTTACATGGCAAGATGGCTGGGCGAGGAATGCCTGGTGAGTGGTTCTCTTCTTTGCCAACAGCTCCTGGATCTCTTGGTTGTTTTCATCAAACCAGTCTTGGTTTTCTTAAGGGAGAATCCTAGGGATTCTTCAGCAGACTGCAGGATACTGTTTTTGATGTGTTGCCAGAGCGCTGTAGGAGAAGAATCTGTAGGGTGGACTTCAAGTTTTGCTTGCAGATTTACCTGGAAGTTGTCTCTCACAACAGCCTGTTGAAGACTGTTGACTTGGAGTCTCCTCTTTAAGATGCCACCCCTCTTAGGTTTGAGCTTAAGGTGTAGATTTAGTTTACATCTTACAAGGCGATGGTCTGTTTGACATTCTGCACTGGGCATCACTCGAGTATGACGGACATCACGAATGTTTCTCTGGCGCACTAAAACATAGTCAATGAGGTGCCACTGCTTGGATCGGGGATGCATCCAGGTGGTCTTCAAGCTATCTTTCTGCTGAAAGATGGTGTTTGTAATAGTCAGCTGCTGTTCTGCACAAAACTCTAGCAGAAGGCGCCCATTATCATTACAGTTTCCAACACCGTGCTTGCCTAATACACCTTTCCAGGCTACAGAGTTTTTTCCTACTCTGGCATTGAAATCACCAAGGATAATGATTTTATCTTCTGCAGGGACCTTTTGTATGAGGTGGCGTAGGTCTGAGTAGAATTTGTCTTTCTCCACAGGGTCAGCTTGCATAGTTGGGGCATATATACTGAAGAGAACAGCATGTGGGAGCGTAAGGAGATAATGCGATCAGAGTGACCTGTCGGCAACGTCTCGAGTTTAGAGGCGATGGAATTTTTAATCATAAAGCCTACTCCTGAAAGATGTTTCTCAGTTTTGGGTTTGCCAGACCAGTAGAGTGTGTAGCCGGCACCGTGTTCTTTAAGGCTGCCTTCCTCATGGAGACGAACTTCACTAAGAGCAGCGATGTCAATGTTAAGCCGTGATAGTTCATGGGCTATTAGAGCAGAACGACGCTCAGGACGTCCACTATCTGCAGAATCTTGCATGGTTCTGATGTTCCAGCATGCAAGTGTCAGTCTATTTGCACCTTTGCAGGCAGGTGTTGGCCTTTGTTTCTTTGTCTTTGTTCGACCGCATCGGAAGATGCCCGTTGGCCGCGGCTAGCCAACCAGGTAGACGGGGATGAGCTTTCGTTAGGCCACCTTTTCTAGGCCCCTCTCCATACGGAGCAAGCAGTGCTCTCCTTAAAAAAGGCTGCTTGGTCGTTCAGGATGCTGCCGAACAAGACTGTCATCTCCCGGGTCAGTCTCGAGCGACCAAAGTCCTGAACCGCCTGCATGCAGGGTTGGGTCTGCGGCTTCCAGTGCATCTTTACACCTACCGTTTCGTCCCTCGCCTATCGCTACAGGGCTTTTTCGGAAGTTGGATGTGTCCTTCGAGCCTGTGCAATGGATTTTTCTGGTGGAGCGCAGCGTGCACAGAACTGGCCTCACCCTTTAAACCAAAGGTTCATCTGCCAGGGCCTAGCAAGCTTGGACGGTGGCAGCGAGGTCCTCAGGTCGTAGGTTTGGTTCGAGTTTCCTTCTCTTAGATGGTTGACCTTACAGGGTTAGACGAGCACCATCTGCCCGGGTTTGAAATCAGAGTTTTCCTTCTCTTAGGATGGTTGCCAAAAGGCTAGAGAGCCCATCCTGCCCTTTGACGCTCTTTGTCAGACCCTTCGGTTGTGACCTGTCTGGCATGGGAGGCCCTACCGCCGGCTATTATGCCACCGCCAGCATAGCTCACAACTTCACTAGGGTACGCAAGCCTCTCCCCCACTGCAAGGGGGCGTGTTGTGTAATATATAGTAAATAAATAAATAAACAATGTAGTTCAGCCTTTAGGTGCAGCCCTCCATAATACTTTCTGGCTCTCGTGTGGCCCCTTGAAAAAAAGAATTGCCCACCCCTGGTCTAAGACGACTCCCAGTCTCTTTACTGAGGATGACGGACGTAGTGCCTTGCCATCCAGGGCAGGCAGCTGAACAACCCCACTGTTTGGTTCAGATCTATCATAGTTTGAGTCCACAGTGCTCTACAACTCCCAAACTCAAGGTCAATGCCCACCAATCCCTTCCAGTATTTTATGTTGGTCATGGGAGTTCTGTGTGCCAAGTTTGGTTCAATTCCATCATTGGTGGAGTTCAGAATGCTCTTTGATTGTAGGTGAACTATAAATCCCAGCAACTACAACTCCCAAATGACAAAATCTCCCCCTCCCCAACCCCACCAGTATTCAACTTTGGACATATTGGTTATTGTGCCAAATTTGGTCTAGTGAATGACAATACATCCTGCATATCGGATATTTACATGACAATTAATAACAGTAGCAAAATTACAGTTCTGAAGTAGCAACGGAAATAATTTTATAGTTGGGGGGTCACCACAACATGAGGAAGTGTATTAAGGCAGTGTTTCACAACCAGTGTGTCGGGGCACACTAGTGTGCCGTGAGCGATCATCAGGTGTGCTGTGCGAAATTGGAACCTCCAGGAAGGGGGAGAGGCTAGTGTGTTGAAGTATAAAAATCCTAAGAAACCTACCTTGATAAAGGCACAAAATTACAAACACCCCCCACCCCATCTGTTGTCTACTTGGTCTCTCCCTCTCCATGCATTGGGAAGGCCCGCCTCCCTTTCCCCAAGTAGAGACCTCCTCTTGCCTCCTGGGGGTTCTGTGTGGGAAGTTTGGCCCAGTTCTATCATTGGTGGGGTTCAGAATGCTCTTTGATTGTAGGGGAACTATAAATCCCAGCAACTACAACTCCCAAAAGTCAAGATCTATTTCCCCTGAACCCCATCTGCGTTCATATTTGGGCATATTGAGTATTCATGCCAAGTTTGGTCCTGACCCAACATTGTTTGAGTCCACAGTGCTCTCTGGATATAGGTGAACTACAACTCCAAAACTCAAGGTCAATGCCCACCAAACTCTTATAGCATTTTCTCTTGGTTATGGGAGTTCTGTGTGGGAAGTTTGCGTTTTTCTGCCATTCCTGCCAGGATATCTATGTTGTGTTCATCGAAACAGGCCCAGATTTCACACCGAGTGTATAAATACATTTAAAAACATATTAACTATATGTATCACTGTGTTAGAGTGTCATTTTGTGTCATTTTGGTTGGTGGTGTGCCCCAGGATTTTGTAAATGTAAAAAGTGTGCCGCGGCTCAAAAAAGGTTGGGAAACACTGTATTAAGGGGTTGTGGCATTGGGAAGGTTGAGCACCACTGTTCCAAGGGGACTCCAGTGACCTTCCAGCCATAACCTTGTTGACAACAAGGCTTCAATTCTTCCCTTTGTTGCTCAAGAGTATTTTCCTGATTATCCGGCCTGAGTCTGTTTTTCTCCATCTCGGTTCCCATGAGATTCCTTCTATTTGGAGGATCCAAAGGTAGGAAAATAGGTAGGCTCCAAAAAGGACCTCTGAATGGAGCAAACGCCCTTTTTAATGAGGCTGGAAATTCCCATATGCAAATATGCAAAACATACTACACCCAGGCTAAAATATAGGTCTCCCTGCGCCTCTTTACCAAGGGAGGTTCAGTTTATATGGCTGCGTCCACAAACTATAAAATGGTAGTTCAGGCATGGGCCAATTTGGGCCCTCCAGGTGTTTTGGACTTCAACTCCCACAATTCGTATCAGCCTACCAGCTGATACGAATTGTGGGAGTTGAAGTCCAAAACACCTGGAGGGCCCAAATTGGCCCATGCCTGGTCTAGATGCATCTGATATGTTGCTTTGATTTCCATAATCCTCAAGTAAGCTAAGGGTCTGTTATATAAACCAGTGTTTTTCAACCTTTTTTGAGCCGTGGCACACTTTTTACTTTTACAAAATCCTGGGGCACACCACCAACCAAAATGACACCCTAACACAGTCATACATATAGTTAATATGTTTTTAAATGTCTTTATACGCTCAGTGTGAAACCTGGACCTGTTTCAATGAACACAACATAGATATCCTGGCAGGAATGGCAGAAAGACACAAACTTCCCACACAGAACTCCCATAACCAAGAGAAAATGCTATAAGAGTCTGGTGGGCATTGACCTTGAGTTTTGGAGTTGTAGTTCACCTATATCCAGAGAGCACTGTGGACTGAAACAATATTGAATCAGGACCAAACTTGGCATGAATACTCAATATGCCCAAATATGAATGCAGATGGAGTTCAGGGGAAATAGACCTTGACATTTGGGAGTTGTAGTTGCTGGGATTTATAGTTCCCCTACAATCAAAGAGCATTCTGAACCCCACCAATGATAGAACTGGGCCAAACTTCCCACACAGGACCCCCAGGAGGCAAGAGGAGGTCTGTACTTGGGGAAAGGGAGGCGGGCCTTCCCAATGCATGGAGAGGGAGAGACCAAGTAGACAACGGGTGGGGAGGGTGTGTGTGTGTTTGTAATTTTGTGCCTTTATCGACGCAGGTTTCTTAGGGTTTTTATACTTCAACACACTAGACTCCCCCCCGCCTTTCCTGGAGATCCCACGGCAGACCTGATGATCGCTCACGGCACACTAGTGTGCCCTGGCACACTGGTTGGGAAACACTGATATAAACAACTCCAGGCTGATGAAACACTATAGTTACAAGACCATACGGCTATCTTATTATAACTTGCATACCTTCGCATTTCTGGAGACCGATAGTAATAAAAGCACAAAGGTGACTCGCTCGAATCCAGTTTAAAGTCCACAACAGTACACCTTGAACCGGTTTCTGCGCCTTTCGTCAGCCGTCCCGTGTTGGGTTCTTCAAGTCATCGGGGGAAAGGCCGCTCTCCTTCTGAACTGTTTTGCAAATGGAATTGCAATAATTCTTCACATCTCCTCGCAAATATGGGCAATTATTCATCAAGATTAAATAGCAGAACTTGCAAAAGTTGCAATGAATTGCGACAACGCCCAGCGCCATCCCAAAGAGCCATGGTTTTCATTGTGTATTGATTATGGCAGTGATTTTCAACCTTTTTTTGAGCTGCGGCACATTTTTTACATTTACAAAATCCTGGGGCACACCACCAACCAAAATGACACAAAATGACACTAAAACACAGTAATGCGTATAGTTAATATGTTTTTTTAATGTATTTATACACTCAGTGTGAAACTTGGGCCTGTTTCGATGAACACAACATAGATATCCTGGCAGGAATGGCAGAAAGACACAAACTTCCCACACAGAACTCCCATAACCAAGAGAAAATACTATAAGAGTTTGGTGGGCCTTGACCTTGGGTTTTGGAGTTGTAGTTCACCTATATCCAGAGAGCACTGTTGACTGAAACAATGTTGGATCAGGACCAAACTTGGCATGAATACTCAATATGCCCAAATGTGAACACAGATGGAGTTTGGGGAAAATAGACCTTGACATATGGGAGTTACAGTTTCTGGGATTCATAGTTAACACACAATCAAAGAGCATCCTGAACTCTTGCAACAATGGAATTGAACCAAACTTGGCCTATTGAACTCTCATTACCAACAGAAAGTACTGAAAGGGTTTGCTTGGGAATTGATCTTGAGTTTGGAAGTTGTAGTTCACCTACACCCAGAGAGCACTGTGGACTCAAACAATGTTATGTTATGTTGTTGTTTGTTTTCTATCCAGAATCACAATGTTGGAAGGAGGCCACCCGCCGCTCTCCTTCCCGAAGGGGTTCAGCCCCCCCCCCGAGGTCCTCCCCCCCCCCCCACGTCCCTTCGGCTTCCCTGCTTTTGCCTTGGGGCCAGATCGGGAAGGAACCCAGCTGGTCTGTGGAACTGCGCATCCCAGCCTTTTCTCTGCTCTGCAGCAAACCCGGAGCCCAGCCAGGAGAAGCCAGGAGATGAGGGGTGCTCCCCTTCCCCGGCATGGAGGGGGAAGAAAGCCTCGCCTCGAGCCTCCAGGAGCATGGTCGGACGGGGGCAGCTCCCGCGGACTTCTCCCTCTCCTCCTCCTTGCTGTCAGAGGAGGGCAGAGGAGCGCCCAGGAGCCAGGAAGCAGGAGGAGCTGCAACATGGCCAGGTAACCCTTGGCGCGCAGAGCGAGGGAAGGAAGGGAAGGAGAGAGAGAGGAGGGAGGGAGGAAAGT
Organism: Anolis apletophallus; assembly: GCA_030556195.1. Lineage (NCBI taxonomy): Eukaryota > Metazoa > Chordata > Lepidosauria > Squamata > Anolidae > Anolis > Anolis apletophallus. The sequence goes on from JARBWK010000014.1 coordinate 7,585,750, forward strand.
TCTGGACGTCGAGGGCTCTCCCTGACTGCAGCCAGGCTGGCTGGCATTGCTGCTTCGGCCAGGAAAGCCTCATTTCCACTGCCTGAAGATTCCTGCTAGACTCTCTCAATCTCTCTACACTGTAATTTCCCACAGCACACCTGATGATCGCTCACAGCACACTAGTGTGCCGCGGCACACCGGTTGGAAAACACTGGATTATGGCATCGGATTGCTGCCTTTGTTAGCCACTCTGAGTGGAAAATCTATAATAATAATAATATTAATAAATACAATAAATAATAATCAATACTACTAATAATAACTAAGCTATAATATAATAATATAACTAAATAATAATAATTTTTTGTCATGTCTGGAGCGACTTGAGAAACTGCCAATCGCTTCTGGTGTGAGAGAATTCGCCACCTGCAAGGACATTGCCCAGAGGACACCCGGATGATTTTTTGATGTTTTTACTATCCTTGTGGGAGGCTTCTCTCATGTCCCCACATGAGGAGCTGGACCTGACAGAGGGAGGTCATCCGCACTCTCTCCAGATTCGAACCCGCGAACTGTCAGTCTTCAGTCCTGCCGGCACAGGGCTTTAACCCACTGCGCCACAGGGGGCGCCACTTAATTATTTAACTATTATTTAATAAATACTAATAATCAATAGTATTAGTAATAATAATTTTATAATATAATACTATAATTAAGTAATAAAAGTATAATACATAATAATTAATAGTGATTTAATAATAACTAAACAATAATGTAATCTATCTATCTATATAATAAAAGTCAGTGTTTGCGGGCGGTGGTGTGGTGGTGCGACGGGAGGAATATGTGCCAGCGTTTCGATTGGCTGACACTGTGGGATTATTTGCATAAAGGGCTCTGAATGGCCAGCCTCAGAACTCCAACATTCTACAGACCCAGACAGAGGGGATTGGTTGACACTAAAATGGTATTTGCATAAAGGACTCCGATTGGCAAACCACATTCCACCATTCTAAAGTGACTCAAAGGAAAAAGGAAAGGCCTCAGGCAGACAGCCACTGAGGCCCACAGCAATGACGGATCAGGACCAAACTTGGCAAACAGGAGCCCAATGCCCCACTTCACAACCTGGTGTGGTTTAGGGCAGGATGAGCCACGAATGATGGGATTTGCAGTACCTTCACATCATTCATTTCCCAAACAACACTGTAGCCCCTATAAATCACAGACCAGGCCCACAATTGACAGCAAAGCTTCCTTAACTTGATTTTCCTGACTAGGCCCCCAACAATGACAGAACAAGACCAAACTGAGCACACAAATCCCCCAAGATGCACCCTACATCCTGGTGCAGTTTGAGGGAGGATGGACCATGGATGATGGGACTTGCAGTACTTTAATTCACTTCCTTAGAGCACTGTGGCCCACACCAATGACGAATCATTGCAGCCCCTACAAATCAGAGACCAGGCCCAAACTTGGCACACAGAGTACCTATGACCCACTCTACATCCTGGTGCAGTTTTGAGTGGGATGGGCCACGGATGATGGGAGTTGAAGTACCTTCACTTACTTTCTGAGACCGCTGCCACCCTCATCCAATGACTGATCAAGACCACACTTGGCACCCAGAGCCCCCATGACCCACTCCACATCTTGGTGCAGTATGGAGAACGGGGGACCATGGATGATGGGACTTCCAGTACCTTCCCTCACTTACAGAGACTGCTGCAACCCTCATCCAGAGAATGACCAAGACCAAATGTGACACACACAGCCCCCATGACCCACTCTACATCCTGGTGCTGTTTGGAGGGGGATGGACCGTGGCCGATGGGACTCGCAGTACCTTCACTAAGTTCCTGAAACCACTGCAAGCCACATAAACATCTAATAGGAACCAACCTTGGCACACAATGCCTTCCTCAAATAACTCGGGCACCGCCGGGTCCTCAGCTAGTAATATAATATAACTAAATAATAACAGTATTGTACAATAAATAATAATAGTGATTTAATAATAATGAAACAATAGTGTAATAAGGTAACTAAGTAATAAAATTATTGTACAATATTTAATAGTGATTTAACAATAATGAAATAATAATGTAATAATGTAATAATATAACTAAATAATAAAATTATATTACAATAAATGATAATAGTGATTTAATAATAACGAAACAATAATGTAATAATATAACTAAATAATAAAATTATTGTACAATAATAAATAATAGTGATTTAACAATAATGAAACAATAATGTAATAATGTAATAATATAACTAAATAATAAAATTATTACAATAAATAATAAATAGTGATGTAATAACGAAATAATGTAATGATATAATTGAATAACATTGTACAATATTTAATAATAGTGATTTAATAATAAAACAATAATGTAATAATGTAATAATATAACTAAATAATAAAATTATTGTACAATAATAAATAATAGTGATTTAACAATAATGAAACAATAATGTAATAATATAATTGAATAAATAATAAAATTATACAATATTTAATAATAAATAGTGATTTAATAATAACGAAACAATAATGTAATAATGTAATAATATAACTAAATAATAAAATTATTGCAATAAATAATAGTGATGTAATAACGAAATAATGTAATGATGTAATAATATAACTAAATAATAAAATTATTGTAATAAATAATAGTGATTTAACAATAATGAAACAATAATGTAATAATGTAATAATATAACTAAATAATAAAATTATTACAATAAATAATAGTGATGTAATAACAAAATAATGTAATAATGTAATAATATAATTGAATAATAATATTGTACAATATTTAATAATAGTGATTTAATAATAACGAAACAATAATGTAATAAAACTAATTAATAAAATTATATTACAATAAATAATAATAGTGATTTAACAATAACAAAACAATGTAATAATATAACTAAATAAGAAACTTATTGTACAATAATTAATAAATAGTGATTTAGTAATAAGGAAACAATAATGTAATAATAACATACTGTGGTTTTGTGTCAGTAAATTAATATTATACAAATATTAAAACAGTATTTAACATGATCAGTATTAAAGAAACAATTCAATTTTGATCCAAAAAAGATATAATAATAATAATAATAATAATGAATTAATAGTTGAGGCTGCACACTACAGAGCTTGCTCTGAGTCAACCACGTGGCAGGGCTGCCTTCTTGGGCGTGGCCTGCGAGGGGCGGGGCCAAGGCGTCCCTTCTCTGCTGCGAGGCAAAGGGGCGTGTCTCTTGAGAGCAGGGCGAGGGGGCGGGGCCAAAGGAGCAGCGTCGTGCGTGCCTCAGAGCGGCGGCCATTTTGAGAGCGGGCTGGAACGAGAGGGCGGCCATCTTGAGAGCGGGCCGAGGCGTGGGAGGCAAGGAGCGCCGCTGCGCGCGAGGCGGAAGAGCGGCCATCTTGGGAGCGGGCTGCGAGGGAAGGCAGGCCGCCAGGTTCTAAGATGGCGGCGCCGGCTCCTTTTCGCCGCCCTCTTCCCTGTTTTCTCCTCAGGTGAAGGCTTCCATTTTCCATCACCTTCCGAGGATGGCTTCTTTGCTGCGGCTTCTCTTACGGGGAAGCTTCCGGAGGTTGGGGCCGAGGGCTTTCTTGGGGGACGCGGCTCTTCGCGGCGTCGTCTCCGGGGCGCCTCTTAGGAAAGGCCCCGGCTGCGGCCTACAGGTAAAGGAGGAGGAGGAACCCCAGATTTGGGCCTTTGGGAGCGAATTAACGTTGTCTTCGTGAGGAGAAAGTTCCCTTGTAGAACTGCAAGTCCTTCAGACATTCCCAGATAGGAAATCTAATAATATGAATAATAATATTAGTAAGAATATTAATAAAAATATTGATAATAATAGTAATGGAAGTAACAATAACATTAATACGGAGAGTAATAGTAATGATAATAGTAGTATATAATGATATAATATAATGTAATATAACATAAGAAAAGGGAAGTCCTCTACCAGCCCGCACCACAGGAAGAACACCATCATCCCCACGTCAGCATAGGCACATCTGTGCTTAAGTCCGTTCAGCAGTTCACCTCCCTGGGAAGCATCATCTCTTCAGACGCCAAGATTGATAAAGAGATCGATCACAGACTAGCAAAGGCATAGAGTGCATTTGGAAGGCTTCACAAAAGAGTCTGGAGCAACAAGCACCTGAGGCAAAGGACCAAAATCAGTGTGTACAGAGCTATCGTACTGTCTATTCTCCTTTATGAGTCTGAAACATGGGTCACCTATCGCCAGCACCTACGACTCCTCGAACGCTTTCATCAGCGCTGTCTTCGCACAATCCTAAATGTACACTGGACCGACTATGTGACGAATGTTGCTGTCTTTGAGCAAGCAGGGATCACCAGCATTGAGGCCATGCTATTGAGAACACAGCTGCGCTGGGCAGGGCACGTCTCTAGGATGGAGGACCACCGCCTCCCAAAGATACTACTCTATGGTGAACTCGCCACGGGTCAGCACAAGAGAGGCGCCCCCAAAAACAGATACAAGGACTTCCTGAAACAACATCTCAGGCTCGGCCAGATTGATCACCAACAATGGTCCACCCTGGCCTCACATCGGGAGGAGTGGAGACGTACCATCCACAATGCTGCGGCCTTTTTCGCGAAGACACGCCGAATGGGTCTCGAAGAGAAACGACAATGCAGAAAGTGGGGTTTCTATATCAGTGGAATAATGTCAAGGGTGGTAGAAAGAACTCTTGTCTGCATGAGGCAATTGTGAATGCTGCAATTGGCCACCTCGATTAGCATTTAATAGCTTTGTAGCTTCAAGGCTTGTTCGCTTTCTGCCAGGAGAATCGTTTGTTGGGAGGTGATTAGCTGGCCCTGATTGTTTCTTGTCTGGAATTCCTCAGTTTTCTGATGGTTGTTCTTTATTCACTGTCCTGATTTTAGAGTTGTTAAAATGCAAGTAGCCAGATTTTGTTCATTTTCTTGGTTTCCTCCTTTCTGTTGAAATCGTTCACATGCTTCTTGTGGATTCCAATGGCCTCTCTGTGTAGCCTGACATGGTGGTTGTCACAGTGGTCCAGCATTTCTGTGTTCTCCAATACTATGCTGTGTCCAGGTTGGATCATCAAGTGCTTTGCTGTGGCTGACTTCCCTGGTTGAATAATGATAACAGTGATAATTAGAGTAATAATGGGAAATAGTAATAATAAGTAATAATAATAGTAGTAGTAATAATAATAGTAATAATAAGAATAATAATGATAATAGTAATGATCATAATAGTAATTATAATAATAGTCTCCAAGCCTGGATTCTGTAATAATAGAAGAATTATTAATCTATCTGTCTTCTATACATCTTCTATCAATCAATCTATCTATCCACATAATAAAAGTGAAAATGCATACTTGGCGGAGGTGTCCACTTTATTAATTTCTTTATTTATTTCAATTATTTATAACCCCCCCCCCCCTTCTCTACCCCCAAAGGGGGACTCAGGGTGGCTAATAAAAGGCAACAATTCGATGCCGCGTGTACAATCAATAAAACAACAATTGCATCATAAATAATACATTTAAAATCAGATTAAAAACCAGTTAAAACACTCTCGCCATTACTTCGCGAATGAAGATTCTTAGGAAGGACTCATCCCACGCTTTTTACAAGCGCGTTGATGACTAAAAAGGCCAGTCTGAGATAGGCAAGTCTGGTTGCAGAAAGCACAGCAGAAAGTCTCTTTTTGGTGTTGTTGTTAAAATACAAATAGTTAAAAATACCATAGTCCAAGTTCTGCACAAAATGGGAGTCTGTGTGTAAGTGGACACCTCTGCCACATACACATTTTCACTTTTATTATGTAGATAGATAGATAGATAGAAGATGTATAGAAGGTTGGGGAGGGAATGACCCACCTGTGTGGGAATTATATTTGCCTTTCATCCAGAGCACTCTGAACCCTCTCAATAAGAGATCTTGATGAAGCTTGGCACACAGACCCAACATGCCCAACTGTGATTTTTATTATTATTATTATTATTATTATTATTGAAGTAATGATATTGGTAATAATAATAGTAATGATAATAGTTTCCAAGTAGTTAATATTTTACCTCCTTGTTTTTAAATAGTGCTTGCATAGTATTCCAGTTTAGCAATTGTAGTATTTAGGTTTTATATTGTAGTTTTGTTAGTCCCGTTTTTGTCTCTTTTGAGAGCAAAAAAGTGGCTTATAAGTAACTATAATTATAATACTGTTTATATTCTGCTTTCCTCTTTTAAACGAGACTCAAAGTCACCATGTCTAGACATTAAATGGCACTAATATTCACATTATTCCACCTGAAGGTCATTTAGTAAAATGTTTTAAATCAGTTTTGAACATGAAGCCAAGTCGCAATGACTTGAAGGCACACAAAACGGCATATGTATGTACGGGGAGCTGGGCCTCCTCTCGTTTCGCGATCTTTGGCGTTGAGTACATCCCATTGAACGCAGTGCCCTCCTTCGCAAGTGCCTCTCTCTTCGCTAAAAGGCCCCCTTGTTTCTCCTCAGGGCCTTCTCTCGCAGCTGCTTTCCCCCAAATCTGGAGAACTCACTCAGTATGTGCTGAAGAGGCAAACTACTCCCTTCTTCCTCTGGAAACTTCTCAGTGAGTAAGAAAATGCCTTTTCTCTCCCTTGATGACAACAACGAGGTCTTTCCTGCAGCTTCTTCTTGCCCCTCCAGAGATCATTCTCTTCCTTCAGCCCCTTCCGTTCTTCAGTTTCTTCTCTTACTTTGGTTTCTATGCACAGATCAGAGCACAACCTTAAGTTCCCATTGAACCAAATGTGATCAGGAACTGAATTGCTTTTCCCAAAAGATGAGGGCTTTTCATGGAAACCACACTCAGGGTGCATCTGCACTGCAGGCGTAATGCCGTTTTACAGAGGTTTAACTGCCATGGCTCACTGCTGTGGAATCACAGGAAATGCTAAAAAGTTCTAGTGCTATACTACTTTCCAAATCCCAGACTCCATAACATTGAGTCATAGCAGTTAATGCGGTGTCAAACTGTGTTCATTCTACAGTGTAGATCAGGCATGGGCAAATTTGGGTCCTCCAGGCATTTTGGACTTCAACTCCCACAGTTCCTAACAGCCTATCGGCGGTTAGAAATGGTGGGAATTGAAGTCCAAAACACCTGGAGGGCCCAAGTTTGGCCATGCCTGGTGTAAATGCACCCTCAGTGGTTAGAGATAGTTTTTTCAGGTCCCAACATACAGGGGGATTTGGCCCTTTCCCCAGATCTACCTTTACACATTTGGAGTTCTGAAAGCAACACTGCAAGATCTAAACATGCCTATAGCAAAGTGTACACGAGAGAGCCAGAACTTTGCCTGTATGTTTCTTTGTTTTTTTAAAGATGCCACTTGCTATTTTTCTACATCCGGCTCTCATCGCAATGGTGGTGGCGGCAGCGGAGGGTCCAAAGGGAAATCTCCAGAGGAAGATGAGGGTAAGTGCAAGTTCAGTTTCTGCCATTACCTGCTCTGCCAAGAATGACCCTCTGAACCAAAAAAACCCCCACAAACAAACAAACAAATATATTTTATATACATGTAGCCCCCACGTTCAGTTGGGATTTCCTCCCTGCAGCACCAATATAGTAATTTATTTATTTATTTGCGCTATTTCTATCCTGCCCTTATCAGCCCGAAGGCGACTCAGGGTGGCGTACAAGTTGGCACAATGTATAAAATACATTGATAAAAAGCAGAAAGAAAAAAAACCATCACAGTACATTTAAAGCCATGAGAACAATGAACAATAAAAAATTTAAAACTTAAGTCTTCTTGTTCTGTGCTAATAATATAACATATTGTATATACATATAATATTGATAATATTATGATGCAAAACAATGTAATACTAATAATACGATATAATAATTGTATATTATATATTACACATAATATTACTAATAATAAAATTACTAATAATATCGCAGCATAGTATTGTGCTATGCTAATAATTATAATATATTTTATGTACATACACACACAGCGTTTATTAAAGCTTTCCCCTGACCCACTTCCTGTAGACTGAGAGCAATGAAACTTGGCCCAGTTCTGAGTCCTTCTCTTCATCGGTGCCACCTCCAGACACACACTTCTCCCATTTTTGAAGCAACTGTCAACATCTCACATGTGGAAGTCGACAGGTTGCTCCAAAAGCCATGTTGTGACATCGGAAATCAGAGTCTCCTCATCTGAAAAATGCTGTCAGTTCAAGAATAACTTCCTTGTTGGAAAGAGGTGGAAGTCCGATGGTGCGAGGTGGGTGAATAAGGGTGATGCATTTGAATTCAAAAGTCACAGGAGCATTCTATTTGGGCAACGGGTAAGTTGTGAATTGATGCACTGTCTTGCAGAAGGCAGACACCTTTGGTGAGCATTGTCTCTTGGTTTTATGGCCTCCCGCAATTTACAGCAGTGATCATGGTCCCCTATGCTAGGATATCCATGCATACTACTCCGTGTTAGTCTCAAAATCCTGTGAGCATGACCTTGCCTGCCGAGAGTTGGCCACGTGCCTTCTTTGGACGCAGTGAGTCAGGATGCTTCCATTGCATCGACTGCACATTAGTCTCAGGATCAGAGTGATAGACCCAGCTTTCACCCTGTGTGATCAGTCTGTTGAAAAAGTCCTCCTGGTTTCCATGCCGCATCATTGTCAAGAGAGCCTGAGAGCATTCAACTCGTTCCTGCTTCTGGAAATGTGTGAGCAGCCGTGGTACCCAGTGAGCGGATTCCTTATGCATGAGAAAAAGGTCTTGGATGGTTTTTTCCACACTCATCTTGACATTTTGGGTTAGGTGGTGAATGCTTACGTGGTGATTTTCCAAAATGGCGACCTCCACTTGTTGGATGTTGTGTCCTGGAATAGGAGCTGTCTCCACCAAAGTCCGACCGCATTGGAATTGACAATGGCAGTTCTTGACTCCATCATATGATGCGGAATGATCCGCATAAACCTCTTTCATCTCATCAAATGTCTCCCTTGGTGTTCGGCCTTTCAAGTAAAGGAACTTGAGGACTACGATGTATTCTGCTGGGTCCATTCTCAAACCTCACACCACTTCAGCTGGTATCATCAAGATACCTGAGTTCTGAGTTGTGAATTGGCATGTAACCTGTAGACCAGGGGTCGGGAACCTTTTTGACTCAGAGCCATGAAAGCAAAATATTTGGAAATTTATTTCAGTGAGAGCCATAGAATATACAGTATGTAATATATTTTAAGACTGAATTCAACTAAATGTGAGTATATATATACATACTATGAGGAAAGGATTCCCCCGGCAGAATGACGGGACACTTCAGACCTGGCTCTGCAAAAGGCATGCTCAGGACTCTTGGAAGGAAGAGAAGACGGAAGGAAGGAAGGGGGGGAAAGAAAGAAAGAAAGAAAGAGGAAATAAAGGAGGGAAGGGGAGAGGAAGAAAGAAAAGAAGAATGAACTATGGAAAAAGAAGAAAAGAAAAGCAAGAGAGAGACAAGGAGGGGAAAATAAGAAAGGAAATGGGAAGAGAGGAAAGGAAAGGGTGGGGAAACGAAAGAAAAGGGAGTGAGTAAAAAGTAAAATAATGAAGGGAAAAGAAGAAAAGAAAGAAGGGGAGAGAGAGGGAAGTGAAAAGAAAGGAAGGAGAAGGAAAGGAAGACTTGGGAGAAGAATAGAAGAGGAAGAAAGGAAGAGGGAGGGAGAATGGAGGAAAGAAGGAAGGGGAGAGGTAGGGAAAAGGAAGGAGAGAAGGAAAGGGTGAAGGGGGAGAAAGGAAGGAAGTGGAAGGAAGGAAAAGGGAGAACGGAGGAAAGAAGGAAAGGGAGAGAAGGAGGGAAAAGGAAGGAGAGAAACCGAGACCTGGGCTGGTCTGGAGAGCCAGATGCAATCATGAAAAGAGCCAAATCTGGCTCCCGAGCCATAGGTTCCCTACCCCTACTGTAGACACTTATATCATTATACATATGCAGTTTCAGCATCCTGAGATAAATCGAAGTGTGTCAGGGGAAATCTTTAGTGAACATTCCTTGTAATTCCAGCCAGGAGCACTTGTATCCTCCACTGAAAATACTTGGTGCTTCGCAGGCCAGCAGAAAGCAGGCTTGAGCATCCCTGTGCCAGTTTGGAGTTTGTTGCAAAACTGGAAAGGGGGGGGGGGAACCCTCTGTGTGCGTGCACAACTGCATTTCCCACTGGCACGCTGCTCCTTTAAAATGGGCTTTGCCGAACTATAAAAAGCTCACAAAGGCCTCCTACACAGATGCTTGGTTTTGAAGCGGCTTGTTGTTGTTTTTCACGCAACCTGCCTTTTTCTGAGCCTGAGCTGACCTGACAGTGGCCCCTGGTTTCACATCCCTCCCTTGGAGCTTTCAGCAAGTTCTCATGGATGATGCTAAGCAGCCCCTGTGGCAGGCTTCCCCTTCCCCCAGTTTTCCCCTTCCACTTCCCACACTGTAATTCGACCCTGGCTTTCAAAGGAGAAGTTTGCCCTTCGCAAAAGGCGTGTGTGCCTCTATCAGAGGAGGGTTTTTGGCCCAGCCACTTTGAGTCATTTTTGTAAAGCGAGAAAGCGGGTGTAAATAAAACAACATCATCATAATACAATATTTACTCAAATCTAGCGATTTTTGAGGCTAAATTACCTTCCCAAAATTAGGATGTGCATTAGATTTGCATATTTATTTATTGTATCAGGAGCAAACCAAGAATGCAGTTGCAACATATTTTTTTAAAAAACACAAAGTTTAGAAACATGGCATTGTGCTAAATGTTCTTTGACCAGTAACTGGCCCTTTGGAGTGCCTCTGTTGCTTTAAGAAGGTCCTCCATTGTGCATGTGGCACGGCTCAGACTGCATTGTAATAGGTGGTCTGTGCTTTGCCCTTCCCTGCACTCGCATGTTGTGGACTCCACTTTGTGGCCCCATTTCTCTGCATCTCGTGGTGTCAGAGTGCAGCCTGTTCACCACCTTCCAAGTTGCCCTGTCTTCTGTGTGCCCAGGAGGGAGTCTATCACTTGGTATCAGCCATGGAATGAGATTCCAGGTTTTAGCCTGCCACTTTTGGACTCTTGTTTGCTGAGGTGTTCCTGCAAATATCTCTATAATTCTTATAAAACTTTGTATTGATTTAAGCCGTTGGTGTGCTGGCTGACATCCAAAGAGAGGATGGGCCAGAAATGTCACTGCCTTGGTCCTTTCATTATTGGCTGATACTTCCAGGGGAATGTCAGGTGGTGCGATACCAGCTAGGCCAGGGGTGCTCATTAGGTAGCTCGCGATCGACCAGTCAATCCCGAGTCCATTATGAGTCGATCTCAGCCAGATGGGGCGCTTCTGCCCTGCACGCACCTTGCTCCCGCCCCACAAACTACAACTCCCAGGGTTCCATGGCACTGAGCCATAACTAAGCCCAGGCGCGAGGTTTCATTTCGCTTCAGTGAGGCGGGACCAGAGGGTTCCTGCTTCCCGAGGCCATTGGTCCGGCCGCCACACCCTCCCAAGGCTGCCTCCGCCGCTTTTTTCCTCCCCCCCTTCCACAGAGGGCTCTTGGCCAGCTTCTCTACGACTCCTTGGGCCTCACTCACCGCGGCGGTGGCTTTTCTGGCGGCCAGGACGATAGCGGGGAGCGGGGCGGACATATTGTCCGCCTCTTCCTCCTCCGGCGGCGGCCAGTGAGAAACTGACAGGTCGGAAGGCGGGGAAAGGGGATTGGCACGGATTAGGCACTGCTCTGCCCCAGTCACGCACGCGCCTTTAAACCCTGAGACAAGCTGGGCGTGCAAGAGGCTCCGCCCCTTTGCTTCACCCTGCTATAGGATGAGAGAGAGAGGGGGGTGTTGAAAGGAGCTGCTTGAAGTTCAACTCCCGTCATGCTTCACCATGGCCTGAACTGGCTAGGGATGGCGGGAGTCGTAGTTTCAATTCCAGCTCCAGGCCCAATATTGCCTTCTACCACTTTGGAGTGGCTGCCGTGTTCACATTTGGGCATATTGAGTATTCATACCAAGTTTGGTCCAGATCCATCGTTGTTTAAGTTCACAGTGTTCTCTGGATGTAGGTGAACTACAACTCCAAAACTCATGGTCAATGCCCACCAAACCCTTCCAGTATTTTCTTTTGGTCATGTGAGTTCTGTGTGCCAACCTTGGTTCAATTCCATCATTGGTGGAGTTCAGAATGCTCTTTGATTGTAAGTGAACTAGAAATCCCACCAACTACAACTCCTAAATCACAAAATTAGTATTCAAATTTGGGCGTATTGGGTAGTTGTGCCAAATTGGGTCCAATGAATGAAAATACATCCTGCATATCAGATATTTACATGACAATTCATAACATGAGCAAAATTACAGTTATGAAGTAACAACAAAAACCATTTATGGTTGGGGGTCACCACAACTGTATTAAGGGGTCGCAACATGAGGAAGGTTGAGAACCACTACTTTAGCTGGAGAACTTGTGAAAGGGGGTTGGGCTCAGTGGCCTTCAGGGGACCCTTTCCATTCCTTTGACTCTATGAAATGGACCAGGCAGTGGCAGTTAGGAAAGGGAAAGCTTGGTTTTGTTACCTCTGAGCACGTGAACAGGAAAGAGGCATTTAAGATGCATTTAAGATGTGTATAAAATCATGCATGGGATAGAAAAGGTGAATAAAGAAAAAATATTTTCTCTGTCACACAACACTAGGACTAGGGGGCACTCCCTAAAGCTCCAAGGTAGGAAAGTTAGGACTAATAAAGGGAAATATTTCTTCACCCAGAGGGTCATTGGGTTATGGAACTCACTTCCAGAGGAGGTTGTGACAGCTGTCAGCCTGGACAGCTTCAAGGCAGGATTAGACAGATTCATGGATACCAAGGGAATCAGTAGCTACTGAAATGGACATCCAAGTGCCACCTCTGTGTTGATGGAGGCAGGCAGGATTTTCCCCGGGTACTGGTTGTGGGGGGTCGGGAGCAGGTGAGGGTTCTGCCCTCCTTTCTGCTAGAGATCCCTGTGTACAACTAGTGGGCCACTGTGTGACACAGAATGCTGGACTAGATGGGCTGAGGCCCGATTCAGCATGGCTCTTCTTATGTTCTTAAGATGAGAATTCCAATCCAGATTCTAGCATGGCATTGAATTTGGTCTGCATTCTATTTGTAACTAGCTTGGGGACCCGGCGGTGCCCGGATTATTTGATAAAGGCATTGTGTGCCAAGGTTGTTCCTTATCAGATGTTAATGTGGCTCACAGTGGTCTCAGGAACTTAGTGAAGGTACTGCAGGTCCCATCGGCCATGGTCCTTCCCCCTCCAAACAGCACCAGGATGTAGAGTGGGTCTTGGGGGCTCTGTGTGTCACATTTGGTCTTGATCATTCTTTGGATGAGGGTTGCAGCAGTCTCGGAAGGTGAGTGAAGGTATTTCAAGTCCCATCATCTTGAAACAGCACCAGGGTGTAGAATGGGTCAAGGGGGCTCTGAGTGCTAATTTTGGTCTGAGGTCATTGGGTGAGGGTTGCGTTGTGAAGTGGGCAAGTTTGGTCCTGATCCATCACTGCTGTGGGCCGCAGTGTCTGACTGCCTGAGGCCTTTCCTTTTCTCTTTGTGTCACCTTAGAATGTTGGAATGTGGATGGCCAATCGGAGTCCTTTATGCAAATACTATTTTAGTGGCAACCAATCCCCTCTGGGGCCGTAGAATGGTGGAATTTTGAGGCTGGCCAATCAGAGTCCTTCATGCAAATAATCCCATAGTGGCAACCTATCGAAACGCTGTCGCATATTCTTTGGCACCTTCGCACCTTCCAGAAAATGAACATTCCATTTCCAACCAAAAAAACTGTCATTTGGCTAACTCAAGCATGCAGGTGCATTCTGTTTTGCTGGCCAATCAGAGTCCTTTATGCAAATTGTCTCTCAGTGGCAACCAATGCCCTCTGTCTGGTGCCTTAGAGTGTTGGAGTTCTGAGGCTGGCCAATCTGAGTCCTTTATGCAAATAATCTGGTGCCTTAGAGTGTCGGTGTTCTGAGGCTGGCCAATCAGTGTCCTTTATGCAAATAATCCCACAGTGGCAACCAATCGAAACGCTGGCACATATTCCTCCGCACTGCCGCAAACACTGACTTTTATTATATAGATAGATAGATAGACTAGTTGAGCCAATGGGATTTATGTAAGTTTTGACTCCCCACTCAGCAGTTCTTTCATCGGGTCTGCAATAGTATTACTAATAAGATTCGGGGTCTGGTTAGGACCTCCACTCTTAACCAAAAGCCGTCTGTGATGGAGAAAATTGCCGTTTGGGAAAGAAAGCCCCATTGGCCAGCTGCACCGAAAACATAAGATCTTTCTCAGGACTCCTGCTTCAGAGCTTGAAAGGTCTGCATAGAGTTGATGGATGGATACATTGACTTTGGGAGGTGGATGCCTCTCCGGTGTCTTTTGGTGGGGGGCGGGAGGACGGTCCCAGCAGTAATTATTTACAAAGAGCCCTGCTGCCTGTCACTGTGGCCCTCGCAAGCTTTTAATCACAGAGTTCAGGTTTGGGGTTAATGGCAAATCATTTCTTCCTGAAGGCTTCCCGGGGCTGGAAAGGGTCCCAGAGCTGCTGCCTGCGAGTGGCTCTTCTAGGGAGTGGATGACTTATTTATGGGATGTTTCGTGTGGCGGCTGAAGAGGCACGCTGCAGCCCCAGCGGCAGAAACTGCTGCCTTCACTGGCAGCTCAACCGAGCCTGGTGACAAGAGCAATGGGCACAATGGGGAGTTGCGGAAGGCTTCTTCTCTCTCCTCCTCCTCCATGACATTCTGGCAAATAAACTAGTCCAATGTGGGCTAGGCAAAACTACAGTTAGGTGGATCCTGCAATTGGTTAAGTGAACGAACTCCAAGAGTGATCACCAACGCTTCCTCTTCATCCTGGAAAGAAGTGATGAGTGGAGTGTCATTAGCACGGTTCTGTCCGGTCAACATCCTTATTAATGACTTAGATCAATGGTTCGCAAAGTGGGCGGTACCGCCCCATGGTGGGCGGTGGGGCGATCCAAGGGGGCACTGGGAGGCTCAGGAGATGTGGGGGGGTGCTGAACTCCTGTAAGGAGGCGGTGGTGTGAGCCAGGCTTGCTTGCCACTTGCAGGGTGGCGCGCTTGCAAGGATGTCCCCGTTGGAAGAAAGAGGCGACACATAGGACTGCACCGTGGGCGGGGTTGACAAGAGGAAGGAGGCGCATGCTGCAGTTTCCACGGCAATGCCTGCCCGGGAATTACAACTTGCAGGGACACAGTCGCAAGCGCGCATTCCCCCAGTAGGCGTTGCCATGGAAACCGCAGCGCACGCCTCCTCGTCAACTCCGCCCATGGCGCAGTCCTGTGCATTGCCTCTTTCTTCCAATAGGGACGTCCTCGCAAGCGCACCTTACTGCGCGGGGTGAGCGGGAGGCGCTTTTCAAGGTGGGCCTTGCTTGTCCAGTGCCGGCCCTCTTCTGCCTTCAGGGCCTAAAAATGGGCTTTAAAAGGATGGACATTGCAAGCTATGGCCCTGAAGGTAGAGTAAAGTCGTCCCACATACAGGGAGACCTGGAATATCTTAAGAATGAGTGCTAGACTAAAAAATAGTGAACCAAACAAGATTTATTGCATAACAACCAGTAAAAATGCTGGTGGCCCAAAATGCTTAGTTGGTTGCAAAAGGAAGTCCTTGAAAAAGGATTGCAATCACTTGCCTCTTCATTTGCAGAGTGATGGTTCCTCTCTTCGATCCCAGGTTCCTGTTGCTCTCTGGCTTTTGTAGGCCCACGAAGTCCTGTATAAGCCCCAAAATCCACAGTCTATGTTGAGGACAGGTCCTCCTTTGTACTGCAGACTTCAGTTGGGAATGAAGGTTAGGATTGGTAGCAGTGAACTACGATCCTTTGTCCCAGCATAGCTTAGATTCCACCTTGCTGTGTCTGTGTGTTCTCTGGAATGAGGCCAGAGAGGAAGTCCAGCCTCTCAGGTGACCTCTGGAAGAGGAGGAGTCAAGGGCGGTGATATCAGGTTTGGAGCCAAGACACAACTCCGCCCCTAAGTGCCCACATGGTAGAACAATGGGACAAAGGCCATGAAGGTAAAGGCTAATAGGTACACAGTACAAATATAAGACCAGCCCCGTGGGGGTGCCACAGGCCCCTTCTTTTTTCAATGCCATAAAAACAACATGCAATTAAAATAACATTAAAATTACAACACATTAAAACATTTAATTTTACGAAAAAGGTAGAAACATTAATACAAATATTTCCTAGGGGGGTGGTGAGTAAAAAATTTTCTGGAAAGGGGGCGGTAGGCCAAAAAAATTTGGGGACCACTGACTTAGATGAAGGGTTAGAAGGCAGGGTCATCAAGTTTGCAGACGGGAACAAATTGAGAGGGAGGACCAATACTCCAGAAGACAGGAGCAGAATTCAAAACCATCTTCACAGATTAGAGGGATGACAGGCCAAAACTTAAAATGAAGTTCAAGAGGGACAAATGCAAGAGACTCCAAAAGGAAATGGAAAAATACAGAATGGGGACGATGCCTGACTCGAGAGCAGGACGTGTGAAAAGGATCTGGGAGTCGTCGTGGACAGGAAGGCAAACATGAGCCAACGATGTGATGCGGCATCAACAAAAGCCAATGGGATTTTGGCCTGCATATATAGTATAGTGTCTAGATCCAGGGAAGTCATGCAACCCCTCTATTCTATTCCGCCCTGGTCAGACTACACCTGGGATCAAGCTGTGTCACATTCGGGCACCACAATTGAAAGGAGATGTTGACAAGCTGGAAGGTGTCCAGAGGAGGGCGACTCAAAGGATCAAGGGATGGGGAGAACAAGGCCTATGCGGAGTTCCTTAAACAGCTGGGCATGTTTAGCCTGTAGGAGAGAAGGCTGAGAGGAGACATGATGAGGGCCATGGATCAAGATGTGAGGGGAAGCCATAGGGAGGAGAGAAGGCTAGCCTTCTGCTGCCTTGGAGACTAGGATGCAGAACAATGGCTTCAAACTACAGGCAGTGTTTCCCAACCATTTTTGAGCTTTTAACATTAGAAAAATCCGGGGGCACACCACCAACCAAAATGACACTCTTAACACAGTAAAGAACTGCTGGGGGATGGTAGGAGCAGCTGCTGGGAGTGCCAAAGCCGGAGGAGGGGGAGTAGCCATGCCCCGCCCCCTCCCCCGGCTTCAGCTCTCCCAGAGCTTCTCAGCCTTGAGGGGCAGTGCCAAGCCAGCAGTGGCAGAGCCAGCACAATGCTGGCTTGGCACTGCCCTCAAGGCTGGAGAAGCTGTGGGAGCGGAAGCTGGGGAGGGGCGGAGCCATGTTGCACCATGCCCCGCCCCTTCCCCCTGGCTTCAGCTCTCCCACAGCTTCTCCAGCCTTGAGGGGGGCAGTGCGAGCAAAGGGTGGGAGTCATGGCCCCCGTCCCTGCTCTCCGCCATGACTCCCGCCCCTCGCTCGCTGAAGCCGCGCTGAGGAGGAGGAGCATAAGCGGTGGATGGGCTTCAGTGGGCGGAGCTCCTCCGCACGGCTTCAGCGAGCGAGGAGGGGCAAGAGTCATGGCGGATTGGAGGCTGGCTGGGGAAACGGCCGAAGGAGGCGGCGCCCCGGCCCCTTCTTTTTCTTCGCCGCCACCCGGCCCTTCCTCCTCTTCCCCCAAGCAGCAGGAGGAGGGGGGAAGGAAGGGGTCAGAGAGCTTTTCTCGCGGCACAGCAGGAGGTCCGTCACAGCACACTACTGTGCCGCGTCACAGCAATTGGGAAACACTGCTACAGGAATGGAGAGTCCTCCTGAACATAAGGAAGAACTTCCTGACTGTGCGAGAGGGCTGTTTAGCAGTGGAACTCTCTGCCCCGGTGTGCGGTGGAGGCTCCTTCTTTGTAGGCTTCGAAACAGAAGTTGGACTGCCATCTATTGGGGGGTGGGGCTTTGAATGCAATTTTCCTGCTTCTTGGCAGAATGGGGTTGGACCGGATGGCCCACCAGGTCTCTTCCAATTCTAGGATTCCTTGATTCTTTGTCCTCCAGTTTTCTAAAGCATACATTGCCAAGGTCAGGTCTAGCTTCCCCATTAATATCTATGATTCCTTGGCTGAGTGGGGATTTGGACTCCTGAATCATAGTCCCAACGCGCAAAGCAATGCACCATGTTGCCTCTAGAACAGTGTTTTTCAACCTTTTTTGAGCCGCAGCACATTTTTTACATTTATAAAATCCTGGGGCACAACACCAACCAAAATGACACAAATCGACACTCTAACACAGTAATACATATAGTTAATATGTTTTAAAATGTATTTATACACTCAGTGTGAAACCTTGGCCTGTTTCGATGAACACAACATAGATATCCTGCTTTGTGTGCTTCAGACATAGATATCCCGCCTTGTGTGCTTCGGACATAGATATTCCGCCTTGTGTGCTTTGGACTGGGTCGCTTGGGCCGACACTGCCCTGTCATCACCACCCGGTGCTTCAAGGCCGCTGCTCATCTGGGTTTCCCCCAGGCAGGGAGGGAGGGAGGCACAGGGGCAGGCTGCGAAGGAAGGAAGGAAGAAGGCCTGAGAGCAGGAGAGGCCGTGGCAGAGCCCAGGCCAGGAGAGGAAGAAGGGAAGAGACCCTAGAGCCGCCTCGGCCCCAAAGCCCGAAGGAATCCTGAGCCAGCTGAGAGGAAAACAAAGCCCAACGCTCCTCTCCGGAAGCTCTCCGCCTCCTCCGGAAGTGACCTCACAGGGAAAGGTGCCGCCCGGCCTCTCCCCTCTTCAGCCTCCAACCAACCGCTTCTCCAGGAAGCTGAGGCCCCGCCCCCTCCCCTCTCTCGGGACTTCCGCCCTAAACAAACATGGTGGTGCCGGGCGGGAGACCCTTAGAGAGGCAGGACTTGCTTCTTGGCCGGCGTTGATTGGCCCTGCTGGTGCCCCAGAGAGAGAGAGAGACGGAGAGACAGAGCGAAAGGCAGGCTGCCCAGATGACTCCTGGCGGGGTGGTTGGTTCTTCCACGGCACACCTGATGATCGCTCGCGGAACACTTGTGTGTTGCGGCGCAGCGGTTGGGAAACACTGCTCTAGAATATTGCACCATAAAAGAACTGTTTGGATTGTACCTCCTCCTTTTTAGGACTGTTTTCTTTCTGTTAAAGACTACAGCCAGCCTTGCTTGTTGCTCTGTGATGGATTTGTGCATTGTTCTATCCCTGAGCCTTCCTGATAACACACAACAGCGACAGGGTAGCAGGGGACAAAGGAGGGGAGGCACAGCTCCCAATTTGCTTTTGTTTGGGAAATGGTGGCGTTATCTAGAAGATCCACCCCCCACCCCTGAGAGGTTATTGTAGAATCGGGACAGAGAAAGCCCTGAGTGAAATATGACACTTGGCATCTGCGTAGCAGACAGTGGATGCAGCTGGATCTCTGCACCCCAGTGTGTGTGTGTAAATCAGGTTCGATTGGTGGTGCGCTCTGATAAATGCCTTTGTTAACCAAGTTGTGAATAAATCTAATCTGGACTCCAGCAGGCAGTCCTTCCCCCAACACAACAGCTGTAATTTATTTGGGAGCCCAAATTAATGGCACTGATAACGGGATGGGGATGTTTGCAGGTTTGGCAAAGCTTGGTTCGATGAGTTCCTGACATGAAACAAGTGCTGACATCTGAAAATACCCTGAACATTTTTAATCCTTTGCACTTCCAGGGAAGCAAACTTTTGGTTGTCTTCTACCGTGTTTCCCGAAAGTAAGACAGCGTCTTACTTTCTTTTCCCAGGAAAGTCCCCCACGGCTTACTTTCAGGGTACGTCTTATATAAACTAAGACGTGCCGCCGCCACCGCCGCAAACCCGCCCCATCGGCGCGCACACCTCCTTTCCTTGGGCGAAAGAAGGGAGGGAGAAAGAGGCCAGAGGCGTGGCGAAACGGCGGCGTCACTCTGACGCGGCGCTGCTTCCGCCACGCCTCTGGCTCTCTCCCCCTCCCTTCCTGGAAAGAAGGGAGGAGAAAGAGCCAGAGGCATGGCGAGCGCGGCGCGTCACTCTGATGCGGCTGCCGCCATGCCTCTGGCTCTTCCCCTCCCTTTCTTGGACGAAAGAAGGGGGAAGAGAGCCAGAGGCGTGGCGAAGTGCCGGCGCGTCACTCTGACGCGGCGCTGCTTTGCCACGCCTCTGGCTCTCTTCCCCCTCCCTTCCTGACGAAAGAAGGGAGGGGAAGAGCCCAGGCGTGGCGGCGGCGGCGCGTCACTCTGGCCGGCATGCCTCTGGCTCTTTCCCTCCCTTCCTTGGGACGAAAGAAGGGAGGGGAAAAGAGCCAGAGGCGTGGCGAGCGGCGCGCGTCACTCTGACACGGCGCTGTTCGCCATGCCTCTGGCTCTCTCCCCCTCCCTTCCTTGGAGGCCTGGCAGAAGGGTGTGCCGCGGAGGTGTGCCGCGGCCGATGCGGCGAGGTACGGCTTACTTTCGGGGTACGGCTTATATTAGCCGACCCCCCTGACACCCCCGATACGTCTTACAATCGGGGGTGTCTTAATATCGGGGAAACACGGTGGCACAGTGTTTCCCAACCTTTTTTGAGCTGCGGCACACTTTTAACATTAAAAATATCCGGGGGCACACCACCAAGCAAAATGACACAAAATGACACTCTAAGACAGTAAAGAACATCTGGGGGATGGTGGCCTGCTGGGAGCAGCTGCTGGGAGTGCCGAAGCCGGGGGAGGGGGAGGAGCCAGGTTGTGCCATGCCCCGCCCCCTCCCCCGGCTTAAGCTCTCCCTCAGCTTCTCTAGCCTTAAGGGGGCAGGGCCAAGCCAGCAGGGGCAGAGCCAGCACAATGCTGACTTGGCACTGCCCCCTCAAGGCTGGAGAAGCTGTGGGAGAGCTGAAGCCGGGGGAGGGGACCGAGCCAGGCCGCACCATGCCCTGCCCCCTCCCCCCGGCTTCAGCTCTCCCTCAGCTTCTCCAGCCTTAAGGGGGCAGTGCCAAGCCAGCGGTGGCAGAGCCAGCACAATGCTGACTTGGCACTGCCCCCTCAAGGCTGGAGAAGCTGTGGGAGAGCTGAAGCCGAGGAGGGGACCGAGCTAGGCCTCACCATGCCCGGCCCCCTCCCCCCGGCTTCAGCTCTCCCTCAGCTTCTCCAGCCTTGAGGGGGCAGTGCCAAGCCAGCGGTGGCAGAGCCAGTACAATGTTGGCTTGGCACTGCCCCCTCAAGCTAGAGAAGCTGTGGGGAAGCTGTGGAGATTCTGCGCCATGCTCCGTCCCCTACCCCGGCTTCCTCCTCCACGCGGCTTCAGCGAGCGAGGGGCGAGAGTCATGGCGGATTGGAGGCTGGCTTGGGAACGGGAAAGAGGCGGCGCCCGCCGCTTCTTTTTCTTCCTTCCTCCTCCTCCTCCCCCAAGCAGCAGAAGTTCAGCAGGAGGAGGGAGGAAGGAAGGGGGGCAGAGAGCTTTTCTCGCGGCACAGCAGGAAGTCAGTCACGGCACACTACTGTTCCGCGCGCCACAGCGGTTGGGAAACACTGTTCTAGCATATGCTGGACATATACTGACTGATACTGTCCTCCACCTCTATCAATATACTTTCCAGGCCTGAAAGCTGAGGAAGGGTCTCAGAAGGCTGGAGAGAAGGACTCGAGCTGCCCAATATGGAGGAGGGAGATAAGTGCTACAAACACTCAAGGACTGTGATTCAAAGGAACGTCGGACTCCTTTTTTGTCATCATCATTGTCCTCCAAACGGAAATGCAAAAGTCATAGCAGAGACTTGTAGGATGAGGAGGATACACAAAGCTGTTTGTTAACTCCCGTATTCATGGTAATGATGTTACATCGTGCCCTTTTCTCACTTCTCTGGTATGCATTTAGGATCCTTTCGGAGAAAAGAAGCATCTCTTCATGTTGAGGAATGTGAATTGCTTTGTCTGCCAGGCCTGGCTCGAAGCGCAAATGGGAAAAGCTGGAGTTGGGTAGAGCAAATATTTGCTGGCTAATGGGACACGTAGTTTCCCTTTTAGGCAGCTCCATGAGAGAGTTTTCTGCTTCTCAGCCCTCAGCCATTGGACCCATTTGCAATCATTTCCATTCAGCCCCACTGGGTGACCTTGCTCCTGGCCTCTCCTCATTCAGGAAAGAGGGGCTGCAACATGATACGAGCTGAAAATGTGCATGTGGGACCAAGCTTTTGGATAATCTATCACTGCAATATGTGAATTTGGAATGGTGCAGAGATGACTGGAATGGCCTGGACTATGATATTGGATTATGTGATTTTAATAATTTTAATGTTGAAATGTTTTTAGCGGGTATTTTAATGTATATGTTTTATTTGCTGGATATAATAATATTAATAATAATAAAAAACTTTATTGATATACCACCCTATCTTAGGGCAGTTTACAGACAAAAGAACAAAGTAGCAATCGAGCAAACATCAAACAACAATAAATCAACTGGAGCCGAGGTGGCCTGGTAGAGGGCAATGGCAAGGCCCTCCTGAGCCTGTTGGTGCCATGGCAGCCTTGAGGAGGGTGAAGGCAAGGCCCTCCTGGGCCTGATGGTGCTCTGGTGGCCTTGAGTAGGGTGATGGCAAGGCCCTCCTGGGCCTGTTGGTGCTCTGGTGGCATTGAGGAGGGTGATGGCGAGGCCCTCCTGGGCCTGTTGCTGCCAAGGTGGCCTTAACGAGAGTGATGGCAAGGCACTCCTGGGCCTGATGGTGCTGTGGCGGCCTCAAGGAGGGCGATGGCAAGGCCTTCCTGGACCTGTTGGTGCTGTGGTGGCATTGAGGAGGGCGATGGCAAGGCCCTTCTGGGCCTGTTGTTGCTGCGGTGGCATTGAGGAGGGTGATGGCAAGGCCCTCCTGGGCCTGATGATGCTGTGGCAGCCTCGAGGAAGGTGATGGGGAGGCCCTCCTGACCCTGTTACTGCCGTGGTGGCCTTGAGGCGGGTGATGGCTAGGCCCTCCTGGGCCTGATGGTGCTCTGGTGGCATTGAGGAGGGTGATGGCAAGGCACTCCTGGGCCTGTTGGTGCTCTGGTGGCATTGAGGAGGGTGATGGCGAGGCCCTCCTGGGCCTGTTGCTGCCAAGGTGGCCTTAACGAGAGTGATGGCAAGACACTCCTGGGCCTGATGGTGCTGTGGCGGCCTCAAGGAGGGCGATGGCAAGGCCCTCCTGGGCCTGTTGCTGCCAAGGTGGCCTTAACGAGAGTGATGGCAAGGCCTTCCTGGACCTGTTGGTGCTGTGGTGGCATTGAGGAGGGCGATGGCAAGGCCCTTCTGGGCCTGTTGTTGCTGCGGTGGCATTGAGGAGGGTGATGGCAAGGCCCTCCTGGGCCTGATGATGCTGTGGCAGCCTCGAGGAAGGTGATGGGGAGGCCCTCCTGACCCTGTTACTGCCGTGGTGGCCTTGAGGCGGGTGATGGCTAGGCCCTCCTGGACCTGATGGTGCTGTGGCAGCCTCGAGGAAGGTAATGGCGAGGCCCTCCTGACCTGTGGTGCCGTGGTTGCCTTGAGGCCGATGGCAAGGCCGTTCTGGGCCTGATGGTGCTGTAGCAGCCTCGAGGAGGGCAGTGGCAAGACCATATGCGTTGTATGGCATTGAATTGTGCCTTTATGTGCACCGCTCTGAGTCCCCTTCAGGGTGAGAAGGACAGGATATAAATATGGCAACTAAATAAATAATACCAGCAGACTGAAAACCAGACGCCACCCTTTCTAACCCAGCTTACCTCCCCTAGAGCAGTGTTTTTCAACCTTTTTTGAGCCGCGGCACATTTTTTACATTTACTAAATCCTGGGGCACACCACCAACCAAAATGACACAAAATGACACTCTAACACAGTAATACATATAGTTAATGTTTTTAAATGTATTTATACACTCAGTGTGAAACCTAGACCTGTTTCGATGAACACAACATAGATATCCTGGCAGGAATGGCAGAAAGACACAAACTTCCCACACAGAACTCCCATAACCAAGAGAAAATGCTATAAGAGTTTGGTGGGCATTGACCTTGAGTTTTGGAGTTGTAGTTCACCGACATCCAGAGAGCACTGTGGACTCAAACAATGTTGGATCAGGACCAAACTTGGCATGAATACTCAATATGCCCAAATGTGAACACAGGTGGAGTTTGGGGAAAATAGACCTTGACATTTGGGAGTTACAGTTTCTGGGATTTATAGTTAACATACAACCAAAGAGCATCCTGAACTCTTGCAACAATGGAATTGAACCAAACTTGGCATATTGAACTCTCATTACCAACAAAAAGTACTGAAAGGGTTTGCTTGGGAATTGACATTGAGTTTGGAAGATGTGGTTCACCTACACCCAGAGAGTACTGTGGGCAAGGGGGGGGGGGGTATTGGAGGTTCCAATTTCCCACGGCACACCTGATGATCACTTACGGCACACTAGTGTGCCACGGCACACTGGTTAGGAAACACTGCCCTAGAGAAGCTGAAATATGGAGTGGAAAGCCGGCTGTATTCTGGGGGTTTCTGGCTTGGGGTATAGTCAAGCTAATCCCGATGGGCTCTTGTGTTTCTGTCCCCTCTCCAGAGGAGAAGCGGCGCCGGGAGAGGGAGGACCAAATGTACCGGGAGCGCTTGCGCACCCTCTTCCTCATCGCGGTCATCATGAGCCTGCTCAACTCTCTCAGCACTGGCGGGGGCAACATTTCCTGGAACGACTTTGTGAACGAGATGCTGGCCAAAGGGGAAGTTCAGCGGGTTCAAGTGGTGCCCGAAAGCGACATCGTGGAGATCTACTTGCATCCCGGAGCGGTGGTCTTCGGGCGGCCTGTGAGTCTCATCCACCTTTTCACCAAGAATAAATGCTGCACTAAAAAGGGCACATTTTCAAACAGCTGACGGCTTAGGCTTCCCCTTTGACTCACAAGAAAAGACGCTTTTGTCTGTAACCTGAGATCTCGACAATCTGAGAGGATTGGGAAGCTTAAGGTGCTTCCAATTCCTAATCCATTTTTCATCCTACCCCTTGGAATTCTCTCTTCTCCACACCAACATTTCCCCCTGTTTTTGCTATTCCGTGTGGTTTTGCTTCCTAGGTGAGGGTAAAGGTTTTCACCTGACATTAAGTCCAGTCGTGTTCGACTCTGGGGGTTGGTGCTTATTTCCATTTCTAAGCCGAAAAGCCAGCGTTGTCCGTAGACACCTCCAAGGTCATGTGGCCAATAACATGACTGCATGGAGCGCCGTTACCTTCCCGCCCGAATGGTACCTATTAATCTACTCACATTGGGATGTTTTCAAACTAGTAGGTTGAGGGAAGCTGGGGCTAACAGCAGGAGCTCACCCCCCGGATTTGAACCTACGACCTTTCCGTCAACAAGTTCAGCAACTCAGCAGTTTATTTATTATTTCATATACTTGTACCCTGCCCTGGGGGGTTTACTCAGGGCGGCCTCACAGCAAACACTATTCAGTGCCATCATAATAATAAAAACAATCAACAAATCCATTAGAACAAAACATGAAATAAACAGGTGTTAAAACATTCCAATTAAAATCCAGGTCCCGCTTTTCAATGGTCAAACGCAAGGCCCCACAGCCAAGTCTCGAGTTTCCTTCTAAAGGACAGGAGGGGGGAGGGCAATCTGATGTCTTTGGGGAGGGAATTCCACAGTTTAACCCACTGCGCCACCGGGGACTCCTACCTGTGGCTGTATGATCGCATCTCTTCCTTCCAGAGGCTTGCCTTGATGTACAGAATGCAGGTGGCCAACATTGACAAGTTTGAGGAGAAGCTGCGAGCAGCCGAAGACGAGCTGAACATCGACCTGAAGGATAGGATCCCCGTCTCCTACAAGCGCACTGGCTTCTTTGGGAAGTAAGACCATTTGATGAGATTCTTCCTTTAGCATTGTGGGCCACCTTTGTACTAAAGACCGTGTTTGTCCCACAACTTATTCGTATATCTGCCTTAGAAGTTGTAAGCTTTCTTACATACTTTGGTTTCTGTCCTCAAAAAGTAGTACAAGGCTGCCCACACTTTTTCAGCATGCGAGCTACTTATAATAAAACCAAGTCAGAAAGATCTACCTACCTCCTCAAGGCTGGAGAGGCTGCTGGTGGAGCTGAGGCTGGGGGCGGGGCTTGGCGTGGCCTGGCTCCGCCCCCCCTCTGGTTTCGCCTCTGCCGGCAGTTTCTCCAGGCTTGGGGATGGCAGTGCCAAGCCAGTGGTGGCATAGCTGGCACAAGGCTGGCGTGGCCCTGCCCCCCTCGGGACTGGAGGGGCTGCTGCTGGAGCTGGGGGAGGGGCCTGGGCTTGGCGCGGCCTGGCTCCACCCCCCCCCCCCTAGCTTCAGCTCTGCCAGTAGCTTCTCCAGGCTTGGGGATGGCAGTGCCAAGCCAGTGGTGGCATAGCTGACACAAGGCTGGCTTGGCCCTGCCCTCGGGGCTGGAGAGGCTGCTGGTAGAGCTGGGACCAGGGAGAGGGCGGGGCTTGGTGTGGCCTGGCTCCGCCCCCTCTGGCTTCAGCTCTGCCAGCAGCTTCTCAGGCTTGGGGATGGCACTGCCAAGCCAGTGGTGGCATAGCTGGCACAAGGCTGGCTTGGCCCTGCCCTCCTCGGGGCTGGAGAGGCTGCGGGTAGAGCTGGGACCAGGGAGAGGGCGGGGCTTGGTGTGGCCTGGCTCCGCCCCCTCTGGCTTCAGCTCTGCCAGCAGCTTCTCCAGGCTTGGGGATGGCACTGCCAAGCCAGTGGTGGCATAGCTGGCACAAGGCTGGCTTGGCCCTGCCCTCGGGGCTGGAGAGGTTGCTGGTAGAGCTGGGACCAGGGAGAGGGCGGGGCTTGGTGTGGCCTGGCTCCGCCCCCTCTGGCTTCAGCTCTGCCAGCAGCTTCTCCAGGCTTGGGGATGGCACTGCCAAGCCAGTGGTGGCATAGCTGGCAAAGGCTGGCTTGGCCCTGCCCTCCTCCGGGCTGGAGAGGCTGCTGGTAGAGCTGGGACCAGGGAGAGGGGCGGGGCTTGGTGTGGCCTGGCTCCGCCCCCCTCTGGCTTCAGCTCTGCCAGCAGCTTCTCCAGGCTTGGGGATGGCAGTGCCAAGCCAGTGGTGGCATAGCTGGCACAAGGCTGGATTGGCCCTGCCCTCGGGCTGGAGAGGTTGCTGGTAGAGCTGGGACCAGGGAGAGGGCGGGGCTTGGTGTGGCCTGGCTCCGCCCCCTCTGGCTTCAGCTCTGCCAGCAGCTTCTCCAGGCTTGGGGATGGCACTGCCAAGCCAGTGGTGGCATAGCTGGCAAAAGGCTGGCTTGGCCCTGCCCTCCTCCGGGCTGGAGAGGCTGCTGGTAGAGCTGGGACCGGGGAAGGGGAATGGACTTGGCACGGCCTGGCTCCGCCTCCCTCTGGCTTTGACTCTGCCAGCAGCTTCTCCAGGCTGCTGGTAGAGCTGAAGCCAGAGGGAGTTGTCATTTGGGAGTTGTAGTTGCTGGGATTGATAGTTCACCTACAATCAAAGAGCATTCTGAACTCCACGAACAATGGAATTGAACCAAACTTGGCATACAGAACTCCCACAACCAACAGAAAATACTCCAAGGGTTTGGTGGGCATTGAGATTGACTTTTGGAATTGTAGTTCACCTACATCCAGAGAGTACTGTGGACTGAAACTACGATGGATCTGGACCAAACTCGGCACAAATACTCAATAGCCCTCCTCCACTGCGATTGTGAACATTGGTGGAGTTTGAGGAAAATAAACATTGACATTTGGGAGTTGTAGTTACTGGGATTCATAGTTCACCTACAATCAAAGAGCATTCTGAACCCCACCAATGATAGAATTGGGCCAAACTTCCCACACAGAATCCCCGTGCGTTGAAGGGACTTGCTGGCATGAGCCTTCTTCCAGCCCCGCACGCTCCCCCTTGCCCGTACATAGGCACCCGGCTGCCATACGCCAAACATGCCTACTCTCCACTTGAAATTTCATAAACGCTCCTCTCCTAGGTTGAGAGGCTGGCCAATCGCAGTGGAGGAGGGCTTTTGGTGTCCAAAAAGGAAGAGAAGGAAAGGCGGAGAGATCTTCAGCCTACTCTGCCAAAGGGGTTCCTAAGACTATCAGAAATATGAGTTTTTTGTGGTCTTTGAAACCCCCTCACGCGCCCTCCCCCAGGGATCCCGACCCCCAGGTTGAGAAACGCTGCCCTAGGCCAATAGCATGCTGTATCTTCAACCCCATGCTCTTTCATTTAACTATATGCCATGTGTACATGCCCTAAAGCAGGTTCTTTGAATACTGCTGTGCTCGAGCTACGCTGCAAATGCGGAGACCCAACTACAAAGGCCTGACCCTGTGTTTCCCTTCTCCTCCTCGTTGCAGTGCCCTCTATGCCTTGGGGATGGCTGCCGTGGGCATCGGCATCTTGTGGTACATCTTTCGTCTGGCCGGGATGGCAGGAAGGGAAGGAGGCTTCAGCGCCTTTGTAAGTAGCATTTGCCACCTGTGGGGATGCTTTTTGGGTGGGCCCAAGCTCTTCCTTGCCCAGCAGCCCATGAGAATGAAGCTGCTCTAGCCACAATCCTCCGCCTGGCTGCTTCTCCCTCCCAGTGATGGATCTGTGCCGCATTTGGTCTGTTTGCGTGGGGCAGCAGGTCCTCCTCTTTTCCCCCTCAGCCAGGCAGCTCCTCTCTTGCTGTTTTCAAGACTCTCTAATGACTTTCAGCTGGGAATGGCATTTCTTTCCTCTTTGTCTCGCCAGCGAATCTCACATCCCTCACTTGCTTTCAGCAAAATAACTTTTTGGGGCCTTTCCTTTTTAACACCGCCTAAGCTTTTGGGTTGTGCTGTGCGCTGCCCTCTGTGCCTCCGGTCACATGCCGCCTCTCAGCACCAGCCAAACCCCTGCCGCTCAGTCAGCTAAGGAATGAAGGGCGAGTGTGTGGCCTGCTTAGGAAGAGCTCCGTCCTTTAAAAGCTAATGGGGTTTTGTCCTGCATTAATAGGAGTCTAGTGCCTAGATCAGGGGTGGGCAATTATTTTTTTTCAAGGGGCCACGCGAGAGCCAAAAAATATTATGGAGGGCCGTATCTAAAGGCGGAACTACATTATTTATTTATTTATTTTCTTACTATATTTACTATCAGTGCTGTCCAACTTCTACGGGCCCAAGGGCCGGAATTCCGGTGACTGAGCACCTGGTGGGCCGAAGCGGGGGGCGGGGCCGAACACGGGGGCGGGGGCGATTGCGGGGCGATTTCGCCGCTTCTGCCGCCCGGAGTGACGCTGTAGGAGGGAGGGCGGAGCAAAGAGGGGCTCCCCTTTGCTCCTCCCTCCCTTTTACAGCGTCACTCCAGGCAACAGAACGCAGTGCCGTTCCTCTTGCCAGTTTGAGCGCTGTAGAGGAGGGAGGCGCAAAGGGGCCCCTCTTGCTCCTCCTCCCTTCTACAGCGTCAAACCGGGCAAGAGGAATGGCGATTTCGCCGTCCCTCTTGCCCGGTTTGACGCTGTAGAGAAGGAAGGGAGGAGCAAAGAGGGGCTCCCCTTTGCGCCTCCCTCCCTTCTACAGCGTCAAACCGGGCAAGAGGAACGGCGATTTCGCCGTTTCTGTTGCCCGGAGTGACGCTGTAAAAGGGAGGGAGGAGCAAAGGGGAGCCCCCCTTTGCTCCGCCCTCCCTCCTACAGCGTCACTCCGGGGGCGTACATGCGCACTCTGCGCGCATGCACACTTTTTTGGAATTTTTTTTAAATTGCTGGAGAGTTGGGGGGCCGGGTCTAAGGGGCTGACGTGTCGTGTACGGCCCGCGGGCCGTCTGTTGGGCAGGCCTGTACTATATATTACACATCATTAATATTAACATATTAATATATCAAGAAATATTCCTATATTATTAGTATTAATATCATAATTATTATATTATAGTATATTTATATAGACATAATATATATTGAAATTATAATATAACATTATATTATATTATTTATTATTATATTATACTAGCTGTACCCGGCCACGCGTTGCTGTGGCATAGTCTGTGGAAACCCCCTTCTACCCTCATGCTGGAGAAGCATGATCAAATAAACTGCAACTTCCAAAATGAATGGCAATTCCACCCAAATCTACCCAGTATATTGAACTGGACATCAGGGATCTATGGCCCAAGTCAGTCCTTGCAGGGTATGAGGAATTGGGGGAATTGTAGTGCAGAACACCTGGAGGGCAAGAGGGAGGGACCAAGCTTGCTCCCTCTTTCCTAGGACTTCCTCTCCTATATTTATACGTGGCTGTCATATCTCCTCTCAGCCTTCTCTTCTTCAGGCTGAACATGCCCAGCTCTTTAAGCCGCTCTTCATAGGGCTTGTTATCAACCAAAGAGCATTCTGAAACCCACCAACGATAGAATTGGGCAAAACTTGGGAGAACCCCCATGACCTACAGAAAATACGCACCTTTTGCTCCCTCAAACTTTGCACCCCTTTGAAACAGGGGGAAACAGGGAGGGAGAGATTGAGGCGGCACCTGGGCGGTGCACCTTCCCCCCTCCCTCCCTTCCCTCCAGCCTCGCTGGCAGTCAGGTGGCTTCCTCTCCGCCCCGTTGACGTGGAGGCCGAAGGGAAGCTGCCCTTTTCCCAGGCGAAGAGGGAAAGGGAAGGGAGAAAGCCAAGCCCAAGGAGAGGCGGAGACAGGACAGGACGGCGCGGTTGCAGAGGAGGAGGAGAAGCAGCAGTTGTTGTCGTTTGTATTTTTTTTGGAATTTTCCGGGTGGTAAACATACCTTGTTCCAAGGGGGGTTTTGTGGCCTGATTTGGTGTTTGTGGTTTCAGCAGTTTTGCTGTCTATAAGCCCCTCACCACGACATGTCTCTTTTTATATATATAGATTATTATTATTATAATTATTATAAAATAATAAAAACCACTAAAATTAAATTAAATTCAAGAAGACAAGGTGCGAACCAAGATGAAGGCTGACATCCTCAAGAGAGGAAGGATCCCAAGATGGAATGGCCCAATGGACCCAGCCCAGAGGATGGCAAAGCGGACCCAGCCGCCACAGCAGCAGGGCAGAGCAGAGCAGCAGGCGGGTTGAAGGCCTCCGCCCGCTCGCCCCTCACTCTATTTCTCCTCCCATTGGATAAAATCGGCTGTCACTCACTTCGCCCCGCCCACGCTTTTCATCCTCGCGCCGCCTCCCATGGTCCCACCCCTTTGCGGGACGTATCCGTCCCTCCGATTGGCTGCTTCCGTGGACATCAGTCAGGGCTCCTCCAATGGTCGCCCCAACCTGCCGTTCCTCTCCTTTGGCCAGGCCCCTTCGCCACAAGCCAGAACTCTCCCGAGTTGGTTCTGTGAGGGAAGGAGGCAGGAAGGTTCACGCCTTCTTCTGCGTCTTCTGACATCAAAGAGGAGGAGGGGAAGGGCAAGGGCCGGAGCGGCGAGATGTCGGCGGGAGAAGCACCCGGTGGTGGCTGAGGCCGAGACCGAGGCCTACCTTTCGCCTTGAGAGGCTCATGACAGCAAGGAGCGCGGTTGGAGATGAAAGGAGAGTGAGGGAAGGGCTTCTTCGCCTCAGGGAGGCCGCCTTTCTCCGAAGAGTTGGTTTGGAAACCTTCCTCTTGGCCCCGCCCCTGACGCCCTTCTCCCTGGGCCGGACAAAATTGGCTGCCGGGCCACATCCGGGCCGTAGGTTGGCCGCCCCTGGGCCTTGTAGATCCAGGGAAGTCATGCCACCCCTCTATTCCATTCTGCCTTGGTCAGACCACTTTACCTGGAATCACACTGTGTCCAATTCTGAACATCGCAGTTGAAGGGAGATGTCGACTCTTAAGCTGGAATGTCTCCAGAGGAGGGCGACTCAAAGGATCAATGGTCTGGAGAACAAGCCCTGCGAGGAGCGGCTGAAAGAGCTGGGCATGTTTAGCCTGCAGAAGAGAAGGCTGAGAGGAGGCATGATGAGGGCCATGAATCAAAATGTGAGGGGAAGTCCTAGGGAGATGGAGTAGGCTTGTTCTTTGCTGCCCTGCAAACTAGGACGCAATGGAGCAAGGGCTTCAAACTACAGGAAAAGGTGATTCCACCTGAACATTAGGAAGAACATTAGGAAGCCCCCACCTTAGCAACCTCAAGATCCTAAAACCTGGCTTTTCCATTGCGCATTTGGAGATTAACCTCACATTCAATCCTTATCCGTATAGAAGAATACTCCCCACTACTAGAAGGCCTAACTAGATGACTCTCTCCCATGAATCTCTCCCTTACAAATGCAAAAATTTTCTGCTCCACCTCTATCTCATCCTGGGTTTTTAAAATGTTTATAAAACTTTGATCTTTTACGCGTGGCCCACTCATTGTTACTGTGTCTGAATGATTTTATTTTGTTGTATTATTTTATATTGTCGTGTGTATTTTATGATTTATTTACTTCATTATGTTGCTGTTTTGTGTTTTGTTTTGTGATATTTTATGTAAGCCGCCCAAAGTCCCCGTTGGTGAGATGATGGCGGGTAATAAATAAAGATTCTCGGCATTACTTCGCGAACGAGGATTCAGGAAGGACTCATCCCACGCTTTTTACAAGCGCGTTGATGACTAAAAAGGCCAACCTGAGATAGGCAAGTCCGGTTGCAGAAAACACAGCGGAAAGTCTCCTTGGGTGATGTTGTTTCCAAGTTGCGGTTCTTTCTGCGTTGTCGTTTCTCTTCAAGACCCATTCAGCGTGTCTTCTCGAAAGAGGCCGCAGCATTGTGGATAGTGCGTCTCCATGCCTCCTGATGTGAGGCCAGGGTGGACCATTGTTGGTGATCAATCTGGCCGAGCCTGAAATGTTGTTTCAGGGAGTCCTTATATCTCTTTTTCGGGGCTCCTCTCTTGCGCTGACCTGTGGCGAGTTCACCGTAGTATCTTTGGGAGGCGGTGATCTTTCATCCTATGGATGTGCCCTGCCCAGCGCAGCTGTGTTCTCAATAGCATGGCCTCAACGCTGGTGATCCCTGTTTGCTCAAGGACAGCAACATCCGTCATATAGTCAGTCCAGTGTACAGTATATTTAAGATTGTGCGAAGACAGCACTGATGAAAGCGTTGAGGAGTCGTAGGTGTTGGCGATAGGTGACCCATATTTCAGACCCATAGAGGAGAATAGACAGTACGATAGCTCTGTACACACTGATTTTGGTGCTTTGCCTCAGGTGCTTGTTGCTCCAGACTCTTTTGAAGCCTTCCAAATGAAGCCTTTGCCAAATCTCTTTGCACTATGAAGAGATGATGCCCCAGGGAGGTGAACTTGAACGGACTAATCTGCTGATCTATCTCTTTGTCAATCTTTTCTTCAGGCTGACCTGCCCAAGAGATTATGAACCTCCTAACTCTGAGAGCTGTTCAGCAGTGAAACTCTCTGGTGAACTGCCTGAACTGTTGACTTTGAATGTGAATTTCCTGCAGAACGATGACCCACCAGGTCTCTTCCATGCTGATTCGAAGGGGATGAATGGCTCCAGCATCAGCCGTGGCTTGGCCAATCCCGTGGCTTTTTGAAAGCCGGCTGGTAGACCTTCAGAACTTGACTTTTGCGCTTTTTCAACATTGTAAGGGTTGGAAAGCCAACATTAGGGGCTCTTCTCAGTGAGGGATAATGAGCGGTTATGTGGAGGCCATGGAGTTAAATGGTTGCCTTGTCTGTCACTGTGGTCGAAGAGTATCTGGCACGCAGCGTAGAGGCCCCTTTTTTGCTCTTCCCCTCTTCACCCCAGTGAACAAACCATTGGAGTGGCTGTTAAGAAAGATTGGGATACCAGAACTCTGCGACGGTTGGGCTGCAGCTCATGAATCATAGTCAGAGGTTTCCCTCCAGCTCCCTATTCACTGATCAAACAGATAGCGACAGCTGCCAAGTCATTCAAGGCCTGGGGAGGCGAGCAGAGGTGTGAAGGAGAGGGGACCACAGCCGAGCATTGTCATGTACCCTGCGGACAAGGGCGGCATGACTCAACGTCTGAACCGTCCTTCCTCCAAAATCACAAGAGGCTTCGGTCTTGGCCTTTTTTTGACAGATTTTTGTCACCTTGACAGAACCAACTCAAAATGGCTCGCTTCACCATTGTAGATGGCAAATCCGGGAAAGGGATCAGTTTCAAGGATGTGGCGGGGATGCACGAAGCCAAACTGGAGGTCAAGGAATTTGTGGATTATCTGAAGGTAAGGACTGCACATTTAGGGGCTGAGAATCAGTTGGGTGCTGCTCTAATGCCAGTGACAGGTATTTGTCTCTTGCTTAGGGTCGTTGCGGGAACTTTTGGGTAAGTTTCCAAGCACTCAGTGAGCTCTTGCGCTGCTTGGCGTCTTATATTGAAGAGGGGAACAGAGAGAGCACTCCCCGTACTTTCTTCTTTAAAAAATTTTTTTTTTATGAAAAAGAATGCAGAGTTTTAATATTTACAACATCTTAAAAAGTGGGGTGTTGGGGGAGAACTATAGCAAGTGAACAACTAATAAAGGGGTTTTTTTTGGTGTCAGGAGTGACTTGAGAAACTGCAAATCGCTTCTGGTGTGAGAGAATTGGCAGTCTGCAAGGACATTTGATGTTTTACCATCCTTGTGGGGGGTTTTCCCTCATGTCCCCACATGGGGAGCTGGAGCTGACAGAGGGAGCTCAACCCGCTGTCTCTGGATTCAAACCTCTGACCTGTTGGTCTTCTGTCCTGCCAGAACAAGGGTTTAACCCAGTGGTTCTCAACTTGTGGGTCCCCAGGTGTTTTGGCCTACAATTCCCAGAAATCCTATCCAGTTTACCAGCTGTTAGGATTTTTGGGAGTTGAAGGCCAAAACATCTGGGGACCCACAGGTTGAGAACCCCTGGTTTAATCTATTGCACCACCAAGGGCTTCTAACTAATAGATAATAGATTACTAAAAGGAAAAAGGTCCCCCGGTGGTGCGATGAGTTAAACCCTTATACCGGCAGGACTGAAGACCGACAGGTTGGAGGTTCAAATCTGGGGAGAGTTCAGATGAGCTCTCTTAGTCAGCTCCAGCTCCCCATGCGGGCACATGAGCAAAGGCTCCCACAAGGATAGTAAAACATCAAAAACATCCGGGCATCTCATGGGCAACGTCTTTGCAGACGGCCAATTCTCTCACACCAGAAGCGACTTGCGTTTTCTCAATACGCTCCTGACACAGAAAAAAAAACTAAAGGAAAAAGAAAATAAAGGGGGTTAAAGTCCCGAAGTTCTAGGGATCTGGGTGTTGTCTATTGGAGAACCATTTTCCTCTTTATTTTCAATTTGGTTCTATTATCAATTTTATTTTATTTTTGTTTCATATAGTCTCTTATTGGTGTCCCATCCATTATTTTTTTTATAACCTTCTAAATCAGGGGTGCCCACACTTTTTCATCATGCGGGCTATTTATAATAAAACCAAGTCAGAAAGATCTACCTACCTCCTCAAGGCTGGAGAGGGGAGGGGGCGGGGCTTGGTGCGGCCTGGCTCCGCCCCCTCTGGCTTCAGCTTTACCAGCAGCTTCTCCAGGCTTGAGGAGGGTAGGGCCAAGCCCGCCTTGTGCTAGCTATGCCACCACTGGCTTGGCACTGCCATCCTCAAGCCTGGAGAAGCTGCTGGGAGCAGGCCCGGATCATGGCCTTTTGGCACCCTAGGCCAAAGGCTCTGCCCCCGCCCCTGGCTCCGCCCCTCCTCGCCAGCCCGAGGAAGAAGAGGAAGGAAAGGGCAGGGCCTCCCCGCGGCTCCTCCCTCCCTCCTAAAGCCACTATGCCGGCCCGAAAAGGGCGATTTCATGCGCTTCTGAGGCCGGCATGATGGCTCCCCGCGGGATCGGCTCCGGGGGTAGGGCTTTCCTTCCTCCTCCTCGCGCCGGCAAGGAGGCAGGGGCGGGGGCAGAGCCTTTTAGCCGAGGAGAGCAAAGTGGGGGGGCAGGGGGGCGGCCGTGGATGGCGCTTCTGCCGCTGCGCGCATGCACACCTTTTTGGGGAATTTTTAAAAGAATTTTTTTGGAATTTTAAAAACTTTGGGGGCTGGATCTGCTGCCCCCCCATGGCTGCCGCCCTAGGTCATGGCCTAGGGTGGCCTTATGGGTAATCCGGGCCTGGCTGGGAGTGCCAAAGCTGGGGGAGGGGGCGGGGCTTGGCGCGGCCTGGCTCCGCCCCCTCTGAGAAGCACCCCGTCCGGCTGGGATCGACCTCCTTCGGTCCCGGGATCGACTGGTCGATCGCAACCGACTTCCTGGGCAGTCGTGTTCTAAATGGTTGCGTAATAGTTGGGTTAGTTTGTCTTTTGTGGGTGTTTCGTTTGTTTGCCAATATCGGGCATATATTATTCTGGCTGCCGTCACTAGATAATTGAATAGTTTATTTTTGTCAATTTCTATGTCTATAATTCCCAATAAGAAGTATTCTGGATTTATCCATTTTTATATCAACCATCACATGAGGGAAAAGGGTTCTCCTTGATTTTCGCATTTCCAGCACTTCTCTTGCACATTAGGGTAACATTTTGCTAACTTGTGTAGTGTTACGTATTTTCTATACATAACGCCACTTTCGTACAAGTGGGGGAAAGCATCAGCAGAAAAATTGTAATGGCGCAGAGTGAGTGGGCCAGGGGGTCTTACTTAGAGTCACTGTGGGGGCTTTTAAAAGATGAAACACAGATGGATTTCTGATTCCAGAGCCCAGAACGCTACTTGCAGCTTGGCGCTAAAGTGCCCAGAGGTGCCCTCTTGCTTGGACCACCAGGCTGTGGCAAGACGTTGTTGGCAAAGGCTGTGGCTACCGAGGCCCAAGTGCCGTTCCTGGCAATGGCCGGCTCTGAATTTGTGGAGGTGATTGGAGGTAAGTTCCGGGGAACAAAGTTCCTTAAAGCGATGGGGTGAAGTGGCCTCTTCACTGCCTTCATCAGCAGCTGCTTGAGGGGTCTTTTACAGCTGTGTTGGAGGAGACGTTATGCAATAGGGCAGTGGTACTTCACCATCTGCATTCACCTGACCAAAAGGAAGGCAGAATTGGCAGTATTTCTGGCATTCGCTCAGGGAGAAACACTAGCTGTGTCAGGGCAAAAAGACCTATGAGGAGATGTGTCCTGCCACAGTCTCTCCTAAAGTCGTCTGTCTTCAGCACCTGACAGAAGAGGGCCTGTGTGAGAACCCCTTTTCAGAGACTATAGGGCAGGCGTCGGGAACCTTTTTGACTCAGAGAGCCATGAAAGCAAAATATTTGGAAATTTATTTCAGTGAGAGCCATAGAATATATATAATATATTTTAAGACTGAATTCAACTCAATGTGAGTCTATACGTACATATGATGAGAAGAGGATTCCCCCGGCAGAATGACTGGACACTTCAGACCTGGCTCTGCAAAAGGCATGCTCAGGACTCTGGGAAGGAAGAGAAGGCGGAAGGGAGGAAGGGGGAAAGAAAGAAGGAAAGAAAGAAAGAGGAAAGAAAGGAGGGAGGGGGAGGAAGAAAGAAAAGAAGAACGAACTATGGAAAAGGAAGAAAAGAACAGCAGGAGAGAGACAAGGAGGGAAAAAGAAAGAAGGAAATGGGAAGGGGGAAAGGAAAGGGTGGGGAAAAGAAAGGAAAGGGAGTGAGGAAAAAGTAAAATAATGAAGGGAAAAGAAGAAAAGAAAGAAGGGGAGAGGGAAATGAAAAGAAAGGAAGGAGAAGGAAAGGAAGACTGGGGGGAAGAATAGAAGAGGAAAGAAGGAAGAGGGAGGGAGAATGGAGGAAAGAAGGGAGAGTGAGGGAAAAGGAAGAGAAGGTGAATGATAGGCTGAAGGGGGAGAAAAGGAAGGAAGGAAGAGGAAGGAAGAGGGAGAATGGAGGAAAGAAGGAAGTTAGGGAGGGAAAAGGAAGGAGAGAAGGAAAAGGTAAACCGGCGAAAGAGAGGAAGGAATGAAGAGGGAGAATGGAGGAAAGAAGGAAGGGGAGGGAGGGAAAAAGGAGAAGGAAAGGGTGAAGCAGGAGAAAGGGAGGGAGGGAGGGAGGAAGGGAGGGAGGAAGGAAGGAAGGAAGGAAGGAAGGAAGGAAGGAAGGAAGGAAGGAAGGAAGGAAGAGAAAAAAATGGGTGATTCAAATTCTAAATTCCCCCCAACCCACCTTTCCTGCATGCCTTGGAAATAGTGCCGTATGCACAAATTTATTTATTTTATTTACATCATTTATATTCCGTCCTTCTCACCCCGCAGGGGACTCAGGGCGGATTACAATGTACATATACAGGCAAACATTCAATGCGATAGACACACAACATATATAGACAGACAGTCAGAGGCTATTTAACATTACAGCTTCTGGCCACCAGGAGGAGCTGTCGCTTTCTTCCTTTCTTTGCATACTTCCTGTAGATTTTTATGGCCTCGTAAATCAGTTAAATTAGCCTCCCCACAAAGTGGTACCTAAATTTCCTACTTGACAGATGCAACTGTCTTTCGGGTCAACAACAAGCTACATGGATGATTTTAGATCAGTACAGAAAGAAGTCAAAGCTTTTCCGATGCAACTGTCTTTCGGGTCAACAACAAGCTACACAATTTGGTCGAGAGCTCACCCCAACCCAGGCAGGCTTTGAACTCATGACCTTCCGGTCAGTAGTGATCTTAATGCAGCTGACTCCCAGCCAGCTGCGCCACAGTCCCAGTGCTGAGATACGAGTTCCAATCTAATCCGAATTTACGCACCAGCCTAATGTCCTGTAATAGTTGAGTTTGCTTCACTTTGCCCTTTTTGGCAGCTCTGCTCTACCTGCTTCTGTTAATGCAATGTTTCCCAACCAGTGTGCCGGGGCACACTAGTGTGCCGTGAGCGATCATCAGGTGTGCCTTGGGAAATTGGAACGTACGGGGGAAGAGTCTAGTGTATTGAAGTATAAAACCCTAAGAAACCTACCTCGATAAAGGCATAAAATTACAAACGCCCCCCTCCCCACCCATTGTCTACTTGGTCTCTCCCTCTCCATGCATTGGGAAAGCCCTCCTCTTGCCTCCCCCCCTCCGGGCCTAATGCCGGATGGTTCAGTCCAGCACCGGCCCCGGCTCTCCCTCCTCCCCCTCCTCCCCGGTGCACGCGAAACCGCTCTCGGCCTCCCTCCGGCTCTCTGCCCGCCGCCGCCTTCCTTCCTGCCTGCTTCGCCAGCCCCAAGATGCCCACCCGAGCTGCCCCGCTGACCCCTGAGGAGCTGCGCAGGTGGTGAGTTAGGCTCTTGCTCCCCACGATCCCAATTCAAGCCTGGCGGGGAGGGAGGGGGCAACCTAAGTGAGAGGGAGACTGCTGGTCTTTTGAGCCCCCCCCCCCTCCAGAAACTGTAACTCCCACATGTCAAGGTCTATTTTCCCCAAACTGCATCTGTGTTTACATTTGGGCATATTGAGTATTCATGCCAAGTTTGGTCCTGATCCAACATTGTTTGAGTCCACAGTGCTCTCTGGATATAGGTGAGCTACAACTCCAAAACTCAAGGTCAATGCCCAGCAAACTCTTATAGTATTTTCTCTTGGTTATGGGAGTTCTGTGTGGGAAGTTTGTGTCTTTCTGCCATTCCTGCCAGGATATCTATGTTGTGTTCATCGAAAGAGGTTCAGATTTCACACTGAGTGTATAAATACATTTAAAAACATATTAAC
This sequence comes from Anolis apletophallus, assembly GCA_030556195.1. Taxonomy (NCBI): domain Eukaryota; kingdom Metazoa; phylum Chordata; class Lepidosauria; order Squamata; family Anolidae; genus Anolis; species Anolis apletophallus. The sequence goes on from JARBWK010000014.1 coordinate 7,625,364, forward strand.
TATATGTATTACTGTGTTAGAGTGTCATTTTGGTTGGTGGTGTGCCCCAGGATTTTGCAAATGTAAAAAGTGTGCCGCGGCTCGAAAAAGGTTGGGAAACACTGTGTTAATCTATTACAAAACCTTTTGGACTTTGAAGGCTCCTATTATTATATCAGGAAACCCTGGGGACCAGAGTTAAAAATGCATCTTTGTTTGACAAATGGGTTTTCTCTGCTCCTTTGCTTTTCCTTAGGCCTTGGAGCTGCTCGGGTGCGAAGCCTCTTCAAAGAAGCCCGGGCTCGGGGTCCATGCATTGTCTACATCGACGAAATTGATGCTGTGGGGAAGAAGCGCTCCACCAGCATGTCCGGCTTCTCCAACACCGAGGAGGAGCAGACCCTGAACCAGTTGCTGGTGGAAATGGACGGTCAGTTTTCCTCTGCTGCGAGTGGCTCAGTCCTGACTCCTCTTGGCCCTTTGCAAAGGCTTGGAGATCAAGAGAAGCAGCTCGTTCCTCGGTTGTTTTCTTTCTGCTTTAATTGCAAATCTTCCCCTTTCCCCCAAATCCGCTTGCCTGAGACGTGCTGCTTTGTGAGCCCTTTTATGCTGAAACTAGAAAGTGTTGCGGCGGCAGAAGAAACAGACCGGGGAGCACGGGATTAGAAGGGATCAGCGGCCTTGCACTCCCAGGGCCGGCTCCCAACAGGGTCTCCATGGTGAACGCAAGGAGGCATGTGGTGCTCAGGGGTGGATCTGCTGGGGGTGGGTCTATTTTTGGGAGTGCAGCTTCTTCCCACAAGCAAAGCAGCTAATGCTCAGCGTGCGCTAATCTTGCCATAGGAGCCGCTTAGCCCATGTGACAGGCCCCCAGCCCTCCTTTTGCCATGTTTGCTTGCCTCTCTGCAAAGGACACAGTTGGGCCTCCTCCTCCTCTAAAGTTGGTCTGAGCAGCTTCCCAGGAGGAGGAAATGCAAGGCCCTGTATGTGTGGGATCCAGAGGGCTCAGCACAGTTTGGCTATGCTTTGCCACCAAAGTGGCCATTTCCCACAAACATAAGTTGTTGTTGTTGTTATTATTATTATTATTATTGTCACCTAAAGGCTGTTTTGCGGACTGGACAGTGATTTAAATTTTTTTTTGCAGCTTTGACCCTTTGGGGAAGACCCGGGCAACATACCGGGCAACATGTCCAGCCCGGGAGAAGAAGGGCGTCGGGCCCAGATGCGCACACCCGGCAGCCGATTCTGTCCGGCCCGGGTAGAAGGGCGTCGGGGGGCGGGGCCAAGAGGAAGGGGTGCCATTGCCGCCATCCCATCGCGGGCTGTGGGGCCTACGTTGGCAGACAGCCCGCCGCTCCGGAGAACAATAGGAGGAGCATCGGCTTTGGAGTGCCTGCCATCCCGTGAGGCGATCCAGGCCTGCGGTGGGAGCAGTCAGCAACCTGCGGCGGCTGATCACCCTGGTGACCCAGAAGACTTGATCGTCTTCCGGTTCGCCAGGGCAATCCCCCCGCCGCAGCTCGCTGACTGCCTCCGCTGCAGGCCTGGATCGCCTCACGGGATGGCAGGCACTCCATGGCACGGCGACCAGCTGGGGAACAGCTGGGGGCGAGAGCGGGTGGAGGCCTGCAGCCTCGAATCGTCTGCTGCTCTGCTCTGCTGCGGTGGCGGCTGGGTCCGCTTTGTCATCCTCTGGGCTGGGTCCATTGGGCCATTCCATCTTGGGATCCTTCCTCTCTTGAGGATGTCAGCCTCTATCTTGGTTCGCTCCTTGTCTTCTTGAATTTCATTTTCTTTTATTTTAGTGGGTTTTATTATTATTTTATAATAATTTTTATAATAATAATATAATAAATAATATAATGTTATATTATATTATAATATATTATAATGGATATATATACTATAATATAATAATTATGATATTAATACTAATATATGAATATTTCTTGATATATTAATATATTAATATTAATTATGTGTAATATATAGTAAATATAGTAAGTAAATAAATAAATAAATAATGTAGATTAAAATGTAGTTCAGCCTTTAGGTGCGGCCCTCCATAATATTTTTTGGCTCTCATGTGGCCCCTTGGGAAAAATAATTGCCCACTCCTGCTTTGGAGGCTGGGAAGAGCGTCTCCTTGGACCCACTTGTCCTACAAGATGTGGACTCCAGTGTGTCTCTGTTGCAGGGATGGGGACCACGGATCATGTCATAGTGCTGGCTTCCACCAACCGGGCGGATATCTTGGACAATGCCCTCATGCGACCCGGGAGGCTTGACCGCCACATATTTATTGATCTGCCCACTCTGCAGGTATGAAATTGGTCTGCTTCTCTCATAGTTGGATCTTTATCTTTGGGATGTTTCTGTTTGGGAAAGCAGGGCCTCCTCAGTTGGGACCCCTGAGGAGGGGGGTTTCAGTCAGGTCGCCAAAGACCATCAGAAAACACATATTTCTCATAGTCTTAGGAACCCCTTCGGCAGAGAAGGCTGAAGATCTCTCTGCCTATCCTTCTGTTTTGGTGTTGGTGAACTACAACTCCCAGAATTCAAAAACAGCCTGCCACAACCCCACCAGTATTCCATGTTGGCCATGTAGGTAGTGTGCCGAGTTTGGTGCAAATATATTGTGGGCTGGGTACAGAGTGCTCTTTCTGGTCGCTTCTGGAGAAAGAGCACTCTGAACTACTACACCACCTACCTACCTACTACAAGGCAACCTGAGCCCTACTACATGCACAATGGAGAACCTTCTTATGGCAACACCAGAGGCACTCCAAGTGGCCAGCTACTGGACAAAGGACATTTAATAGAATATCTGCAAACTTTGTGTTTTGTTTGTTTTTAATGCAATACAACTGTTTGGTTCGCTCCCTACACAATAAATAAAGTGCCCACCAACTACAACTTCCAAATGTCAAGCTCTATTTTCCCCAAACTCCACCAGTGTTCACATATGGGCATATTGAGTATTTGTGCCTAGTTTGGTCCAGATCCATCATTGTTTGAGTCCATATTGAACTACAACTCCAAAACGCAAGGTCAATGCCCACCAGACCTTTCCAGTGTTTTCTGTTGGTCGTGAGAGATCTGTGTGCCAAATTTGGTTCGATTCCATTGTTGCTGGAGTTCAGAATGCTGTTTGATTATAGGTGAACTATCCATCCCAGCAACTACAACTTCCAAATGAGGAAAATCAATTGGGTCTTTGTGCCAAATTTGGTGCAGTGAACGAAAATCCGTCCTGCATATCAGGTATTTACATTATGATGGATAACACTAGCAAAATGACAGTTATGAAGTAGCAACAAAAATAATGTTATGGTTGGGGGTCAACACAAGATGAGGAACGGGATTAAGGGGTCGTGGCATTAGGAAGGTTGAGAAACACTGCTCTATTTGGTTGGCAGACCCTGGACAGAGGGGAGACTCTTCTTCTGAGGACTTCCCAGTCTTTCTCCGACTGCGCCAGGTTTTTGCTTAAATTACCTGAAATGCCTGATTTGATCTGGCGGCAGCGGCAGCAGAAAAGGGAACGATTCCGCTGCCCTGAAGGAGGAAGGCGAAGGAAATCCTGGCAGCTGAGTCCCTTGCTTTAATCAGGAACGCCTGAACCAGCCGCATGAGTCACTCGCTGGCCCACAGCCAAGCTGAGCGAGCCCCCTCCCTTCAATATGCCTCTGTCTTCCTTCAAGCTGATGGAGGGGAGGGGGAGACATCTGTGAGGCCATACTCTGGTGATGGGAAGGTTAAGGAATAAATCAGGATCAATAGGAAAGGAGGAGAGCAGTAGAACTGGCGTTTATGGGGAAGAAGAGCTGGCGACTTCTAAGCCTCCTTTACACCTGCCCTGCATTTGAAAGAAACTGTATGTCAGTGTTTCCCAACCGCTGTTCCCCGGCACACTAGTGTGCCGTTTGGAATCAGCTGCTGTGCCGTGAGAAAGCCTCCCCCCTCTTCCCCCCTCTCTCTGCAAATTCCAAGTCTGCAGAGGCGCCGCTGATCGAGCCGCAGTGCCGGGCCATGTTCGAGCTCAGCACCCGGCTCATCTTGCAAGGGCCCGACCCCTTCCAGCGGCAGGTGGGGCGGCAAGTGTTCGAGGCCTACGCCTGCCATCACCGCGCCACCTTTGAGGCCTTCCCGCGAGACCTGGTGCTGGCCTTGCTCCATGGCACTGGAGGAGGCCTGGACGCCGCCGTGCTGGACTATATCCAGGGCAGGCTGCGGCTGATCATCAGCTGCCCGACAGTGCTGGAGCTCTTCGCGCTGCTGCAGGAGGAGGCCTCTCGGCTGGTGAGCGAGCGGCCCCGCTCTGCGCCTGCCTCTGCCTAGCTGCCTGGCTTCTCGGGGGCAATGGAGGTGCTGACCTGAGTAATCAATACCCGATACCCGGAAAAGCACTGTGTTCTGGTCAAGCTGCAATCCAACACGGCGTGGCGACACCAGGACACAGCGCTTTTCCAGATATCGGGTATTGATTACTCAGGTCTGCGCCTCCATTGCCCCCGAGAAGCCAGGCAGCCAGGCAGATACAGGTGCAGAGCGGGGCCGGGGGCCACTCGCCCACCAGCCGCGAGGCCTCCTCCAGCAGCGCCAGGCTGTGCCTCCATCGCTCCCAAGAAGCCAGGCAGGCAGGAGGGAAAGGAGGAAGAGAGGGGGGCCTGGGCCGAAACGGGGCGGGGCCCAGGTGGAGGCCACGGCCCGAATGACCAGGTGTGCCGCAGCTCAAAAAAGGTTGGGAAACACTGCTCTAGGCCAGTGTCCCTCAACCTTCCTATAAAATACTGGAAGGCTTTGCCTGACCCCCCCTGTGGACTAACAATGATCTGGACCAAACTTATTGCTCAAATGATCCATTTCCACAAATAGTCGCCTTAGGGTCTGCCTCCGCCCGGCTCCGCCCCTGCCCTCCCCAGCATCTGGCCCCGCTGTCATTTTGCTACTGTTATGAATTATAAAATAAATTTTAAAAAATGGAACTGAATGAAATAAATATAAATATCAATATGCAGGATTCATTTGCATTCACTGGAACCAATTTGGCACAAATACCCAATACATCCAAATTTGAATACTATTGGGGTTGGGCGGGGGGTTGATTTTGTCATTTGGGAGTTGTAGTTGCTGGGATTTAAAGTTCACCTACAATCAAAGAGCATTCTGAACTCCACCAACGATGGAATTGAACCAAACTTGGCACACAGAACTCCCATGGCCAACATAAAATACTGGAAGGCTTTGGTGGGCCGTGACCTTGAGTTTGGGAGTTGTAGTTCACTTACATCCAGAGAGTGCTGTGGACTCAAACAATGATCTGGACCAAACTTGGCACGAATACTCAATATGCTCAAATGTGAACACTGGTGGAGTTTGGGGAAAATAGATCTTGACATTTCCACAAATAATTCGCACCACTGCTATCTCACCCCCTGTTTTTATCCCTTTCTTTTGTATTTTAATCTGTACATGTGGCCCGCTCACTGTTTTGTGTCATGAATGGTGTTATTTTATTGTAATTTTTTTATTATTGGTGGTAGTATTTTTATAGCTTATGTTTTATGTAGTTGTTCATATTGTTTTATGTTTGATTTTACTTTGTTGTTGTGTTGTCGGGCTCGGCCTCATGTAAGCCGCCCCGAGTCCCCATTGGGGAGATGGTGGCGGGGTACAAATAAATATTATTATTATTATTTTCTGTTAGACATGTTAGTTCTGTGCATCAAATTTGGTTCAATTCCATCATTGGTGGAGTTCAGAATGCTCTTTGATTGTAGGTGAACTATAAATCCCAGCAACTACAACTCCCAAGTGGCAAAATCAACCCCCCCCCCAACCCCATAACAGTAGCAAATTTGCAGTTGTGAAGTAGCAATGAAAATAATGTTATGGTTGGAGGTCACCACAACATGAGGAACTGTATTAAGGGGTCACGGCATTTGGAAGGTTGAGAAACACTGCAATAGAGGATGCAACTTGTCTATATCCTTCCTAAATTGAGATGACCAGAACTGAATGCACTCTTCCAGATGAGGCCTGACTAGACAGAACACAGGGGGAGCATTACTTCTCTCCAATGGGGGTTTGAACCCTGGTCTCCCAATGTACAATTCCACTGATCTTATTTTTCAGGAGAGGCGAGAGATCTTCGAGCAGCACCTGAAGGGCCTGAAACTCTCCCAGACGGGAAGCTTTTACTCCCAGCGCTTGGCCGAGCTCACGCCAGGATTCAGTGGTATGTGAGGGTGATGGCTGCTTCGCCTCGCATGTCACTCGATGCAGTCTCTGCAGCCGCACATTTTTGTTATGCGTGGCCTTGCGGTTTTTGGCCAATGGGAAACAGCTGCATTCTGCCAACAGCCCTCACGGAGAGAAAGGAGAGCCAAGGCCACTCTAGGCTGTAGTTGTGCTGTGTTAAATGTGATGCGCAAACAACATAATCCCAATCAGACTATATTGCAGAGTGGGGAGGGAGGGGTAACGGAGCACCGTTTGTGCTATCCAGATTTTAGTGGCATTACTGAGGTGGGAAAATTTAGTGGCTGGAAATCAGTGTGGTGATTTAGAGCAAAACTTCATGAACTTTTCCACTTGGGCCTCTTTTCAGCCCAAGAAATGTTTACGTGATGCCAGATATATAGGTATAGAAAATAGGTATAAAAATCAAATATTTACTGGTAACAAGTCAGCATGTAGACCCGGGGCGGGCAAATAACGGCCCGCGGGCTGGATGCGGCCCCCTGGCCGGTTCTGTCCGGCCCAGGAGAAGGGCATCGGGGGCGGGGCCAACCAAGAAGAAGGGGTGCCGCTGCTGCCATCCCATCGCGACAGCTTTGGAGTACCCCAGGCTCTCCGCCTCCTCTTCCTGCCTCCGGCATGGAGAGGCTTCGGATGGCCAGCATGGGAGGGTCAGTGCCGGCGGCGTGGCGGGGAGGAGCCTTTGGACGACTTCCTGTAGTCCCAGATGAGCTGGCTGAGACATTCTGGGAGCCGTAGGAGTCAGGAAACTACGGTTCCCAGAATGCCTCAGCCAGCTCATCTGGGGCTACAGAAGTCATCCAGGGGCTCCTCCCCGCAACGCCGCCAGCATCCGGAGCCTCTCCACGCCAGAGGCAGGAGGAGGCGGCAGAGAGCCCGGAGCCGGTGCTGCCTCCACCCTCAGGCCCTCGCTCACTCCGCTGACGCGCGACCCTCCATGCAAGAGTGCCAAAGCCCAGGATCACCACCGTGAGGGCCACCGGAAAAGGCAGGAAGGAACCCCTGCTGCCCTGGTGCAGTCCGCGGCAGCCCCCGCTTTGAGGCAGGACCATGGCAATACGGCCTGTCGCTCCTCCTCCCTGTGCCCTGCCTCTGCCCTCCTCCCTTCTTCACACCTTGTCTTCTTGAATTTAATTATATTTTATTTTAGTGGTTTTTATTATTATTTTATAATAATTTAATAATAATAAATAATATAATGTTATATTATATTATAATTTCAATATATTATATTGTCTATGTATATATACTATAATATAATAATTATAATATTAATACTAATAATATATGAATATTTCTTGATATATGAATATGTTAATATTAATGATGTGTAATATATAGCAAATAAATAAATACATTATGTAGATTAGAATGTAGTTCCGCCTTTAGATGTGGCCCTCCATAATATTTTTTGGCTCTCATGTGGCCCCTTGGAAAAAATAATTGCCCACCCCTGATTTATACGGATTGCTGAACAGGCAGGTTTTCCTTTTTTTGAAGTACTAGCTTGGGTACCCAGCAATTCTCAAATTATTTCAAAAAGGCATTGTTTATTTTGGGGTATTATGTAATATCATTTAGTTAATTAATAACACTATTAGAAAAAAGCCCGTCTTTGATTTAGTTTTTTATGAATGCTCCCATTAGAAAAAAAAACATAATGATGTTGGTGAACTACAATTCCTGGAATTACAGGTCAATCCTCCCCAAACCAGGCCTGTAGGCACAGCTAGCCATGTTGCATCTGTGTGTCAAGTTTGGTCCAGATCTGTCGTTAGAAGAGAATCACAGTACTCTGCCTTGATGCATGGTGAACTACAATTTCCATCCCGTTGAGTCAGTTACCCAAACCCCTCTAGTCTGTTCAGGTGCTGATCAATTCCTCTGTGTTTGTTGTGTGCCATAGAAAAGGGTAGGGAAGGATTAAGGGACAGGCAGTGGGTGGGGTCATGCAAATTCCACACAAGGAACCCGTACCCGATCATTTCCATCGTTGCCTTGAAGCCGTTACTGGATGGCTGCGAGCCAGTAGGTTGAAGGTAAATCCGGCTAAGACGGAGATCCTGTGGCTGGGTCATCCGGGTACGGGAGAGATCCAGCTTCCAACCCTGGACGGTGCGATGCTATGTCCATCGCCAACTGTTAAGAGCCTGGGAGTCACCCTTGACTCTCAACTGTTGATGGAGAAGCATATCTCCATCACCAGCGGAGCAGCTTTCCACCATCTCCGGCAGGCGAGGAAGCTGGCACCCTACCTGTCTCGTCATGACCTAGCCACAGTGGTCCAAGCCACGGTCATCTCAAGATTGGACTACTGTAATGCTCTCTACATTGGCCTTCCTCCGTTGGTGATCTGGAAGCTTAAACTGGTGCAGAACGCTGCAGCTCGGCTGTTGGCAGGCTTACCATCTTGCTGCCACATTACGCCCGTTCTGCGTGAACTGCACTGGCTTCCAATCGAGCACCGGATCTCCTTCAAAGTGCTGGTTTTAACCTTTAAGGCCTTGAATGGTCTGGGGCCAGTGTACCTCTCCCTTTATTGTCCCGTAAGGCCACTGCGATCAGAGTCCCTGAACCTTCTTGCAGTGCCAAGCTGTAAAACCCTTCACCTGACCTCAACACGGAGGAGAGCCTTCAGTGTCATCGCTCCAGTACTTTGGAACGATCTTCCTCCCGCAATTCACATGTTGTCTGACTTACTAGCCTTCCGGAAGGCTTGTAAGACCTTTCTGTTTGTACAGGCATTCGGTCAGTAAATAACCCCAGGCCTTTACTATGCAGCCGTAGGCCATGGGAGTAATTTCTGGTGCCCGTGCACTATTGTATAATTTTAATGGTATAGTTTTAATCTTGTGTTTTTATCTGTATTTTATGGTCTTTTGAACACTTGTAAGTCGCCCCGAGCCTGACGGGAGTAGCGACGAATAAATCGAAATAAATAAATAAATAAATAAACCCTGGGATGTTCACCTGTGGTGGAGGAAACACATCAAATCTAGGATGAAATTTTCCCCAAATGAAAGCATTCCTTACCTGGTGGACAGTAGTGTTTGGGGAGGACATTGGCAGGGGTTGGGCTACATGTTCATGGCGCTCGCTATAACACGCAGTGTCAGTGGAGGGAGTGCTTTCGGAGGCTTTTCAGCACTTGGAACTATAGCCAGTTTGTGGAGGTGGGGGGCTCTCTGTAAGTGGACACCTCCGCCACATACACATTTTTCACTTTTATTATGTGGATGGATGGATGTACATGCGGCCCGCTCAGTGTCCTGTGTCATATATGGTTTATTTTATTGTAATTTTACATTGGTTGTAGTATTTTGTAGTTGGATGTTTTATGTAATTGATTATGTTGTTTTGATTGTCTTTATTGTGTTGTTGTGTTGATGGGCTTGGCCTCATGTAAGCCGCCCCGAGTCCTCGTTGGGGAGATGGTGGTGGAGTACAAATAAAGACTATTATTATTATTATTATTATTATTATTATTATTATTATTATTATTATTATTATGGATAGCTGAAGCACTTCCTGCAGAATCCACTGTAAATGCTGCACAACAAGATTCATGTAAATGTCTTAAACAGCCACTTTAGAAACTTTTTGCTGTTGCCAATTTTTCGGGACCCCAACATTGAGGTTTTTGGGTTAACGAAACACTGATTTAGAGGAAGCTTTCTTTGATAACTGCTACCCAAATAACAGATCCATTCGGTTTTGCTCTGCATGAAGGGAAAGGACCAGTATTGCCTACTTTCTGAGCCCCCACGTCTGTCTGGAAGCGCAGGATGGAGCTGCTGGGCCCCAGGCGCTGGGCTTCCTGTTTGTGCAAAGACCTGGAGGATCCCACACACTCTTCCTTCCTTCCCTCCCTCCTTCCCTCCGTTGGGCCCCTCTTTGCCTCTTCCAGGGCTCCTTTGAGCAGCCTCCACACGCCACCCACGCACACAAATGCAAAACAGATGTGCCTTCTCCTCCCCACAAAAAAAGAGTGTGGTTGTGGTCAAAGAGACCCATGGGCCAGGCCTCGTCCAGCCCAGGTGACCCTCGCCCTCCTGCTCAGCCAGGAAGTTCTGCCTGGTTAACCCATCACTCTCCTTTGCGGAGGGAGCATCTCAGGGATGGAATCCCACACAAACAGCAACAAGAATAACAATCTTTCAAAGACCAACACGTACCCTGCTGTACGCTCTGTTTGAAGGACTATCCAGCCCAGACAAATCAATCTTGGGTCTATAGTTTAAAAAACAGCAAAGGAGACCCTCCTGCGCCTGGTGTAAGGCATCTCAAAATACAGCTAGAAGGAATAAAAAGCCCAGGAGACACTAATAATAATCTCTCTCGGCATTACTTCGCGAACAAAGATTCTTAGGAAGGACTCATCCCACGCTTTTTACAAGCGCGTTGATGACTAAAAAGGCAAATCTGAGATAGGCAAGTCCGGTTGCAGAATGCACAGCAGAAAGTCTCCTTGGGTGATGTTGTTTCCAAGTTGCGGTTGTTTCTCTTCGAGAGCAGTGCAATGCAAGACCAATACAGGTCATAAGCAAAAATATATGTCATTTATTATGTTCCCAAATTAGAAAAATAGTGAGGCAATGGGCCTCCAAAGAAGTACCAAGCTCCTCAGCTGACTGTAATGATTATACTACAATGAGTGATTTGTTACATAAATAGGGCTAGGTGCTCTACTACTCCTTACCTTTGGGTCTATACTTCCCCTCATCTGCGATGATGCTGATATAACTTGTTATGGTATGTATTATCTTGCGTTGCTATATTGTTTACCATACTGCTTAAAACTATGTGTGCTTTTGGAAGTGTATACTGATGTGCTTTTGATGTTTGTACTTGTAGTACTATAATTTTGTGGATATCGCTTCCTGTGGTTCGCCGCTGTGAACAAGCCGACGCTACAGGCGAAACGGACTTGGCCAATTACTTGAGTGCCGTCCGCGGCTAGAACCTCCACTTCATGGGGCCTTCTCCATGAATCTTTGATTATCCATATGGATGTTATGATGATGCTTCCCATTTGGGTTTGAACAAGCCTCCACTCCACTGAATCCCTCCTCGGCGTTGGATTGCCCCCCTCCTTGGATTCTCCCTTACAGCCCTGTGATCATCGTTTTCCCTCTCATCTTTTCTGACGACCCCGTCCTTTCCCCATTCGGCATCACACCGCTGGGGAACGCCGCGCCTGCGTATTGAGTACAGGCTGCTTCCTGGTTCGGCGCTTCGACTGTGCTGCCAGGAGCCTCCATCATCTGGGGGGGCTTCTGATTGATTGATCTCTAGGGGCATTGGCCTCCACCGCAGGGACGCCCTATTTTGGGTCTCCCTTCTACTTCCTCCTCCCACCCATTTGGGTCAGGGGAGCCTCCGCAGCCGCGCCTGGGCACCCGTGCAGCGGCGGCCCTTTCTCCAGGCGGATTCGAGCTATTGCTGCTCTTCCTACCTCCAGACCGGCGTCTTGGATCTACCGGGGCTCCAGCCTCATGTACTGGTATTCTAGGGGGATTTTCCTCACCACTCGCCCAGGGAGCATCCTCATTTGAGGAGCCCCTCCATTACTTGCTTGTATTTCCATTCATGTTTGTATTGCTTGTATTATTGAGGTGGTTTATTATTATTGCATTCAGTGTATCTGTGGCTTGCGCTTTGTTCTCACTATATAGTGATACTTCACTGGTTGGTACTTCTTTGGAGGCCCATTGCCTCACTATTTTTCTAATTTGGGAACATAATAAATGACATATATTTTTGCTTATGACCTGTATTGGTCTTGCATTGCACTGAGCACTTAGGGTATTGCCTCTGGGTACTCTTCTTCCTATTGTGTTAGGCTGCAGTCCAGGCACCATAGCCTTATTCTTTTTTGTGTGTTTTGTGCTGTTTCTCTTCGAGACCCATTCGGCGTGTCTTCTCGAAAGAGGCCGCAGCATTGTGGATAGTGCGTCTCCATGCCTCCCGATGTGAGGCCAGGGTGGACCATTGTTGGTGATCAATCTGGCCAAGCCTGAGGTGTTGTTTCAGGGAATCCTTATATCTCTTTTTGGGGGCGCCTTTCTTGCGCTGACCCGTGGCGAGTTCACCATAGAGTAGTATCTTTGGGAGGCGGTGGTCCTCCATCCTAGAGACGTGCCCTGCGCAGCTGTGTTCTCAATAGCATGGCCTCACGCTGGTGATCCCTGCTTGTTGCTCAAGGACAGCAACATTAGTCACATAGTCGGTTCAGTGTACATTTAGGATTGTGCAAAGACAGCGCTGATGAAAGCATTCAAGGAGTTGTAGGTGTTGGCGATAGGTGACCCATGTTTCAGACCCATATGGGAGAATAGACAGTACGATAGCTCTGTACACACTGATTTTGGTGCTTGTTGCTCCAGACTCCTTTGTGAAGCCTTCCGAATGCACTCTATGCCTTTGCTAATCAGTGATCTATCTCTTTATCAATCTTGGCGTCTGAAGAGATGATGCTTCCCAGGTAGGTGAACTGTTGAACGGACTTAAGCACAGGTTTGCCTATGCTGACGTGGGGATGATGGTGTTCTTCCTGTGGTGCGGGCTGGTAGAGGACTTCTGTTTTCTTCAGGCTGACTTCCAGCCCAAACAGCTCTGCAGCTGCTGCAAAGCACGTTGTTAGGCGCTTTATAATAATAATAATAATATAATACATTTATATTCCGCTCTATCTCCCCAGAGGGATTCATGGCCTTCCCTCCAATGACATTGCAGGTTATAGTGAGCAGCGTAAACATGTACAAGAGCCCTGCCACAGTAAGGTAAAGGTAAAATTTTCCCCCTGACATGAAGTCCAGTCGTGTCCAACTCTGGGGCTTGGTGCTCATCTCCATTTCTAAGCTGAAGAGCCAGTGTTGCCCATAGACACCTACAAGTTCATGTGGCCGTCATGACTGCATGGAGTGCCGTTACCTTCCCGCCGGAGCATTACCTATTGATCTACTCATATTTGCGTGTTTTTGAACTGCTAGGTTGACAGAAGTTGGGGCTAACAGCGGGAGCTCACACCGCTCCCCGGATTTGAACCTGTATCCTTTCAGTCGGCAAGTTCATCAGCTCAGCGGTTTAACCCACTGCGGCACTGGGGGCTCTGCCCTGCCAAAGTCCGCCCCAAACATCATACTGCCCACCACCTAGGTGGAGGTTTTCATTCATGGACAACATTCTGCTTTTTCTCCAGAATGGACATCCCAGGGTTCCTTACTCTTTCCATTGCTGTGGAATTTGCATGACCCCGCCCACTGCCTCTCCCTTGACCATTTCCTACCCTTTCCTATGGCACACAGCAAACAGGAATTGATCAGCAACTGAACAAGAGGTTTTGGAAGAATTCACCATAATTTATAGGAAATCAAAATTGGCACAGAGAAACCTCAACAACATAGTGCTGGGGATTGTGAGAATTGACCTTGATTTGGGGAGTTGTAGTTCACCTGCATCCAGAGAGCACTGAATTCAGGCAATGTCGGATCTGGACCAGACTTGGCACACAGATGCAACATGGCCAACTGTGCATACAGACTTGGTTTCGGGAGGATTGACCCACGGTTTTGGAAATTGTAGTTCACCCACTTCCTTATGCATTTTCTAATGGGAGCCTGGCTTCTGAAGGTTGCTGTTGTCTTCTTGCAACAAGGAAATAACTGGAGCTTAAGACAGAGCACGGTGAAACCGATCAATTGGGGAGTCTAGGCAGATTCATCCCAGGGTCCGACTGGTCATATTTTGGGCATAACATTTCTTCAAGCAATGTCTGGATGAGATTGCTTGCCTTTTTCTGGCCTAGTTGGTCTTGCCAAAGTCCCTTGGAATCACTGCCTTGTCTAGAAGTCCCTCAGGCCCTGAGCTCAATGCAGTGTGCAATTGGGAATGCTCTATCTTTGGCATTTTGACGTTGAGATTGTGCGCCTGTTTGTTTCCATCCGTAGGAGCTGACATAGCCAACATCTGCAATGAAGCAGCCCTCCATGCTGCCAGGGTGGGTCATAAGTCCATCCATACCTTCAATTTTGAGTACGCTGTGGAGAGAGTCATTGCAGGTGAGGCTTCTTTTTCCGGTGCATTCTTGGGTTTGCCTGCTTGCATCCTGACTGCATGGCAAGAGTTCTGTAAAGGAAGCAAGCTACCGGTGGGTGGCCATTGTGACCTACAAGAGTATAATATAGTATGGTATAATACAGGGCTGCCCAGGAAGTCGATCGCGGTCGACCAGTTGATCCCGGGACCGAAGGAGGTCGATCCCAGCCGGATGGGGCGCTTATCAGAGGGGGGCGGAGCCAGGCCGTGCCAAGCCCCGCCCTCCCCTCTGGCTTTTGAGCTCCCAGCAGCTTCTCCAGCCTTGAGGATGGTAGTGCCAAGCCAGCCTTGTCACCACTGGCTTGGCATTGCCATCCTCAAGCCTGGAGAAGCTGCTGGGAGCTCCAAAGCCAGAGGGGAGCGGGGCGGCCCTGGCTCCGCCCCCTCTGTTTTCGCTCTACCAGCAGCTTCTCTAGGCTTGAGGAGGGCAATGCACGCCAGCCGTGTGCATGGCACTGCCATCCTCAAGCCTGGAAATGCTGCTGGTAGAGCGGAAGCCAGAGGGGGGCGGAGCCAGGCCGTGCCATGCCCCGCCCCTGCCCTTCCCCCCTCCATCCTTGAGGAGGTAGGTAGATCTTTGTTACTTGGTTTTATTATAAGTAGCTCACGTGCTGAAAAAGTGTGGGCACCCCTTGTATAATATATTGCGTATATATATAATATTGATAATGTTGTAATGCAATGCAATATATTGCTAATAATAATAATATGATACTATAACTATATATTTTGTGTTACATGCAATAATACTAATAATATTACGATATAATTGTTATAGCTCAATGTGATATGAAATATTGATGTTATACTGTGGCAATAATTATAGTTCATTGTAATTGCATTTTGCTTGTCAGCCGCTCTGAGTCCCCTTTGGGGTTGAGAAGGGCGGCATATACAGTAAACATCGTGAAATAAATAAATAAATAAAATAAGAGCAAAGCGATTGGGGTTTTGTCTGTTTAGCTACAAAATGGATGAAATTCCATGTCTTGGCAGTATTATCTGTTGTGGAATTCTGCGTCAAAGAGGCAATTTCTGTTGGGCAAGTGGGCTTACTAATGAAAGATGCTTCTCATAAATATGCAGCAGAGTAGCTTATCAGCAGCAGTGTGACCCAGCACCAGTAGCCCAAAGTGATAAAAAGAACAAAAACACACCGACTAATGTTATATCTTCCATAGGACGATTTTCTTTGTTGTAAAATAATATGGTTGCACTATTTATAATAACATGGTTTCCATAACACAAAGTTCTTTAGACTTCCTTCTTTGCTTCCACGCTGGGCCTCTTTCTCATGCAGATAAATAGCTTCGCTCTCACAGAGCCTCCTCTCACACCGAACTTACACAGGAGCTTTAAACAGTAGCTTTTTACACTGCAGCCTTCACACTGAAGCTTTATACATGATGGCCTTCAACCTGGGACTTCTCTCACCGAAGCTTCTCACACCAGACCTTCCCATACTGGGGCCTACTAACACTGAGGCCTACCTCACACTGAGGGCTCTCTCAGACTGAGGCCTTTCTCCCACTGAGGCGAACTAACACTGAAGCCTTTCATACTGAGGCCTACCTAACACACTGAGGCCTTTCTCCCACAGAGACCTCTCACTGAGGACTGTCTCGGACTGAGGGCAGCTAAGCTACAGGCACACTTGTTTATATTTACCTGTCCGAACGGATTCTCCCCTATGAACCATCAAAGACATTAAGATCCTCTGGAGAGGTCCTGCTCTCGGTCCCGCCATCTTCGCAAGGGCCTTCTCCATGGTGGCCCCTCGCCTATGGAACTCTCTCCCAAGCGATGTTAGATCTGCCCCCTCCCTTTTGTCCTTCAGGAGGCTGGTGAAGACCTGGCTTTGGAACGAAGCATTCCCAGAATAGGCTGAGATTGATTAATAGTTTAAATGAGTGACCACGTTTATAGATCGAGTTGAATTTGTTTTTAGTGGCGATTTGGCTTTTATGTATTTTACTTTTTATGTATTTTAATCTGTTGTAAAATGCTTTAAATTCATATAGCATTGAATCTTGCTGTAAGCCGGTCTGAGTCCCTCTACGGAGGTGAGAAGGTCGGGGTACAAAAGTTTTAAATAAATAAATAAATATTGAACTGCAGCTTGAGGGTCATATTTTATTTCCCTCCTGCTTTTTCCTAGGAACTGCCAAGAAGAGCAAAATCCTGTCTCAGGAGGAGCGGAGGGTCGTGGCATTTCATGAGTCGGGTCACGCACTGGTTGGCTGGCTCCTGGAGCACACTGAGGCTGTGATGAAGGTAAGCCACTGAGTCCCTTTTTAAGAGAGAGAAAGTGGGATACAGAGGAGGGGAAGGAGTCTGCTGCCTCTCCTGAGCCTGGCTATGGCAACCTGGTGCCATCAAGAGGTACACTGAAGTCCCTGCTCTCCCCCCATTCCTGCCACAGGTTTCCATCGCCCCTCGCACCAACGCTGCCTTGGGCTTTGCCCAGATCCTGCCAAAGGACCAGTACCTCTTCACCAAGGACCAGCTCTTTGAGCGGATGTGCATGGCCCTGGGAGGGAGAGTTTCGGAAGCCATCACTTTCAACAAAGTCACAACAGGTAAGAGACCCTTGGGGAGGCGTCGGCTCCTTAAACCACGGAAGGAGGATAGTTGCTTCATCTCTGTAGCATCTTGGGTTCCTTCTCGCAAGCATTGCCTCTACTTAACTGTACAGCAAATAATAATAATAGTAATAATAATAACTTTATTTTTGTATCCCACCTCCATTTCCCCAAGGGACTCTGGCCAGGTTACTAATGGCACAACTTGCCTTAAAACAATGCATAATATAAACACACAGTACAATACAAGATAAAACCAATAGCATATAACCTATGATGTGAACTGTCGTAAAACATGGCTAACTGTAAACAAGAACAAGGGAATGGGATAGTGCAAGTGGTAGATAATGAACAAGGGCATGGTACCAAAGTGCAGTGCTGTGTCATTAATAGTGGACCATTGGGGCTAGACATTCTCAAAGGCTTGTCCAAACATCCAAGGCTTCACGTTCTTCTGGAAGGAGGACAATGTGAGGGTCTTCCTGGGGAGGTCGTTCCAAAGCCGGGTGGCCACCACCAAGAAGGCCCTCTCCCTTGTTGCCAGCAACTATGCTTGTGATGGTGGCGGAACCATGAGGAGGGCCTCTCCATCAGATCTTAATGCTTGTGCAGGATCATTGGGGGGAGATGTGGTCATGAAGATAGACAGGACCCAAGCTGTTTAGGGCTTTGTAGGTGATAACCTGCACGTTGAATGGGGACCGTAAACTTATCGGCAGCCAGAGGAACTGCTTTAATAGGGGCGCTGTCCGCTCCCTACAATTCACTCTAGTTAGTAACCTGGCTGTCGACCTTTGCACCAGTTTCAGTTTCTGGGCCGTCTTCAAAACTCAGTCTCACGTAGAGTTCATTGCAGTAGTCCATTCTGGATGTAACTAAGTCCACCATGTCCAAGTCAGGCTTCTTGAGGTACAGACGCAGCTGGCACACAAGTTTTCACTGTGTAAAGGCCCACCTGGCCACCGCCGACACCTGGGCATCAAGCGTCCGCGCCAAATCCAGGAGGACCCCCAGACTGCGAACCTGTGTCCTTGGGGGAGTGTAACCCCGTCCAGCACAGGTTGCCACCCTAGACCCCGATCGGTTTTGCGACTGACCAGGAGGACCCCTGTCTTGTCTGGATTAAGCTTCAGTTTGTTAGCCCTCATCTAGTCCATCACAGTGGCCAGACATTGGTCCAGGATCCAGGGAGCTTCCTTGGAATTTGGTGGAAAAGAGTAATAGGGTTGAGTGTCATCTGCATAGAGATGGCACTGAATTCAAAACTCCAGATGTCCTCCCCCAGTGGTTTCATGTAGATGTTGTAGATGTTAGCACTCCTGATACTCCTGGATCTTACGGCTGCTTTCGACACTGTTGACCATGACCTGCTGATTCATCGACTCGCCATGGCAGGAGTTCGTGGTCAGGCTCTCAGTTGGTTTGACACATTTCTTCGAGGCCGGTCTCAATGTGTCGAGTACCTAGCTCGAACCTCTGACAGATCCGCCCTCTCATGTGGGGTGCCTCAGGGAGCAATTCTCTCTTCCCTCAATACCAGACAATTTCACCTTATGTCTTGAGGCTGTATCGAGATGGCTGAGTGCCAGAAGGTTGAAGGTGAATCCTACTAAGACAGATTTTGTGGCCTGGCCACCTGCCTGGAGTGGCGCCCTCCCTGCCCAACTTCGACGGTGCCCCCCTTCATCCATCTTCCACTGTTAAGAGCTTGGGTGTCGTCCTGAATTCACAGTTGACTATGGAGGGCCAGATCGCTAATGTTAGTAAGCAGGCCTTTTTCCATCTCCGTCTGGCGAGACAGCTAGCACCTTACCTTTCAGAGGAAGCCTTGGCTACAATAATCCATGTGACAGTTACATCTAGACTGGATTATTGTAACACCTTGTATGTTGGCCTTCCTCTGTCGACTACTCGGAGGATCCGCATTATTCAGAATGTGGCTGCCAGGCTACTTGCAAAAACACCTTTGAGATGCCACATAACTCCAACTCTGTGACACTTGCACTGGCTTCCAACGGAATTCCGGGCCCTGTTTAAGTTGTTGGTTCTGACCTATAAGGCGCTTCATGGTCAGGGGCCAGCATATCCAGAGACCACCTCTCCCCTCTTCGCCGCCAGTGGTCGCTACAACTCCTCCAACTAAACTTACTGTATGTTCCAAGCCCCAGGGAAGTACGTCTCGAGAGCACAAGACACAGGGCCTTCTCCATCTCTGCCCCTGTCTTGTGGGACTCCTTGCCTCCCCACTTGAGGGCCATGCGTGACCTGCGACCCTTTGCTCAGGCACTCAAGACCTGGCTTTTGAGCAGAGCTTTTAATGTTTAATGCAGTCTATTTGGTATTGTGTGTTTTTAATGCAATTGTTTTATGTAAATCGCCTGGAGCATTTTCATGGAGGGCGATTAACAAGTGAGAAAGGATGATGATGAAAAGCATGGGAGATAGAATGGAACCTTGCAGGACCCCACAGGTCAATGGCCAGGGGTACAAGCATGTGTCCCCTAGCTCAGTGTTTCCCAACCTTTTTTGAGCCGTGGCACACTTTTTTTCATTTGCAAAATCCTGGGGCACAGCACCAACCAAAATGACACAAAATGACACTCTAACACAGTAATACATATAGTTAATATGTTTTTAAAATGTATTTATACACTCAGTGTGAAACCTGGGCCTGTTTTGATGAACTCAACATAGATATCCTGGCAGGAATGGTAGAAAGAACCAAACTTCCCACACAGAACTCCCATAACCAAGAGAAAATGCAATAAGAGTTTGGTGGGCATTGACCTTGAGTTTTGGAGTTGTAGTTCACCTATATCCAGAGAGCACTATGGACTCAAACAATGTTGGATCAGGACCAAACTTGGCATAAATACTCAATATGCCCAAATATGAACGCAAATGGAGTTTAGGGGAAATAGACCTTGACATTTGGAAGTTGTAGTTCCTGGGATTTATAGTTCCCCTACAATCAAAGAGCATTCTGAACCCCACCAATGAAAGAACTGGGCCAAACTTCCCACAGAGAACCCCCAGGGGAAAGGGAGGCGGGCCTTCCCAATGCATGGAGAGGGAGAGACCAAGTAGACAAGGGGGGGGGGTGTTTGTAATTTTGTGCCTTTATCGAGGTAGGTTTCTTAGGGTTTTTATACTTCAACACACTAGACCCCCCCCCCCCTTCCTGGAGGTTCCAATTTCCCACGGCACACCTGATGATCGCTCACGGCACACTAGCGTGCCCCGGCACACTGGTTGGGAAGCACTGCCCTAG
The DNA here is from genome assembly GCA_030556195.1 of Anolis apletophallus. Taxonomy (NCBI): domain Eukaryota; kingdom Metazoa; phylum Chordata; class Lepidosauria; order Squamata; family Anolidae; genus Anolis; species Anolis apletophallus. The sequence goes on from JARBWK010000014.1 coordinate 7,645,560, forward strand.
CTTCAACATCTGGGTGCGATCCTCCAGGAAGGAGCAGATCCACTGCAAAGCAGTGCCCCCAAGACCCATTCTGGAGAGCTGCTATGATGTTGGTATTTGTTTTATGGAGACATTGAATGTTTGCCACTGAATGTTGGGCGGAATATAAAGAAATTATTATTATTACTATTATTATTATTTATAGATAAAATGCAGGAAATAAATAATAATAATATAATAGTCATAGTAGAAATAATAAGTCTACAACTGCCAGAGGAGCCAAGACGTTGACACTTCAGGTTTTTCTTCCCTTACACACCCCCTTCCTCCTGCTTCTCCCTTCAGGGGCCCAGGATGACCTTAGGAAGGTAACCAAGATTGCCTATTCGATGGTGAAGCAATATGGGATGGTGCCCAACGTTGGGTACCTCTCCTTCCCGGATGCAGAAAGCACCCCAGGGATTGGACGGCGCCCCTTCAGCCAGGGACTCCAGCAAATCATGGACCATGTAAGTCCCCATTTGGGCCTCAAAAACACCACACGTCCTCCTTTTCTGGTTCCTCTTGGTTAACCCTCTGTGTGGCTGTAATCGTTGACTCAAAACGCATCTGCTTTTGGGTCATCGCCCCTCAGAGCGGCCTTTGTTGAACCTTGCCAGCAAGAAGCCAAGGAGATTAGAGGAGGGGGGGGTTGCAAAGTGTCAGGGATTTGTGGAATTGAAAGGAGGCAAGCAGCCGGTCCCTGGAGCACAGCTGGAGACCGTCCCGTGACTTCCCTGTATATTTTTGTTGCTCATCTGCCGCTTGCATCTGCACTGTGTTTCTTGGCCGCTTTCTGCCTGACCTCCGATGTTTCCTGGCCCTGGAATTAAAAGAAATCTGATGTGTTCGCTCCATGGAGCGATTCCACAGAAGAAACAACAACTGTTTTTATATCTTGCCTTTCCCCCCTAAAGTCAGGACTCAAGGCAGCTTAAAAGTTTAAACAAGGACAGTATAGGTAAAATATCCAATAAGGCAACATTAGAATGAAGTTAAACTATTAAGCACTCCAAAAACAGTTTTATTTTTGCTGACTTGAAGAAAACCTGTTCCTTGTTAGAGTCAGTGGGCCAAAGCTAGTGTCGTTCTGAGGAGAGTGAGTAGGCCGAAGCCTGTTAGAGTTGGTGGGTCAAAGCTAGTGTCGTCCTGAGGAGAGTGTGTAGGCCCAAGCCCGTTAGAGTCGGTGGGCCAAGGCTAGTGTCGTTCTGAGGAGAGTGAGTAGGCCGAAGCCTGTTAGAGTTGGTGGGTCAAAGCTAGTGTCGTCCTGAGGAGAGTGTGTAGGCCCAAGCCCGTTAGAGTCGGTGGGCCAAGGCTAGTGTCGTCCTGAGGAGAGTGAGTAGGCCGAAGCCTGTTAGAGTCGGTGGGCCAAGGCTAGTGTCGTCCTGAGGAGAGTGAGTAGGCCAAAGCCTGTTAGAGTCGGGGGGCAAGGCTAGTGTCGTCCTGAGGAGAGTGAGTAGGCCAAAGCCTGTTAGAGTCGGGGGGCCAAGGCTAGTGTCATCCTGAGGAGAGTGAGTAGGCCAAAGCCTGTTAGAGTCGGGGGCAAGGCTAGTGTCGTCCTGAGGAGAGTGAGTAGGCCAAAGCCTGTTAGAGTCGGTGGGCCAAGGCTAGTGTTGTCCTGAGGAGAGTGAGTAGGCCGAAGCCTGTTAGAGTCGATGGGCCAAGGCTAGTGTTGTCCTGAGGAGAGTGAGTAGGCCAAAGCCTGTTAGAGTCGGTGGGCCAAGGCTAGTGTTGTCCTGAGGAGAGTGAATAGGCCGAAGCCTGTTAGAGTCGATGGGCCAAGGCTAGTGTTGTCCTGAGGAGAGCGAGTAGGCCGAAGCCTGTTAGAGTCGGTGGGCCAAGGCTAGTGTCGTCCTGAGGAGAGTGAGTAGGCCGAAGCCTGTTAGAGTCGGGGGGCAAGGCTAGTGTCGTCCTGAGGAGAGTGAGTAGGCTGAAGCCTGTTAGAGTCGGTGGGCCAAAGCTAGTGTCGTCCTCAGGAGTGAGGTAAAGTTCTGTGTGAGTGAAGCCTCATGTGTAAAGCTCTAGTATAAAGGCTGCTGCCTGTAAAGATACTATGTATTTGTTTATTTGTGTTATGGAAACCTAGTTTTCTAAATAGTGCAACCATATTATTTTACTACAAAGAAAATCCTCCTATGGAATAAATAACATTAGTCTGTGTGTTTTTGTTCTATTTTTCACTTTGGGCCACTGGTGCTGGGTCACGTGCTGCTAAGTTACTGTGATGTACATTTATGAGGAGGGTCTTTTGTTATTGAGCCCACTCGCCCAACACTCCTTTCCTTTCTGAGGCAAGTCAAAGCGAGGCCTAGTCACTTTCTAGCCATGTGCCCAGCACAAAAAGGCAGCGACTTAGATTTAGTCCTATCCAGCCCTTCATTAATTATAACCACTTCGCCTCCTGGTCTTTCAGTCGAGAGCGATGAGGTTGAAACTCAGAATCTTCATTGGAATGTAAACAATAAGCAAGTCTTCAAATTCCCTACATTTCCCAATGTGTTCTTTTGGCTTTTGTTTCCCGTGTAGGAAGCAAAGATGTTGGTGGCCCAAGCCTACAGGCGTACGGAGAAGCTTCTGCTGGACAACCGGGACAAACTCAGGATGGTGAGGCTTCTTTTCCCTTTAACATCAGGCAGCAGGATAGTTAAGGCTGAAAGGAAGGGACTAAATGAGTGGAGAGAGCCCAGGGTCACGTCCATCTCCCTGCTACATTGATGAGGATCAAGGGCTGGCTGTGTGTCTTATGGCACTTGCTGAAATGGTGTTGCTGAAAACAGTACTTAGGATGAATTTTCCTAATGTGAAGAAGAGATTGGGACATGGCTGGAATGATTCCGGTGGTCCTTTTGCTTCGCTTCTGACACCAAAGGACACAGCGCATTGCATAGCATTTTCTTCTCTTCGCCTACAGAAGAGAAGGTTGCGGGTAGGGTTGCCACCTATCCCATATTATACGGGACGTCCCGTATTTCTGTTCTGAATTTAGTGTCCCGTATTTTCAACTCCTGTCCGTATTGACAGGACAGGATAGGTGGCAGCAGGAGGGGGAATTGCCATTCTTTTTGGGAGTTGTAGTTCACCCGCACCCAGAGAAACTGTAAGTCCCCGTCCGTCCGTGTCCCCCCCCCCCCGTCCCCCCGCACGACAACGGACTGGACTTAGACTTGGCACAGAGAACACTCATGTGCCATACTGGAGGGGTTTGGGAGGGAACTGACCTTGATTTTTGGGAGTTGTAGTTCCCCCGCATCCAGATAAACAGTGGCAGAAGAGGAGAGAGAAGGGCCTGGCTTGGTTGTCCTGCCACTCCCAGAATGCAAGGCCAGGCCTGCCATCTCTCCCCCCTTATGGTGCATAACATGGCTTTTCCTTCCTCAGCCTCCCCCCCCCCCCGGCACTCATGTCACCAAGCCACGCCCCCGCCCCTCCTTACTCCCTCCAGCCGGGCCCCGCCCCCCGTCATGCCACCTCCACACGAAGCCACCGAGTTCGTTCTCCACGGCAGCCCCCCCCCCCCCAGCCCACCCGGGGATCTACCCCACCTGCTCGGCTTTGAAGTGGGCGACAGGTAAGGCCGGGTGGGCTCCCATCACCTGCTCACAAGCTGCCCCTGCCCTCCCTCCTTCCTTCCGGCCTTTGTTTTTCTCACCCAAGCAGCCACACGGAAGGAAGTGTCCCTTATTTTTGTGGAAAATCCCGTATATTTAGGTAAATGTCCCTTATTTCTTATATCAAAAAGTGGCAACCCTAGTTGAGGGGAGACATGACAGCCATGTTTGAAATGATGTCATAAAGGAAGATGGAGCAGGCTTCTTTTCTGCTGCCCTGGAGACTAGGGCTCAGGGGAGCCATAGATCCAAATGACAGGAGAAGGGGATTCTACCTGAACATGAGGCACTTCCTCACCATAACAAGAGCAATTCCACAGTGGAACGCACTGCCTCAGAGTTCAGTGGAGGCTTTTAAGCAGAGGCTGGATGCCATCTGTTGGTAGGGCTTTGGTGGTGTCTTCCCACATAATAGCAGAAGAGGGTCGGACTGAATGGCCTCGGCCAAAACTAGGAATCTATGATACTGTGATTCTAGCATGGAGAGGGAGAGGCCAGTGGAGTGGACAGTGAAACAGACAATGGACTTGGGAATGGGAGCCTTGGTATAATCCTGCCTGTCGTATTACACCCAAAGGACAACATCTCTTGAGGAAAATAATAATAATTATTATTATTTAAAACTTTTATACCCCGGCCTTTTCACCTCCGAAGAGGGGCTCAGACCGGCAAACAGCAAGTATTCAATGCTAACATTTAAAATCTAAAAACATCATATGTTTACAATAAAATTTACAATAAAATACAATACAATAAATACATAAGCCTTTCGCCAAAGTAAAATCATGTCCAACTTAATCCATGTTTTCGGTCCGTATCAAGTGGTTAGCGACTTTAGTCGCTTCACGATCTCCTTCACTTTGCGAAGGCCTCATTGCACAGCCACGTTTTCACCTGCTTCCTAAAAGTCAGGAGGGAGGGGGCAGATCTAATTTCATTTGGGAGGGAATTCACAGCCGGGGGGCCACCACAGAAAAGGCCCTGTCCCTCGTCCCGACCAGATGCGCCTGCGAAGGTGGTGGGACCTAGATGATCTTAGCACTCTTGACGGTTCATAGGGGTGAATACGTTCGGACAGGTAAACTGGGCCGGAGCCGTATAGAGCAGTGGTTCTCAACCTATGGGTCCTCAGGTGTTTTGGCCTACAACTCCCAGAAATCCCAGCCAGTTTACCAGCTGTTAGGATTTCTGGGAGTTGAAGGTCAAAACATCTGGGGACCCATAGGTTGAGAACCACTGGTATAGAGTTTTGTAGGTCAACACCAGCACTTTGAATTGTGCTCGGAAGCTAACTGGCAGCCAGTGGAGCTGGTGCAACGGGAGTTGTGCGCTCCCTGTACCCCGCTCCTGTTAGTAGTCTGGCTGCTGCACCCTGGACTAATTGCAGCTTCCGGGCAGTCTTCATAGGCAACCCCACGTAGAGAGCGTTGCAGTAGTCTATACGGGATGTAACTCGTATAGATAAATACAGGTAAGGGATGTGCCCTACCTTAGAATTTAGGGAAGGTACAGCAGGACTGGGAGCTGATGAAGGAGATGAAATCCTTCACTGAAAGGTTACATGAAGAGTTGGCCCTTCCTTCAGCCAGTAGGAGTCTGGGCTGCCTGACCTCCTGTATCCCACTCCCCTCTTTCATCCCCCTGACTTTGGCCTATCGCCCCTTTTTTACCCCCCTCACCTTCTGCCCCCTTTCCCCCCCGTCTAGCTGGCGGATGCCCTCCTGGAGAAGGAAGTCATCAACTACGAGGACATTGTGGACCTGATTGGGCCTCCTCCACATGGCCCCAAGAAAATGATCAGCCCCCAGAGCTGGATTGAAGCAGAGAAGGATAAACAGGATGTGGGAGATGAGGAGCCTCCCCAGCGGCCCCGGGGCCCAGAGGAAGAGGAGGAGGAACCCAGCCTCAGGCCAGTTTGAAACTAGAAGGCAAGAAGAGCGCCTCCTTTCTGGGTGATGGCTGTCCTGTTGAGACCTCATCAGGCCGGGTGATGATGCGCAGGAGTTATGGGTCCCTCCCTCTCTTTTGGCGCCATTGTTGTTTCTCTAGGGTGCCAGATGAGGCACCTGGAAGAGAGTGTGCAAGCCCAGCCCTTGATCCCATGGCCACAGGTCTCTGCTTTGTGTTGCCAGCCACAACTTGGCTGATCCTAAGTACGCCTGAGTCTTTGGTATCAGGGCTCCAGCCTTTCTTTCTTTTTAGTGCATCTCCTAAGGAGAAAAAACTCTGTGAAGCCTCAGAGGTCCCATAAACCCGACAGTCCTGCTGACGTGTGGCTCCGAGACTTAACTTGGAGAGGGAAGAGCCTGCAAGCTTTTGGGGATAAACTGCTTCGTTCTAGAGGCCCTCAGACTGATCCTGCGTCGAAAACAATTGTGGCCGGGTCTGAGAGGTGGGATCCGCAATGAACAGCTCTGTTTGTGTGTCTCGGAGAGAGAGAATCCGCTGCTACTACTACGTGCATTATCTTCCTCGATCCCTGCCCCCTCTTTTAAGGAGGATTATTTCCAGGCGGATTATTGTCTGTATCCCTGAACGACCCTTGTCCAGATTCTCCTCCTGCCAACAGCAATTCGTAATTCTCAGGGCTTCCTCTCCCATAGCCCTCCCTTGCGCTGGGATTGTGTTTGCGTGCGCTTCCTCGCTCACGTTCCCTCCCTCCTCTTCTGAACTCCCGGCTGTTGTTTCGGAGAGCAGCCAGGCCTCTCTGTGGCCCTCCTCAGTGGTCTGCGCCTACCACCTAGCGGCCTCTCAACACACCTACAAGCATATTGTTCATTAAGTACCGAATATCTAGACCCTGAATGGCAAATGCTTCTAATGTGGCCACATTGTTTGGAAGGAAATTCAGGATCGTGGACATGATTGAATTGGCCCACGTCATCTATTGGTCTTCCTTAGATGGAATTGACTTCCTGACTGTCTTGGATGACTTGTTTGTGGAGAAATAAAGGTAGAAAATGTGCTGGTTGTCAATTCGAATTCTGTTCAAAGGGATGTTTACTGGGATGTCTACCTTGCTTGCATTGTTGTACCCTTTAAAGTCCGTTCTGAGTTACGGCGACCTTGTGGTGAGCTTCTCATCATGTTTCCTTGGCAAGATGTGTTCATAGGAGACTGGCTATTCCCTCCTCTGTGGCTGAGAGAGTGTGACAAGATTTTATTTATTTATTTCCAACATTTCTACCCCGCTCTTCTTAACCCCCGAAGGGGGACTCAGAGCGGCCTAACAAAAGGCAACAATTCGGTGACAAATACAATATAAAACCAAAAACATTCAGCATTAAAATACATTAAAATACAATTAACATTAACACATCATATATATTCCATAACAGGAGCATTGAGCCATATCCGTCAACTTGCCATTACAAATCCAATCCAAAGTGCTGCAAAGTGCTAATGTCCAAAAGCCTGGTCCCACAGCCAAGATTTCACTTTTTTCCTGAATGCCAGGAGGGATGGGGTTGATCGTATGTCGCTTGGAAGCGCGTTCCACAGACGGGGAGCCACCACCGAGAAGGCCCTATCTTGTCCCCACCAACCGCGTTTGAGAAGTTGGCGGGAGCGAGAGCAGGGCCTCCCCGGATGATCTTAAATTACAAGGTGGGACGTAGAGGCTGATGCGTTCGGACAAGTAAGCTGGGCCAGAACCGTATAGAGCTTTAAAGGTCAAAACCAGCACTTTGAATTGAGCTTGGAAGTGGACAGGCAGCCAGTGGAGCTGACACAACAGTGGACTGGTATGCTCAGTGTATGTAGCTCCGGTTAGTAATCTGGCTGCTGCCCATTGGACTAATTGTAATTTCCGAACTGTCTTCAAAGGCAGCCCCACGTAGAGTGCGTTGCAGTAATCTATTCGGGATGTGACCAGAACGTGGATGACCGTAACCAGATCAGACTTCCCAAGGTACGGGCGCAGCTGGCGCACAAGTCTTAACTGTGCAAAAGCTCCCCTGGCCACCGCCGAGACCTGGGCTTCCAGGCTCAGCGATGAATCCAGGATCACTCCCAGACTGCGAACCTGCGTCTTCAAGGGGAGTGTAACCCCATCCAACACAAGCTGTAACCCTATGCCCTGTTTGGCCTTTCGACTGACCAGGAGGACCTCTGTCTTGTCTGGATTAAGTTTCAATTTGCTAGCCCTCATCCAGTCCGACACAGCGGCCAAACACCGGTTCAAAGTCTGGACAGCCTCCTTAGTGACAGGTGGAAAGGAGTGATAGATCTGGATGTCTTCTGCATACAGGTAACGGCTTACTCCGAAACTCCGGATGATCTCTCCCAGCGGTTTCCGGTAGATGTTAAACAACATCGGGGAGAGTACTGAACCCTGAGGGACTCCACAAGACAATGGTTGCAGAGCCACAAGACAATGGTTGCGGAGATGTGTTCAAAGGAGACTGGCTATTGCCTCCTCTGTGGCTGAGAGAGTGTAACTCTTCCAGGGTCACTTAGTGGGTTTTTGTGGCTGAGATTTGACTGCTAAATCTCCCATGCTACAAAATCTAGGTTACAACCATAAGAGTGAGGTACGTGGTATTTAAAGATACATGTACACTCTTTTTCATTGACAATCTCAAAGCAGCTTACCATGAAAAGATAAACAACAAAGCCCATGGGTTGCTATGAGTGTCTTGGGCTGTCGGGCCATGTTCCGGAAGCATTCCCTCCTGATGTTTCATCCACATCTATGGCAGGCATCCTCAGAGATTGTGAGGTATATTGGAAACCAAGCAAGGGAGGTCCAGGGTCGGAGAAAGAACTCTTGTCTGCCGGGGCAAGTGTGAATGTTGCAATTAATCACCTTTATTAGCATTGCAAAGCCTTGCAGCTTCAAGGCTTGGCTGATTCCTGCCTGAGGGAATCCTTTGTTGGGAGGTGTTAGCTGGCCCTGATTGTTTCATGTCTAGAATTCCCCTGTTTTCAGAGGAGTGTTCTTTATTTACTGTCCAAATTTTAGAGTTTTTAAATACTGGTAGTCAGATTTTGTTCATTTTCATGGTTTTCTCCATGACTACACAGAGAAGCCATTGAATTTCACAATTCAACAGAAAGGAGGAAACCATGAAAAAGAACACCATCTGGCTACTAGTATTTAAAAACTGTAAAATTAGGGCAGTAAATAAAGAACACTCCTCTGAAAACGGGAATTCCAGACATGAAACAATCAGGCCGGCGAATACCTTCCAACAAAGGATTCCCCCAGACAGTAAGAAATCAGACCTTGTTATATTACCATGTATAGTTCTGTATTGCCATGTATAGTTTCGCAAACAGGATTGCGCTGCGGGCGGGGTTGACTAAAAGGAGGTGCGCGCTGCGGTTTCCACGGCATCACCTGCCCAGGGATTGTGCGCTTGTGACTGTGTCCCTGCAAGTTGGAATCCCCGGGCAAGCATTGCCGTGGAAACTGCAGCACGCGCCTCCTTCCTCATCAATCCCGCCCACGGTGCAGTCCTGTGTATCGCCTCTTTCTTCCAACGGGGACGTCCTCACAAGCACGTGACCGCCCCCTTACAGGGGTTCAGTGCCCCCCAAATTCTCCTGAGTCTCCCAGTGCGCCCTTGGATTGCCCCACCGCCCACCAGGGGGTGGTACCGCCCATTTTGGGAACCACTGCTATACTAATGTGCTATACTAATAATAATAATTATATATATATATATATATATATATATATATATATATATACACACATACAATATTGACAATAATATAATGTAATATTACAAAGAAGAAGACTATAGATATACCAAAGAGACTCAGGGCGGTGAAATACAACATAATATGTAATATAATATAAAAATAATAATATTGTAAAATAGTAATACTAATATATTAAATATAATTACTACTGATAATATATAATATACTGTTTTATTATTGTATATTTGTATATTTTAAGTTTATTTATATCCCACTTTATCTCTCCACCTTACGGAGACTCAAAGCTGCTCACAATCAAAAACATTACCACTTGAAATATACAAATATACAATAATAAAATAATGTTATTATATATTGTTATATATTATCAGTAGTAATATAAATAAAAATGTAATGTTCATTTGTGGGATTGAATTGACATGGAATTTGGACATAATACACCTATCAGGCCAACAAGTGACCATCACTCATAAAAACACTGAAAAACAGTGGAAGAGACTTAAAAAGGAAAAGAAAACCAATGCACATAACCATATATATACACATATACACAAATATATGCACACATATACACACACAGAACACATATACACAGACTGGGCCAGAGCAACGCATGGCAGGGGACGCTAGTATTTAATACATTAATATTACTATATTACAATATTATATATTATATTATAATAATATAATCATAGGTGAATCTGTGCTTAAGTCCGTTCAGCAGTTCACCTCCCTGGGAAGCATCATCTCTTCAGATGCCAAGATTGACAAAGAGATAGATCACAGGTTAGCAAAGGCATAGAGTGCATTCGGAAGGCTTCACAAAAGAGTCTGGAGCAACAAGCACCTGAGGCAAAGCACCAAAATCAGTGTGTACAGAGCCATCGTACTGTCTATTCTCCTTTATGGGTCGGAAACATGAATCACCTATCGCCAACACCTAAGACTCCTCGAACGCTTTCATCAGCACTGTCTTCGCACAATCCTAAATATACACTGGACCGACTATGTGACTAATGTTGCTGTCCTTGAGCAAGTAGGGATCACCAGCATTGAGGCCATGCTATTGAGAACGCAGCTGCGCTGGGCAGGTCACATTCTAGGATGGAGGACCACCGCCTCCCAAAGATACTACTCTATGGTGAACTGGCCACGGGTCAGCGCAAGAGAGGCGCCCCCAAAAAGAGATATAAGGACTACCTGAAACGAGATCTCAGGCTTGGCCAGATTGATCACCAACAATGGTCCACCCTGGCCTCACATCGGGAGGCATGGAGACGCACTATCCACAATGCTGCAGCCTCCGAGAAGACACGTCGAATGGGTCTCGAGAAACGACAACGCAGAAAGAACCACAACTTGGAACAACATCTCCCAAGGAGACTTTCTGCTGTGCTTTCTGCAACCGGACTTGCCTATCTCAGATTGGCCTTTTTCGTCATCAACGCGCTTGTAAAAAGCGTGGGATGAGTCCTTCCTAAGAATCTTCGTTCACGAAGTAATGCCGAGAGATATTATAATATCAATATTATATGTATAAAGTACAACATACATATATTACAATTTTATACTACTAGCATAGCATAATATTAGTATTACATATTATTATATTGTAGTATACCACTATAATGCAATATTAGTAATACATGTAATAGATAATATACAATCATTATATTTTTGTATATTATTACATTATACTATATTATACCACAATATATATATCATACATTACCAGTAAATTATAATATATCACAAGTTGTAATGTTTTTTATTGTGAGCCGGATGGTGGAGAAATAAACCGGGATATAAATAAATATAAATAGAAAGAAGCAGCATCCAGCAGCGCGCGGCTCCTTTAAAACCGCCGCCATGTTTGTTGATGGCAAGGCTCTGCTTCCCGCTGAGCAGCTGACGCCACCAAAGGCCCTGATTTGAAGACTTCCGGTTCTGGCTCACGCACGGCGTTGCACATATCCCGACGTCCCTCGCGGCGCTTCTTTCTTTTTCCGGCCGGCCATTTTCCCTCCCGGGAGGTGAGTTCTCGTGTCGCGGAGGGGGACGGGGCCTTATCCGCCGCCATCCTCCGCCCGGAGCGGGGCGGCCGGCTCTTCAGGCGAGCCGGGGGATTCTGGAGGGCCCCGTGGCTGCGGAGGGAGGCTTATTTCGGGAGGGGAGGGCGAGGCCGAGCGGGAGGCGGCCCTGGAAGTGAGCGGCCCCTCCGAGGCGCTGTCAAGGCCTGGGCCGCCATCGTTTCTCGCCCATGGGAATATTTGCTTGATAGTTGGGTTCTGTAGGAAATTCATGACCCTCTTTAATATATTTGTGGTATACTAGCTGTTCCCACTTCTCTTCTTCTTTCTCTCCTTCTCTACCTCTTTCCTTCCTTCGCTTTTTGCTTCCATCCTTCTCTCTTTCCTTCTTTCCTTACCTGCCTCTTTCTCTCCTCTTTTCCCTCCTTCCTTCCTTCCCTCCCTCCCTCTTCCCTTATTTTTTCCTTCTCTACCTCCTTTCCCTCCTTTTCTTTTCCTTTCTCTTCTCTACCTCTTTCCTTCCTTCGCTTTTTTCTTCCATACTTCCTTTCTTCCTTTTCTCTCCCCTCCCTCTTTCTCTCCTTCTTTCCCTCCTTTCTTTGCTCCTTCTTTCCTTCCCCCTTCTCTACCTCTTTCCTTCCTTCCCCGCTTTTCTTTACCTTCTTCTTTCCCTTCTCTACCTCTTTCCTTCCTTCGCTTTTTTGCTTCCATCCTTCTCTCCTTTCCTTGCCTCCCTCTTTCTCTTCTTCTTTCCCTGTTTTCTTCCCTCATTTTTTTCCTTCTCTACCTCCTTCCTTCTCTCCTTTTCTTTTCCTTCTTCATTCTCTTCTTCCTTCTCTACCTCTTTCCTTCCTTTCTTCGTTTTTTTCTTCCATACTTCCTTTTCTCTTTCCTTCCCTCCCTCTTTTCTTTCCCTCCTTCCATTGCTCCTTCTCTCCTTCCTTCTCTACCTCTTTCCTCCCTTTTCTTTACCTTCTTTCTCTTCCTTCTCTACCTCTTTCCTTCCTTCGCTTTTTTGCTTTCATCCTTCTCTCCTTACCTCCCTCTTTCTCTCCTTTCCCTCTTTTCTTCCTTCCCTTATTTTTTCTTTTCCTTCTTTCTCTTCTTCCTTCTTTACCTCTTTCCTTCCTTCGCTTTTTGCTTCCACCCTTTTCTTCCTTTTCTCATTCCTTCCCTCACTCTTTCTTTCCTTCTTTCCCTCCTTCCTTTTTGCTCCTTCCTTCCTTCTCTACCTCTTTCCTTCCTTCCCCTTTTCTTTTGCTTCTTCTTTCTCTTCGTCCTTCTCTACCTCCTTCTTTCCTTCGCTTTTGCTTCCATTCTCCCTTTTCTCTTCCCTCTTTCTTTCTCTCCTTTCCCTCCTTCCTTTGCTCCTTCCTTCCCCTTTTCTTTTCCTTCTTTCCCTTCCTTCTCTACCTCTTTCCTTCCTTCGCTTTTTGCTTTCATCCTTCTCTCTTTCCTTCGCTCCCCCTTTTCTTCCTTTCCTTATTTTCTTTCCTTCTCCCCGCCCTTCTTTCTCAAAGTCTTTCCTTCCTTCGCTTTTTGCTTCCATCCTTCTCTTTCCTTCCCCCCATTTTCTTTTCCTTCCTCTTTCTCTCCTTCCTTCCTTCACTCTTTGCTTCCATGCTTCCTTCTCTCTCTCTTTCCCTCTTTCTTCCCTTCCTTCCCTCCCCTCTTCCTCCCCCTTCCCCCCCCCCCCTATTGTAATTTAGCTGGTAGGCTGTTAGGAATTGTGGGAGTTGAAGTCCAAAACACCTGGAGGGCCCAAGTTGGCCCCTGCCTGCTCTATGTTGTAGAATTAATGCAGTTTGACGTCACTTTTTACTACTCTTGACTCATTGCTATGGAATCTTGGCTTTGTAATTTTACTAAGGGTGAATCTATATCAAACGTGGGCCATCTTGGGCCCCTCCAGGTATTGTAATATAAAATTTATTATCTGTTATAATATATAATATATTGTATGTACTACAACTTATGATATGGTGCAATATCTATTATATAAATGGGTTCACGTCATGTGATGTATACCGCAAACAAAGAAACCTTACAACGCAGAAAAACAATACTTGCCAACAGAAATAGGCCTCAAGCAAGGTACGTTTGTAGCAAAGAAACTTCCCCCAAAACCTAAAAGGCCCCAAAACAACGAGTAAAAATAAAACTACATTTACCAGCATCCTCCGGGCAGCCAAAGACTCACCCAGCCTCTACATTCTGAACAACATGATTGGCTGCCAATAAGGGCGGATTTGCATAACTGCTGCACTGGCCAGCCAACATGAAAATTCCGATCCATAATAAACTGCAAAAAAAAAAAAAAAAAGGCCTGAGCCAATCCCCAACACAAACACCCAAATCACTTCCAACCGAAAATTTACACCCCAAAAAATCACAGACCACGCCCAAAATTGACAGTAAGGCTTCATTAACTTGATTTCCCTAACTAGCCCTCACTTACTGGGAAGCTGTTTATGCTCTAAATTGACAGTAAGGCTTCATTAACATGATTTCCCTAACTAGGCCTCACTTACTGGGAAGCTGTTTACGCTCTGAATTGACAGTAAAGCTTCATTAACTTGATTCTCCCGACTAGGCCTCAGCTCATTGGACATTGTGTATGGCTTGAATTGACAGTAAGGCTTCATTAACTTCCTGTTCCTAACTGGGCCTCAGCTCATGGGACGTTGTGTATGGCCTGAATTTACAGTAACCTACCTTGGCACACAGAGCCCCGACCATGCATGATGGGACTTGAAGTACCACCATGGAAAATGGGATTTGTAGTACTTCAAAACCCATCATTCCCCACAGACCACTGTGGCCCAGAACCAAGACCAATAAAGACCCAACTTGGCACACCATGCCCCCCATGACCCACACTCCATCCAACTGCAGTTGAGAGGAGGGCACACCGTGGATGATTGGACTTTCTCGCATCTCCTAAAAAGGGCACAGCAACGCGTGCTGGGTACAGCTAGTATTATAGAATACTAATATTACAATGTACTGGTATTGTAATATATATATATATATATATATATATATATATATATCATGGCATAATAATATAGTGCAATATAGTACCACTGGGCTGCTGAATTTGCTGACCAAAAGGTTGGTGGTTCGAATCCGGGGAGTTGGGTGAGCTCCCACTGTTAGCCACAGCTTGTAAACATGTAAATGTGAGCCGGCTCTTCGGCTTAGAAATGGAGATGAGCACCTACCCCCAGAATTGGACATGACTAGACTTAATATCAGCGGAAATGTTTATCTTTACCATTACAATATAATAATATGGCAACTGTATATTATATATAATACTATCTTTGGGACCCGGCGGTGCCCGGGTTATTTGAAATGGGCTGAGGCCTAGGAAGCCTTAATGTCCATTCAGGCTGAGGCCTAGGAACCCTTACTGTCCATTCAGGCTGAGGCCTAGGAAGCCTTACTGTCAGTTGAGGCTGAGGTCTAGGAAGCCTTACTGTCAATTCAGGCTGAGGCCTAGGAAGCTTTAATTTCCATTCAGGCTGAGGTCTAGGAAGCCGTACTGACCATTCAGGCTGAGGCGTAGGAACCCTTACTGTCCATTCAGACTGAAGCCTAGGAAGCCTTAATGTCAATTTAGGCTGAGGCCTAGGAAGTCGTACTGTCAGTTTAGGCTGAGGCCTAGGAAGTCGTACTGTCAGTTTAGGCTGAGGCCTAGGAAGCCTTACTGTCAATTTAGGCTGAGGCCTAGGAAGCCGTACTGTCAATTTAGAGTGGGTCTTCGGGGTTGGTTATGCAAATGTCCCTCAGTGGCAACCAATCATGTTGTTAGAATGTAGAGGCTGGGCGAACCCCCCCCCCCCGGCAGTTTAGAGTTTCGGAATGTTGGGTGGCTGGCCAATCAGACAGTTATGCAAATGATCCTGCATTGGGAGCCAATCGAAACGCTGGCACATATTCCTCCGCAAACACTGACTTTTATTATATCGATGGAGAGAGAGAGAGATTATTAGTAATATTGCAGTATAATGTGTTATTATTTTTGATGTGGATTTGGATTTTTTGGGGGGTGATTTGGGGGTTGGTTATTTTTATCTTTGTTCAGCTTCTCACGGCATTAAATACTTTCCGATATCTGTTGTAAATCGCCCTGAGTCCCCTTGGGGAGATAGGTTGGAATGTAAATAAAGTCTTATTTTTTTTATTATTTTGGACTTCAACTCCCATAATTTTGATAGGCTGTTAGGAATTATGGGAGATGAAGTTCAAAACACTTGGAGCTCCCAAGTTGTCCCGTGCGTGATCTATATCAGGGCTGTCCAACTGCCGGCCCTGCAGGTGTTTTGGACTTCAACTTCCAGAAATCCTAGCCAGTTTACCAGCTGTTAGGATTTCTGGGATTTGAAGTCCAAAACACCTGCAGGGCCGGCAGTTGTACAGCCCTGATCTATATTGTACAATTAATGCAGCTCAGCTCCTTGCAAAACTACAGCTCCCAGGATTCCATAACCTTCAGCCATGGGAGCCAAACTGCATTAATGCTACAGTGTAGCTGTACTATGGACCATGTGGTTTTATCTAAAACACGTTAGTTTGGTATTGCGATATGGCCTAAGGCAGGGGTGGGCAACCTACAGCCTGCGGGCCGGATGCGGGCCAGCAGCCGATTCTGTCTGGCCCGGGGAGAAGGGCGTTGGGGGCGGGGCCAAGAGGAAGGGGTGCCGCTGCCACCATCCCATCGCGGGCTCTGTGGGGCCTCTGTCAGCAGACAGGCCGGAGGAGCGGTGGCTTTGGAGTGCCTGCCATCCCTGGAGGCGATCCGGGCCTGCAGGGATGGCAGGCACTCCATAGCAGGGCGATCAGCTGGGGAACAGCTGGGGGCAAGATCAGGCAGAGGCCTGCAGCCTCCGATCGCCCTCTGCTCTGCTCTCCTCTGCTGCGGCGGCGGCTGGGTCCGCTTCGCCATCCTCTGGGCTGGGTCCATTGGGCCATTCCATCTTTGTTCACAACTTGTCTTGAATTTTATTTTGTTTTAGTGGTTTTTATTATTATTTTATAATAATTTTATTATAATATGTTATATTATAATGTCTATATATATACTATAACAGGGCTGTCCAACTGCCGGCCCTACAGGTGTTTTGGACTTCAACTCCCAGAAATCCTAGCCAGTTTACCAGCTGTTAGGATTTCTGGGATTTGAAGTCCAAAACACCTGCAGGGCCGGCAGTTGGACAGCCCTGTACTATAATATAATAATTATGATATTAATACTAATAATATATGAATATTTCTTGATATATTAATGATGTGTAATATATAGTAAATAAATAAATAATGTAGATTAGAATGTAGTTCAGCCTTTAGGTGCGGCCCTCCATAATATTTTTTGGCTCTCGTGTTGCCCCTTGGAAAAAATAATTGCCCACCCCTGGCCTAAGGGCTAATCAATAAAATTATTATTATAACACATTTTCACATGAAGTAAATGCTATTAGCATACACTCTGTAAAATATTGCGGCTTCATGTAAGAATTTTATACAGCAATATCAATGGCATGTGTTTTAATTGTTCTTCCCAATTACAGGAGACTTATAGAATCAGTGGGAACTTGGTTATACTCTGCAGAGGAGTTGATCTTAATTGGATTCAATGGTGTATTTAGTTATGTTTATCTCATCGTCTATAGTTTGAACTATATCTGTACATAAAACTTTCAAAGATCAGATCTGATTGCAATGTGAAATTTTATGATTGTGGACACTTATTTTGAATGCAAATACTTTGTTAGTTAATTACACTGTGTAACAAAAGTGAAAAATTTTCTGTTCCTGGTTTGAAAGTGTTATTTCTGTTTAATTGTGTGGTCCTTACCTTGAAAGTAGTTATTCTACTCCAGAAACTTTATTTCTGTGCCTGCCACAAATGAGGTTGAATTGGTTGAGACTCGATGAGATATCCATTGAAAAACTAGAGCAAAGTGTGCTGCAGGATTATTTATTTATTTATTTACTTTATTTATATTCCGTCCTTCTCACCCCGCAGGGGACTCAGGGCGGATTACAATGTACACATTACATTTAGACACACAAACTCACAAGACAGACAGAGGCAATTTAACATCTGGCCACCAGGGGGAGCTGTCACACTCCTGGAATTCCTTTTTATGACCTCGTAAATCAGTTAAATTTAGCCTCCTGTCGCACTCCAGGGACGTGGACCCTCTAGATCAGGGGTGCTCATTAGGTAGATCGCGATCTACTGGTAGATCGCATAGGGCAGGGGTGGCCAAGACGGTGATCGCGATCGACCGGGTGATCTTTGGGCCTCATCCGGGTGATCTTCAGACCCTCACCCGGTCAATGCGCGCTCCCGCGCACGCACGCTCCCAGCACCGCCTTCCTCTGCCCTGCAGTAGTCGACAGAGGGCCCCCCGCGCGCTCCTCGCTGCCTCTCTTTCGCCCGGATCCATGGATCCGGATGAAAGAGAGGAGAGAAAGCGAGCTTCCTCCTCTGTCGCCTATGGTAGGGCGGCGACAGAGAAGGAGGAGGCTCCCGCGCTCCTCCCTCGCCTCTCTTTCGCGATCCATGGATCCGGGCGAAAGAGAGGCGAGGGGCGCGTGAGGGGTCTCCTCTGTCGCCGCCCTGCCATAGGCGACAGAGGAGGAGGAGGCCCCGTGCGCTCTCCTTGCCTCTCAGCCGGATCCATGAATCTGGGCGAGGGCAGCGCGACGGGGGCCTCGAGAGGCGCCATGGATCGGAGCCTCCCCCCCCAAATCGGTGAGCAACCAAACTAATAAGAAGCCGCCCGCGGGTGCACGCGCGCGCGGCAGGTGATCTTTTCAACTTGGTTGCTCAAAAGTAGCTCGCATGCTGAAAAAGTGTGAGCACCCCTGGCATAGGGCGTCCTGGTAGATCGCAGGGAGGACAGGAGGACGGCTCAGTCCCGCCCCGCAGGCTCCCAACGCCACTCAAGTGCTGCCGCCCCCGGGTTATCTGAGGTCCTTTCCACACAGTTGAATAAAATCCCATGTTATCTGCTTTGAATCAGATTACATGGCAGTGTGGACTCAGAAAACCCAGCTCAAAGCAGATATTGTGTTATATATTTCACATTTTTGTAGTGGGTAGGTAGATCATTTTGACTTGTTTGTTTTATAAGTAGCTCGCATGCTGAAAAAGTGCGCACACCCCTGCTCTAGATGTAATAACACAACACCAGCACTTGAAATATAGTCATTTATTAAAAGCAGGTAATATCAGGTACCAGGCGATGCCCAGATTAGGTTATTTATCTTAATAAAAGTTGAAATCCATTGGGCTGGCGTGTTTTGTGGGCCTGAGAGGACATATTTGAATCCCTGCTGCATAGCATCGAACATACCTTTTATTTGTTTTTAGGGCAATTAATAAGGTGTTTTTAACACGTTGGAAAGTACTTTGGTATCTTTAACCAGCTCCTTGTAATTTCCAGGGGAATAAGCAGCCATGGCGCCCAGCCGAAATGGCATGATATTGAAGCCCCACTTCCACAAAGACTGGCAGAGACGGGTGGCCACTTGGTTTAACCAGCCAGCCAGGAAGATCCGCAGGTGAGGCTTCGTATGCGGTTTCTGTCTGGAAGGCAAGGGCCAGGCTTTGTGGAGATCTGCTCCAGCCAGATGATGAAAATTCTCCGGAATCTCTGTACTCCATTGATGATCTCTTGAACCCATATGTGCTGATGGCTGTGGTAGTGCTTTAAATGGCTGCAAATGGGAGGGTAGTTAGTTTTTCATCCAAAGGGGGATGTCTTACACCTCCTTGTATTGGCATGCTCTCCAAGTCCAAGTAAGGAAGATTTTTGACATCCCCATCTTTCTCAACTCAGGAGGAAGGCACGGCAGGCAAAGGCCCGTCGGATTGCTCCCCGTCCAGTATCTGGACCAATCAGACCCGTCGTGAGGTGCCCCACCATCCGGTATCATACCAAAGTCCGGGCTGGTAGAGGATTCAGCTTGGAGGAGTTGCGGGTAAGTCAAAAAGGACAGTGGGAAAAGTTAAAAAGCACCGTAGTTCCTCAGGAATGCAGTTACCCACAAGAGGTGGGATGAGATGGTGCATGAAGTAGCTGTACAACCGAGGCCTTGAGGAATCCGGTGTCCTTTCTATAGTGCAGTGGTTCCCAAACTTTTTTGGCATACCGCCCCCTTTCTTAGATTTTTTTTAATAGCAATTAAACAGAAAGGTATATGTATTAATATTTCTACCTTTTTCATAAAATATAATAAAGTTGTAAATTGGAAACATTGAAGTTTGAAATTATGAAACTATTTAACTTAGAATAGAAAGGTAATACAAAAAAAGTTAAAACATTCGAAATCATCTTAATGAGAAGGATCTTGGCTGGTGCTGCACGGAGAAGCCTGGTGGACAAAGCTGGGTCAGATTTACACCTCCAGCCTCATCCAACCAGGTCTCCGTAATGCATGTCAAGTCTGCTTGTTCATTCAGAATTAAATCCTGGATGAAAGCTGTTTTTCCATTGACAGACCTGGCATTCCACAGCACCCCCCTTAATCTGGAGGGATTGCCATCCAGGGTACCCAATCTTACCACATCAGGAGACCGTTTTGGAGTTATTAGTGTACTCTCACGTTCCCTAGGCCGAATTAATGGTCTCCCTTTCCTGTATCTCCCCCAAGTTACTGAAATATTGAGCCTCCACATGTTTTAAAAAATTATTAAGCAGGGCCGTCAATCTGTGGAGCTGAGATTTGTATTTTGTAGTTTTTAACTGTTAATTTTTTATTTTTTTTATATTACTGTTTTTATCTTGTGATTTATTGTATATGGGCACTTGTTGCCGCTTGTTCACCGCCTCAAGTCGCCTTCGGGCTAAGAGGCGGTATAGAAGCATGGCAAATAAATAAAAAATAAACAAATATAATCCTCACTTGCCTTGTTTACAACAAACTTCACAATCTCTGAGGATGCCTGCCATAGATGTGGGTGAACAGTCAGGAGAGAATGCTTCTGGAACATAGCTATACAGCCTGGAAAACTCACAGCAACCCAGTAATTCTGGCCATGAAAGCCTTCGACAACACAAAGTGTGGTATTTTTAGCTGTGAGTCCTCACAGGAAAAAAGACGAGGTATAAATAAAGTTAATTTAAAAAAATTATTATTAATTTAATAATAAATAAAAATTATTTGGGTTGAGCCCAAGAGTTCACCCAAACCAACCCTGAGATTTCAATCCAGCACAGCATCATGATACTTTTCTGTGCAGACCCCACAGTCAGATGATGTCACTGCCTTTGGACTATCTGTAATTTTCATGATGACCGTGTCTTGAACCCTTTTCCAGCTGATGACTGTTGTGGTCGCACAGGAGGGGTTGTGGTGGCGACACGTGATCATTGCATGAGGCTTTTAAGTTCTCAACCCCTTCTTCGTAGATGGCCGGCATAAACAAGAAGTTTGCTCGGACGATTGGGATCGCGGTGGACCCCCGCCGCTGCAACAGGTCCACAGAGGCCCTGCAGACCAACGTCCAGCGGCTGAAGGAGTACCGCTCCAAGCTCATCCTGTTCCCCAGGAAGCCTTCTGCGCCCAAGAAAGGAGACAGCCCAGTAAGTACCGAGGGAACGTAACAAATATCGGGGCCTCGGGCTGTTTGAGGAGAAACAGCAGCTCTGCTGGGCTGAAGGAAGAGAGGGGTGATAAAACAATGCTCAGAAGCAAGGATCTGAACTTGGAAGAGTGGACTCTTGCATCTAATCTGATTGGTTCCTATGAGTAAAGTCTGGAAGATTGGCCCAACACTGCCATGCTAGGATTTATTTTTGTGTAAAGATGGAGCAGAATACATGATCCATCTCTTATTTTTGTGGCTTCTTCCTTTCTTTCCAACCCAGGCAGAAGAGCTCAAGATGGCCACCCAGCTCTCCGGACCAGTTATGCCAATCAAGAATGTAAGTGATCTCTTCTTGCCATTGCCAGGACTTTTCCCTGGACTTTTCCCTTCCTGTTTATAGATGGAGTATCTTGATACCCTGCAGAGTGAAATGCAAAATTGAGTCTCTCTGTGTCACCTTAGCATGTTGGAATGTGGATGGCCAATCAGAGTCCTTTATGCAAATACCATTTCAGTGGCAACCAATCTCCTTTGTCTGGGGCCGTAGAATGTTGGTATTCTGAGACTGTCCAATCAGAGTCCTTGGCACCTTCGTACCTCCCAGAAAATGACATTCCATTTCCAACCAAAAAAACCTGTCATTTGGCTAACTCAAGCATGCAGGTGTATTCTGTTCTGCTGGCCAATCAGAGTCCTGTATGCAAATTGTCTCTCAGTGGCAACCAATGCCCTCTGTCTGGTGCCTTAGAGTGTTAGAGTTCTGAGGCTGGCCAATCAGAGACCTTTATGCAAATAATCTGGTGCCTTAGAGTGTTGGAGTTCTGAGGCTGGCCAATCAGTGTCCTTTATGCAAATAACCCCACAGTGGCAACCAATCGAAACGCTGGCACATATTCCTCCCACCGCACCGCCGCAAACACTGACTTTTATTATATACATAGATAGATAGAAGATAGATAGATGACAATTAACACAAGACCATCCTGAATACATCCAATCTTGTCTGATTTCAGGAGCTAAGCAAGGTCAGATATGGTTTGTTTGGAGGGAATATACCAGGCATGGGAAAACCTTCCAATTTGGGGGCCGCATGGCGAGCCAGAGCAGGGTGGGTGGGCCGGGAGGGAGTTGTTCCCACATC
This sequence comes from Anolis apletophallus, assembly GCA_030556195.1. Taxonomy (NCBI): domain Eukaryota; kingdom Metazoa; phylum Chordata; class Lepidosauria; order Squamata; family Anolidae; genus Anolis; species Anolis apletophallus. The sequence goes on from JARBWK010000014.1 coordinate 7,667,634, forward strand.
CCCTTCTCTGCCCTTTCCTCCTCTCCATCTTCTCTTTTGGAGGCAGAAAGTGAAGGAAAGATGGGAAATGTTTGGATCCCAAAAGACTTGGTCTTGATCAGGTTGAGATGGTGGACGGCAGAGGAAAAAATGTATCCGTTAGACCCTGTATTGCCTACTCCTGATAGAGAATCCTAGAGACTGGCCATCCAGTCCAACCCCCTGCCATGCAGGAAGACACAATCAAAGCTCTCCCAATAGGCAGCCTTTGCAGAAAAGCCTCCAGAAAAGGAGACCCTGCCATACTCTCCGGCAGCCGGTGCCAATCTCCAACAGCTCTTACTTTCAGGAAGTTCTGAATCTTTTCAGTTGAACCTCTTTCCCTGCCATTTGAACCCATTGCTCCCTTGTGCCCTGGTCTCTAGAGCAGCAGAAAGTAAGTCCTCCCCCCATCTCCTCCTCCTCAACGGGACACCCTTTTAAATCCTGAAGCATGGTTCTCATGTTCCCTCTCAACTGTCCCTTCTCCCAGCTAAACATCCCCCAGGAAGGGAGAAGGGAGGGAGGGAAGAAGGGAGGAAACATGGAAGCAAGGAATGATGAAAGGGTGGAAGGGAATGGAGAGAGGGAGAAGGAGGGAGGGAAGGCAGCTTGGGAGTGATCCTGGATTCATCGCTGAGCCTGGATCCCCAGGTCTCGGTGGTGGCCAGGAAAGCTTTTGCACAGTTAAGACTCATGCGCCAGCTGCGCCCGTACCTTGGGAAGTCTGATCTGGCTACGGTCGTCCACGCTCTGGTCACATCCCGAATAGATTACTGCAACGCACTCTACGTGGGGCTCCCTTTGAAGACAGTTCGGAAACTGCAATTAGTCCAACGGGCGGGAGCCAGATTTCTAACAGGAGCTACATACAGGGGACATATCACCCCTTGTTGTGTCAGCTCTGCTGGCTGCCGGTCCACTGCCGAGCTCAATTCAAAGTGCTGGTTTTGACCTATAAAGCTCTATATGGTTCTGGCCCAGCCTACTTGTCTGAACACATCTGTCTCTACGTCACACCTCGTAATTTAAGTTCATCTGGGGAGGCCCTGCTCTTGCTTCCGCCAGCATCTCAAAAGCGGCTGGCGGGGATGAGAGACAGGGCTTTCTTGGCGGTGGCCCCGCACCTGTGGAATGCGCTGCCAAGCGAAATACTATCGACCCCATCCCTCCTAGCAATCAGAAAAAAGGTAAAACCTTGGTTGTGGGACCAGGCCTTTGCACAGTGGCATAGCAGCACTTTAACTGGAACGGACTGGCTTGATGACAGAGATGAGGACACGGTTTTACTGCTTTAGCTGTTGTATGTGCGGATTGAACATTGTTTTAATTGCTATTTTAATTGATTGTTGGATTTTGTTTTTTAATTAATTGCAGTGTTTCAATTTTGTATGTTTTATGGCGATTTTGTGTATTGGGCATCGAATTGCTGCCTTTGTTAGCTGCTCTAAGTTGTGCCGTACCCCCGGGGGGGGGGGGGTTGAGAAGGGCGGGGTAAAAATACTGTAAATAAATAAAAAATAAATAAGAGAGGGAGGAAAGATCAAAAGAAAGGAAGGAGAAACAGGGAGAGAGGGAAGAAGGAGGCACGAAAGGGTGGGAGGGAAGGAAGGATGGAAAGAGAAAGTCAGGGAAGGAAGGAAAAGGGTATGTTGGTGAGAGGAGGGCCTGAGAAAAGAGCCCGAGGGGCCACATCCAGCCCCGGGTTTGCCTACTCCTGGATTATACTAATAGATCTCCAGGTTGGGATCAGGAAAAAAGGCAGAGTTGGCAGTACAAGATTTATAAGCTCCCAAGGACCTTTCTTCTATAGATTTGTTCATAAATGAAGCCCTTTTCTGACTTAAGTGAAGCCTGTGTTGAATTTCCTTTGCTGCTAGGACTTTGCAAGGTTGATTCAGAGGCCCTTTGCTGCAATTACCTTCCTTCCTCTGAGGCTGGAGAGTGACTTTCCCAATGTCATCTTGGTCCCGATACTCAGTGTATTGCACCAGGTTGGCTCTAGCGGAGCTAAAGTGTGAGTGACCCTGGATCTCTTGCCCTTGCTTCCTAGGTCCACAAGAAAGAGAAGGCCCGGGTCATCACCGAGGACGAGAAGAACTTCAAGGTCTTCGCCAGCCTGCGCATGGCCAGGGCCAACGCGCGGCTCTTCGGCATCCGGGCCAAACGAGCCAAAGAAGCTGCTGAGCAGGAAGTGGAGAAGAAGAAATAATAATAATAAACTCTTTGCTCGGGGCCTCTCAATAAAAGTGGATGGATCTGAAATGGCGACGTGGTGCCGTCTTGTGTCAAAACACAAGGAAGGGAGACGTGGGCTGAAAATTAAACCCAGGAAGGGCAGATCGATATCAGTCCAGTTATAGGGTTGAATGCCCTTCTATGGATGGTGCTAGTATTTGAGTGAGTGGCAGCTTTGTTGCAAAAGGCTCTAGTGTGAATAGGAATCTTACCAGTAATTGAGGGGGAGAAACGGCAGAGGTTTTCCAATTCTAAATCGCAAGAGGCAATAGGGTTGGACCAGGGGTGGGCAACCTACGGCCCGCGGGCCGGATGTGGCCCAGCAGCCAATTCTGTCCGGCCCGGGGAGAAGGGTGGGGCCAAGAGGAAGGGGTGCTGCTGCCACCATCCCATCGTGGGCTCTGTGGGGCCTGTGTCGGCAGACAGGCTGGAGGAGCAGCGGCTTTGGAGTGCCTGACATCCCTGGAGGGATCCAGGCCTGCAGCGGGAGCACTCGGCGACCTGCGGGGGGCTGATCGCCCTGGCGACCCGGAGGACTTGATCGTCTTCCGGGTCGGCAGGTCGAATAATCCGTCTCAGTTCGCCGACTGCTCCCCCTGCTGGCCCGTATCGCCTCCAGGGATGGCAGGCACTCCATGGCAGGGCGATCAGCTGGGGAACAGCTGGGGGCGAGAGCGGGCGGAGGCCTGCAGCCTCCGATCGCCCTCTGCTCTGCTGCTGCGGTGGCTGGGTCCGCTTTGCCATCCTCTGGGCTGGGTCCATTGGGCCATTCCATCTTGGGATCCTTCCTCTCTTGAGGATGTCAGCCTTCATCTTGGTTCGCACCTTGTCTTCTTGAATTTCATTTTATTTTAGTGGTTTTTATTATTATTTCATAATAATTGTATTATAATTTAAATGATATAATACGTTATGTTATATTATAATTTCAATATATTATAATGTCTATATATATACTATAAAATAATTATATTAATACTAATAATATATGAATATTTCTTGATATATTAATATGTTAATATTAATGATGTGTAATATATAGTAAATATAGTAAATAAATAAATAATGTAGATTAGAATGTAGTTCAGCCTTTAGGTGCGGCCCTCCAGAATATTTTTTGGCTCATGTGGCCCCTTGGAAAAAATAATTGCCCACCCCTGGGTGTGACGGACTTCTGCAAAACCAGGACCTTCTAGAGCAGTGGTTCTCAACCCGATGTTTTGGGCTTCAACTCCCAGAAATCCTAACAGGTGCTAAATTGGCTGGGATTTCTGGGAGTTGTAGGCCAAAACACATGGGGACTCACAGGTTGAGAACCACTGGCCTAGAGAAATAAATGTAATTTCCTTATTCTATGGCTATTTCAAAGGCGTCGTAACTTGATTGGGGTACATGTTTCCCTCTTGAGATTAGTCATGGCTGCAGAACAGGTGCACTCCTTCCTGATAATAAATGCAAGCTGTTTCTTCTCCTGCATTTTGCCCCAAGGAGGGCATGTCTTCGATTATAGCAGTGGTTCCCAAACTGGTCCGTGGGCCACCCAAGAACTAAAATATGGTCTGTGGCCTCACTGTTACTACACCATTGCCACGAGAGCAACTGGTTTTGCAAAACTCATACAGTGCCGAGGCTTATTAAATTTGGTTTCCTATGGGTGAGCAGATGGTGACTACTGGATGGCATATGTTCTGTATCAGAAACTAGAACTGATGTGGTCTATCCAATGCAATTTTCTGAATCGGCACCCCAAATAACCAAAAACAAAATCTAAAGTTGACCGAAAACTGATTCGTAACCCTTTCGATACTAATGGAGAGTGATCCCTGGTCAAAAAAAGGTTGGGAACCATTCCAATTCTGTGTTTTACTGTCCTTTTACCTTGGCTGTATCATAGTAAATGATACTTAGTTTAATACAGGCATGGCTCTCCAGGTGTTTTGGACTTCAGCTCCCACAGTTCCTAACAGCCGAGCAGTTGTTGGGAATTGTGGGAGTTGGAACTCCAAACACCAGGAGGGCCCAGGTTTTCTCATAACACTTCTAGCCAAGTGAGACTGTGAGTTGCCCAAACCTATGCCTACTCAGCCCTATATATCCTCTCATCTCCAAACGCTTCAGTTAATCAGAGTGACCCTGCAGATGTTCACATACGCTGTGCGTGCCTTCAAGTCATTTCCAAACTGGCGACTCTTAAGCAGAACATACTATAAGTATTTCTTGGCAGGTTTGGTCCAGTGCCTTCCTCTGAGGCTGAGCGTGTGACTCTCCAAAGATCACCCAGTGGGTTTCTATCACACGGCTAAGACTTCAGCCTTCGGCCCCTTCTACACTCATAATCCAGATTTTCAAAGCAAGTAATGCATACTATCTTCTTCAAACTGGATTATATGAGTCTACACTGCCATATAATCCAGTTCAAAGCAGGTGGGGCTGGGTTTAGCACAGTGCATTAAACTGCCAGCTGCAGAAAAATTTGCCAATTGAAAGGGCAGTTCCAAGTTCAGGTTGGGGTGAGCCCCCACCGTCAGCCTCAGCTTTTCACCTAGATTGAAAACAGCAATGTAAGTAGATAAATATTAGGCCTGGTTAGGTTTGTCAGAATGCTCTAAAAGTTGTATTAAATTCGGATGTAATTCACTTTCGAACCGTTTTTGAAGCGCTTTAAGCAACCTGGAAGTGAATTTGCCATTTTGAATTCGGCGCCGCCATTTTCGGAAAGGGTTCGGGGCCCTTCAGATGTGGAGGGAGGCCTATGCCTTCCCTCTGGATCTGAAAAGCTGTGTCCAAAGCGGCTGCTTAACCCGCTTTGGATGCGGTTTTCCTTCCTGACGTGCGGGGAGTGAGAAAAGCCGCATCCAAACTGGGTTAAACACCCAGTTTGGATGCGGCCATTAACGAAGCATTTCCCCAGAAAATTTCGGAAATCATTTAAAATTCTAAGCGCCAGCGCCCGCTACATCCGAAGCGAGTTTTGGACCATTTTGTTGTTGGATCAGCCAGCCCTAATACGTATCGCTTCAAGCGAGGAGATAATTAAAAGGCACCCATAAGGACATGCCGGCAACTTGATTGTAAGACTGTCTACCGACAATAAAGCTCCTTGGCATGGAAGATGGAGCAACAGCACCTCCCTGTGCCTGGAGTCAAGCACAGCCTCCAGATGCCGGAAATGGAAAAAGATGGGAAAGCCTTTACCTCTGTTTATGTATTGTCTGTCCTTGTTATTTGTATAAGGGCATTGAATGTTTGCCGTACATGTCTTCTGTATAGCAGTGCAGAAGGGGACTTGGTCTCCAGAAGCACCCAAATCTCAAAACCATGACAGTGGATCCCTAATACATTGCAAAAGTATTGCAGTAATATTCAGTGCAGAAGCAAGTCATTCCCCGTTCATAAGCAGGATGGCATGCCAGGCCTGCGCTTGAGCCAGACTGAAAGATCGTTTTGGTTTTGTTCTACGACAATAGGAGGTTGTGCTGATAATGGCCCTGTGGGTAGATATTTTGCGGACTCCCCATGAGAACGTTGCAGTCTGTGCCAGAATTGCCATTAAGAGGAGAGGTCAGTTGGGCCACGCGTTGTCCTGAAATAGACTCATGACAAGGCAAAAGCAGGAGAAACTTCAACCTCCTGAGTTTCTGGCTCCCAACTTTTCAAGATCTGGGTAGGAATCTATGAAGCACAAAAGTACTACACCGAAGGGCACAAATTGAATATAAATGCAAATATATTGAACGGTACTAGAGATGTCAATGCATTATACACCCAACAAACATACAATACCCATTGCCGGATATCGATGAGGAGGCACGGTGGTTGTATGAGGTTGTAGGAGACGTTATGTCCACATGAAAAAAGTCCTGGATTAAATATCCATAAGTCAACTATGCATATTAGGAAGGGTCCAAATAACAGTCCAAAATAAAGTCTAGTCAGTTTAGGCAAAATATTCCAAAAGTGAAAGGACTATAAGGAGGTAGTTCTATCCTCCACAGAGAAGCAAATGATGTTCAGGCCAGCGGGATGGCAATGCCAAGGATGTTTCGGCCGTAAATACTCCGTTTCGCTCCCGGACGGAGCTTTTTCAAGGCCTTCATGATGTTACCGTTGTCCTTATCATTATTGGAATAGTCAGGAGCCTAACCTTGCTACGCAGAGCAAGGTGACAGGACTCTATGAAGGGCATTCATTCATAAAAGCTTTTCCCTGACCCACTTCCTGTGGACTGAGCAATGAAATTTGGCCCGGTTCTGGGTCGTTCTCTCCACGGGTGCCACCTCGGGACACACACTTCTCCCCTCTTTTTAAGCAACTGTAAACACCTCGCTTGTAGAAGTCGACAGGTTGCTCCAAAAGCCACGCTGTGACTTCAAAAATCAGAGTCTCATTGTCTGACAAATGCTTGCCCTTCAAAGATAACTTCCTTGGAAAGAGGTGGAAATCCGGTGGTGCGAGGCTGGGTGAGTAAGGGGGATGCGGTCAAATTTCAAAGCCACAGGAGCATGCTTCTTCCATTTGGGCAACAGGTGAGTGGTGAACTGGTGCATTGTCTTGCAGAAGGCCTTCTCTCATTCCGGAAGGCGTGTAAAACCTTGCTGTTTCGGCAGGCCTTCGGAACATTGAATGGCCATTCCCCTGCAAATCACTTCTATTGTGTTCCTGGTTAATGTGATGTAATTGAAATGCTTGTTTTTAGATCTTTTAGATTGAGTTGTGTTTTACTAAATTATGTAAGCCGCCCCGAGCCACTTGGGAGTGGCGGCAGATAGAAATTTAAATAAATAAAGGACACCTTTGCGGCGCATGCCACATTGTCTCTTGGTTTGGATGCAACAACTAACAAAGAATAAACTCTGGAAATGCAACAAGTATCCACAAAGCAACAAGTATCCACAAAGTGGGACAAACGTGATGTAAATTGTATCAAATTTAGTTATTAAACAATTTGGCTTTTATGCCCAAACACAGTCATATACACAATATCCGAAATCATCACAATAAAGTCCAAATGGACATAACCACAATACGTAATGTCCACTGAATCACAGTACCTTGGGAGAGATATGCAGGAAAGGTAAGTCCAGACAGGTGTTGAGGTAAGTCTTTAAGGGAGTTCTTTCAACGGTCCACAAAAGTTCTACACAAAAGATGAAATTGTAAATCCACACAAGGATTGAGGTGGGTCTGTGTCTCGGTACGAACTGCAGTGGTGGTGGATGCAAAAGTCCGTGTTCTGGGGAGAACGCCAAGGAATGCGGGACAGGAGCTGCAACGGTAGAGCTGCAGGGCCCGATCCATTTCGCTTCAAGCGACAAAATTGGCGGCAATATGCTGCACGTCACAGATATACACAATTCTGTAATAACAGCATTACACTCAATATACAGTCCAATTCCCACGGTAATGGTGCTTAAAGTATAGGTATAAAAGTGTCCTACCATGATGAGAATAGATACCTTCATGGTATATGTTGTGGACCCGAAAGTAACTGAAACCTGCACAGGCGATGTAATTTATAGTCAAGCTAAGTGGTCAACACACGTGATTATAATAAGAGAGCGTTAAGAGATAGGGGTTCATTTAAGCCGGTTGGAAATTCGCTGTTGAGTAAGGTTATCCACCGGGACTCACAAACTTTGTGGATACTTCTTGGTTTTGATGGCCTCCCGCAATGTCTGCAGCAGTGAAGCCTAGTCTGCCCCAAGGGATCATGGTCCCCTTAGGAAATCCATCCATCCTTGTCCGTGCTGGTCCCAAAATGCTGTGAGTGTGACCTTGCCTGTCAAGAGTTTGGCACATGCCTTCTTTGGAGGCGGTGAGTCGGGATGCTTCCGTTGCATCGACTGGACTTGAGTCTCAGGATCCGAGGGATGGACCCAGCTTTCACCCTGTGTGGTCAGTCTGCTGAAAAAGTCCTCCAGATTTCCATGGCACATCATTGTCAAGAGAGCCGGAGAACATTTGACCCATTCCCGCTTCTGGAAAGGTGTGAACAGACGAGGGACCCAGCGAGCAGATACTTTATACAGGTGAAGATGGTCTTGGGTGATTTTTTCCATGGACCCCACACTCATCTTGACATTTTGGGCTAGGTAGCAAATGGGTATGTGGCGATTTCCCTCCACTTGCTGGGTGGGGTGTTCATCAATAGCGGAGTGGGACCGCCCTGGAATGGGAGCTGTTCCATCCGACCACATTGGAATTGATGATGCCAGTTCTGGACTCCATCCTATGATGGGGAATGTGCACCGGGACTGTGGCACAGCTGTCTGGGTGTCAGCTGCACAAGATCTCCACTGACCAGAAGGTCATGAGTTCGAGGCCTGTCCGGGTCGGGGTGAGCTCTCTACCAATTGTGTAGCTCGTTGTCGACCTTTGCAACCCGAAAGACAGTTGCATCTGTCAAGTAGGAAATTCAGGTACCACTTTGTGGGAAGGCTAAATTTAACTGATTTACGAGGCTGTAAAATCCCCAGGAAGTATGAAAAAGAATGAAGGAATGCGACAGCTCCCTCTGGTGGCCAGAAGCTGGAATATTAAATTGCCTCTATGTCTTGTCTATATATGTTGTATATCAAATGGGATTGAATGTTTGCCTGTGTATGTGCATTGTGATCCGCCCTGAGTCCCCTGCGGGGTGAGAAGGGCGGAATATAAATGATGCAAATAATAAATAAATAAATAATAATAAACAATCCTCTCCAGAAACCTCTTTCACCGCATTGAACGTCTCCTTTGTTGTGCGGCCTTTCAACTCAAGGAACTTGAGGACTGCTCTGTATTCCTTTCCAGAGTTGCGGAGATACAGGATTTCCACACGATGGCAGCAATCCCTCAATGTAAGATTTCCTGGAAAGGACAAAAGGGATCCAGGTTTAATATCCTATCTTATTTTGGAGTCTTCTGCCCATAAAGCAGTGTTTCTCAACCTTCCTAATGCCGCGACCCCTTAGTACAGTTCCTCATGTGGTGGTGACCCCCAACCATAACATTATTTTCATTGCTACTTCATAACTATACTCAATATGCCCAAATGTGAACACTGGTGGAGTTTGGGGAAAATAGACCTTGGCATTTGGGAGTTGTAGTTGCTGGGATTTATAGTTCACCTACAATCAAAGAGCATTCTGAACTCCACCAACGATGGAAATGAACAAAACTCAGCACATAGAACTCCCATGACCAACAGAAAATACTGGATGGGTTTGGTGAGATTGGGAGTTGTAGTTCACTTACATCCAGAGAGCCCTGTGGACTCAAACAATGATGGATCTGGACCAAACTTGGCATGAATACTCAATATGCCCAAATGTGAACACTGGTGGAGTTTGGGGAAAATAGATCTTGGCATTTGGGAGTTGTAGTTGCTGGGATTTATAGTTCAATTACAATCAAAGAGCATTCTGAACTGAACCAACAATGGAAATGGACAAAACTTGGCACATAGTACTCTCGTGACCAACAGAAAATACTGGAAGGGCTTGGTGAGCTTGGGAGTTGTAGTTCACTTACATCCAGAGAGCCCTGTGGACTCAAACAATGATGGATCTGGACCAAACTTGGCATGAATACTCAATATGCTCAAATGTGAACACTAGTGGAGTTTGGGGGGAAATAGACCTTGGCGTTTGGGAGTTATAGTTGCTGGGTTTTATAGTTCACCTACAATCAAAGAGCATTCTGAACCCCACCAACGATGTAATTGGGCCAAACTTTCCACACAGAACCCCCATGACCAACAGAAAATATTGTTTTTCTGATGGTTTTTGGTGACCCCTTTGACACTCCCTCATGACTCCCCCAGGGGTCCCGATCCCCAGGTTGAGAAACACAACCCCAAAGGGTCAGTTTGTGAATACAGTTCCCTTGTATGCAGCAAATCGAGACAGAGAAAATGTCTCTGCTCATGTCCTAGGGACCTAGAGAAAGCCTGCTACCGCTAGTATGATGATGCCTTGACTTACAAATTTAATTCATTCTGTGTCTGAGCTCTGAACTCTGATGTCAAATCAAATTTCCCCTCTGAAATGCTATTAATCTCAGGCGGGGCCTCCATACGCATCACCATGACGATGACAAAGGCTCACCGGGCCCCTTCCCTCCCTCTGCCCGGAGAGGCTCTCAACGCCAACGCCGCCACCTCCTTCTCGCCGCCTTCCCGCCTGAGACAAAAATGGCGGAGGAAGACGCTCGGTTCTGAGCCCCGCCCCTCACCTACCGTCCTCTAGCCTCCCTTCGCCCTCCCATTGGCTGGGTCCACGAAGCCCCGCCCAGCAGAGGCTCCCATTTCCGCCTGGTGCTCCCCAGCCTTGATTGACAGATGGCATGCCTATCTGCGAGCCAGATGCAACCATCGAAAGAGCCACACCTGGCTCGCGAGCCATAGGTTCCCGACCCCTGCTTTAGAGGCTTTGGGCCTCCCAAGGACCAAATTGGACACTCGGTTTAACTCAAAGGGTTTATTCTCAAATATATGAGTTGTAAGCACTCAGGTTCTTCTCTTAGTTGCCCAAAAACAACACGGAAAAGCTTTTACTTTACAGTTTTTTGTGCAGATGTGGTCCTGGAAGCTTCAGCCGGTATGCCCCCCAAATTCTCTCTCTCTCTCTCTCTCTCTCTCTCTCTCTCTCTCTCACCTCAAGGCAAGGACGCTCGAAGTCCCAGTCAGATGGCCTATATCAGGGGTGCTCAGAATGGTGATCGGGATCACTAGGGTGATCTTCGGGCCTCATCCTGGTGATCTTCAGGCCCCTGACCAGGTTTTTTGCTGTTGGTGCTCTTCACGCGCCCCTGCACGCTGCAAAGAAGTCCTCCGTCGTTGCTCCTCCCCGCTCCTGCTCGCGCCGCCTCCAAAAGCTCCAGAGTCCAAGAGGCAGAATGGGGCCCCCTCTTTTGGATTCCTCCTCCTCCCGCCGTCCTTCTCCAGCCACTCAGAGTCGTAGGAGACCAAAGGAGGCGGGCCTGGATGACGCGATGCATGGCTGGCCTCATGCGCATGCGCAGAAGCACCCATTCTGCCTCTCGGACTTCTCGTGAGCTCTTGGAGGCAGCACACATGCTGGCGGCGTGAAAATAGGAGCATCAACGGGAGGAGAAGAAGAAGGACGCTTTGGGGTCATTTCCTTACCGCATCTCAAAGGTCGGTCTTTTTACTTTGGGGTGGGTGCTTGATTGTTCTGTGGCATGTCTCTTTGTTTATTTTTAATGTTTAAAAATGGCCTTTTAGCTCCAAAGCCTCTCTGCTTGCTTTGTTCCTTGAGAAATATATGTTGGGGAATATGGAAATGTGGGAGAAATGGGGTGGTTGGATGTATTTTTGCATGCCCCTTTGTTTACCTTGCTGAGTATTAAATGGCCGTGCAGTTCAACAGCCTCTCTTCTTACTTTCTGGCTGATAACATGTGTGGTAATATGGCAGTGTGGGAGAAATGGGGTGGTTGGATGTATTTTATGCTCTTGTTTTATATCGTTGTTATTAAATTGAAATGTTGATGTTTTTTAACTTCGTTTTATGTAAACTGCCCCGAGCCTGCTGGAAGGAGCGGTACATAAAAATGAATAGTAAATATAAATAAATAAATAAATAAGAAAATAGTTATACGTTTTACATTACTGGGTAGGTGATCTTTGGGACTTGGTTTTTTAATCAGTAGCTCCCATGCTGAAAAAGTGTGAGCACCCCTGGCCTATATGAAGGCAGGAAACCTTCCTCTTGGCTGCCAACTGACTGCTTTGAAGGCGCTCAAGATTCCTCAGCGTCACCCAACCTTCCGATATGTTGGGTATACTGTATGACTCCCTCCCTGGGCGCTCCGCCTGGCTTTAGAATAAAAGCCAGGGTTTGATCTCCGGGCCCCGCCACCCGAGGGATGTTCCTCACCGGGGGAAGGGGCTGGGACACATCCACCACGCTGCCCAGGTGAACAGCGCTCGGCAACCCCGCCACTGGCCTGGCAAGGTGGCGGCGCCTATGGGCCTGGAGTCGACTGGGGGTGGCTGCCCCCGTTTGGGAGACGGTGAGGAACGTCCCTCAGGCAGCGGGGCCCGGAGATCAAACCCACTGAAGCCCACTGAACCAGTCCACACTTTCTCGGCCTCAAAGGGGGGCAAAGGCGCACACCAGCCTGCCTGGCTGCCTGCTTGCGCGTGAGTGCGCACGCGAGGGGGGGGCCTTGCTTCGGCACGAGACGGGGGCCATGGGGACGTGCGCTTGCTGCCCTCCCGGCTCCCCTTCTCCTCCTGATCCTTCCCCGGACGCCGAGTAGTGTTTGTGTCATTTTGGTTGGCGGTGTACCCCAGGATTTTCTAAATGTGAAAAGTGTGCCGTGGCTCAAAAAAGGTTGGGAAACACTGCTGTAAACGATGATTGGCAGGTGCCAAGGACCAATGAATGCAGCCAAACCTCAAGTAAGCTGCAAACCCACTAAAACAAAGCAGAACCCCTTGCACACCATGCGAACTGTTACCTTCCATCAATGCAAACCTTTAAACTCAAAGTTTTAAATGCAGATGGCGCTTGCCGTGCCATCACAAAAGTCAATGCCTTTATCCTCACTCTGGTTTGCTTTTGGAGGAGATTCCATGCCAGGGTCGCACCTGAAAATAAAACCGTACTTTTCTGCTTCAACAAAGGATCGCTCTTGGTATGATCTCTCCTATCAGCCACAACGCTTTAACCATCCTGCTGGTGGGCTGTTAGGAATGGTGGGAGTTGAAGTCCAAGACACATGGAGGCCCGAAGCTGGCCCATGCTGAATTAGGGTCTCTGTTTATGCAGATTCTGTCTAGATACCTTGGTGGTGCCCATCTCTTCCAGGCCAAGTGCAATTTCCCTCCTGATGGTTTGGCAACGGGCACAGCTTTGGGAAGGCCTTTGGGAACCCGGTCTTCGTGGACGATGGATCATTGTGTCTCGTGGAGGAAACGGCAAAGGAGACGCTGCGTTCCGGCGCCTTCGTTCTCCGGGAAACCAGCCAGGGCTGCAAACTGTTCTCATTACAGGGAGGAAATGCCGCCCTTCCAAGGCGCTCTCTCTCTCTCTCTCTCTCTCTCTCTCTCTCTGTCGTTCTGGATGCTGGGCTTTCGGCCTCCGAAGCAGATGGCGAGGGACCATTGGGTAGTATTGACAATTCGGTGAGGAAGGGAAGGGGATGTTAATAGGGTTGCCACTTTTTGATATGAGAAATAAGGGACATTTACCTAAAAATACGGGATTCTTCACCAAAATAAGGGACACTTCATAAATAAATAAATATTCATTCACTTCAACTCCCACCATTCCTAACGGCCTCAGGCGCCTTCCTTTCCCCCCTCGGCCGCTTAAGCTCTAGGGAAAAGGGATGGGGGGGGGGGGGAAGGAAAGGACCTGGGGCTGTTAGGAATGGTGGGAGTTGGAGTCCATAACACCTGGAAGGACCCCAAGTTGGCCGATGCATGGCCTAGAGCGCAAGGCCGTGGCCCCAAGTCTCAGCTGTCGTAGAGGTGCAGCGGGGAATGCGGCTTAGGGAGGAGGGCGAAGCGGAGCTCGGCGTGGGCGGCCAGTGAGGTCCACAGCAGCCCCCAGGTCTGGGCTCCGAGGGGTGTGAGCAGGCCCGGATTACCCATAAGGCCACCCTAGGCCATGGCCTAGGGCGGCAGCCATGCGGGGGCAGCAGGTCCGGACCCCCCCCCAAAGTAAAAAAATGTTAATTTTTTTAAAAAATCAAAAAAAGTGTGCATGCGCACGGTGGTGGAAGCACCATCCACGCCCCCCCCCCCGCTCTGCTCCCGTCGGCTCCAAAGGCTCTACCCCCGCCCTGGGCTCTGCCCCTGCCTCCTCGCCCGCGCGAGAAGGAGAAAGAAAGCCCCACCCCCGGAGCCGATGCCATGCATGCATGGCACTGATCCCAAGGGCGGGGCCTCCCCATGGCTCCTCCCTCCCTCCTAAAGCTGTCATGCCGGCCTGAGAAGCGGCCGAAATCGCCCTTTTCAGGCCGGCATGGTGGCTTTAGGAGGGAGGAGCCGCGGGGAGGCTCCCCACGGCTCCTCCCGCGGAGCTGGGGAGGGGGAGGAGCCTTTGGCCTAGGGCGCCAAAAGGCCACCTGGGTGTGAGCAGGAAGGGCGACATGCGGGCGGCCAAGCGCTCCCAGAGGGCTCCTGGGGTGATGCCGTCCAGCCCCTCCAGCGCCACTTGCTCTAGCACAGGCGTGTCTCGAAGGAGGGACACCAACAGGGACTCTGCTCCGCCAATAAGCAGAGCACGCAGCGCAACAGAAGTGACATCCCCGTCCTGCTCTCTCTCAGCTCTCTTCGCATTGCCATGGCAACGGTCCAACAGGCGGGCATGAAAAACAAGGAGGGGGCCTCTAGAGCCCCCACCTCAAACTCAAAGAGAGTCTTGCCTCCTGCCGCCACCTGTCCTGTCAATATGGGACAGAAGCTTTAAAAACGGGACATGGAATTCTGGGCCGAAATACGGGACGTCCCGTACGATACGGGACCGTTGGCAACCCTACCTGTTAATGCTCCTGCCTTGCAGAAACTGTCCTTCCAAAAGCAGAATCATAGACTCACATTCTCGAAGCCATCTAGACTGACCCTGTTCTGCCACTGCCAAAGCACTCCTGACAGATGGCCATCCGTCCTCTGCTTAGAGACCTCCAAAGATAGAAACTCTACCATACTTTGAGGCAGTCCATCCCGCTCTTGAGCGCTTCTTGCAATCGGAAATGTGTTCCTAATATTCCATTTCGTCCTAATCCAGTGTTTCTCAACCTGGGGGTCGGGACCTATGGGGAAGGGGGGTCCCGAGGGGAGTTTGAGAGGGTTTTCCAAAGACCATCAATAAACACATATTTCTGATTATCTTCAAACAGGCTGGATGGCTTGCTGTGAGTTTTCCAGGCTGACTGGCCATGTTCCAGAAGCATTCTCTCCTTACGTTTCGCCCACATGTCTATGTCAGGCATCCTCAGAGGTTATGAAGTCTGTTGGAAACTAGGCAAGTGAGGTTTATATATATGTGCAATAATGTCCAGGGTGGGAGAAAGAACTCTCATCTGCTTGAGGCAAGTGTGAATGTTGCAATATGCCACCTTGATTAGCATTGAATGGCCTTGCAGCTTCAAAGCCTGGCTGCTTCCTGCCTGGGGGAATCATTTGTTTTGAGGTGTTAACTGGCCCTGATTGCTTCATGCCTAGAAGTACTTTCTTTGGGGGGTTAATCTTGCAATTGGCCAGAGGTTGGATGACCATCTGCCGGGAGGGCTTTGATGGTGTCTTCCTGGGTGGCAGAAGGGGTTTATTATTTATTATTTACATCATTTATATTCCGCCCTTCTCACCCCGCAGGGAGGATCACGATGTACATATACAGGTAAACATTCAATGCCATAGACATACAACATATATAGACAGACCTAGAGGCAATTTAACATTCCAACTTCTGGCCACCAGGGGGAGCTGTCGCATTCCTTCATTCTTTTTTGCGTACTTCCTGGAGATTATATGGCCTCGTAAATCAGTTAAATTTAGCCTCCCCACAAAGTGGTACCTAAATTTCCTACTTGACAGATGCAACTGTCTTTCGGGTTGCAAAGGTCGACAACAAGCTACACAATTGGTCGAGAGCTCACCCCGACCCGGACAGGCCTCGAACTCATGACCTTCTGGTCATTTAGAGATCTTATGCAGCTGCGCCCCATTCTCAGTGCTGGATGGCCTTTAGGAGGATTCTGGAGGATTCTGTGACCAAAAAAATATTCCACGGCCTTGAGTTCTGTTTTCGATGCAACCCTATGTACCGTATGCCATGCCTACCTCTCCCTTGTTGGAAAGGCTCATTTAATTAGCCCAACGCCTGCCTTTTGACTCCACGGATTAATTAGCGTGACTCTGTGACTTGGCTCCGAAGCACCGCTCCGCAGAGATGGAGCTGGAAAGCAGAGCAAATGAGGGGCTTCCTCTTCCTCCTCCTCCTGCATTATCCCTGAGCTGACTATAGAGAAGGCATGAGCAACCTTGGGCCCTCTAGGTGTTTTGGACTGCAACTCCCACCATTCCTGATAGCCTCAGACCCCTTCCTTTCCCCCCTCAGCCGCTTTAAGCGGGCGCACTCTTTAACTTGTATTTTGTATTAATGTATGCTTCTTTAAGATTTGTGTATTAACACTTTGAGAATTTCCTAACTATTCGTTTACTTGGTTATTTCCTACACTCTGTGTATTGCATGTCTTGCAGCAATTCTCCCCTTGTGTTTTGGTGGGCATTGACCTTGAGTTTGGGAGTTGTAGTTCACCTACATCCAGAGAGCACTGTGAACCCAAATGATGGATCTGGACCAAACTTGTCACGACTACTCAATATTCCCAAATGTGGACACTGGCGGAGTTTGGGGGAGCTGTAGTTGTTGGGATTGATAGTTCACCTACAATCAAAGAGTATTCTGAACTCCATCAATGATGGAATTGAACCAAACTTGGCTCATAGAACTCCCATGACCAACAGAAAATACTGGAAGGTTTTGGTGGCCATGGACCTTGAGTTTGGGAGTTGTAGTTCACCCACCTCCAGAGAGCACTGTGTACTCACTCAATGATGGATCTGGATCAAACTTGGCACGAATACGCAATATTCCCAAATATGAATACTGGTAGAGTTTCGGGAAAATAGACCTTGACATTTGGGAGTTGTAGTTGTTGGGATTGATAGTTCACCTACAATCAAAGAGTATTCTGAACTCCATCAATGATGAAATTGAACCAAACTTGGCTCATAGAACTCCCATGACCAACAGAAAATACTGGAAGGGTTTAGTGGCCATGGACCTTGAGTTTGGGAGTTATAGTTCACCTACATCCAGAGAGCACTGTGGACTCAAATAATGATAGATCTGGACCAAACTTGGCACGAATACTCAATATGCCCAAATATGAACACTGTTGGAGTTTAGGGAAAATAGACTTCTCTAGTTGTAGTTACTGGGATTTATAGTTCGCCTACAATCAAAGAGCATTCCGAACTCCACCAACGATGGAATTGAGCCAAACTTGGCACACAGAACCTCCATGACCAATAGAAAATACTGGAGGGATTTTGGAGGAATTGACAGTGATGTAGGGGAGATGTAGTTCACTTACATCCAGAGAGCACTGTGAACCCAAACGAATATGGGAGGAGGGCTTTTGGTGGAATTGTCATGTGTTTCTATTGCGTAACTATTTAGAACAGCCTGGCCCATAGAGGGCAGAGGCCCAGAAGTACCCCTAAAATGAGGATTTCAGCAGAACCCCTGGTAAGTTTTTAAAAGCAATCTAAAAATCCCTTTCCCAAATGATCTCACCAAAGGAGTCCGGAAGAAGATGCCACTGAGGTCAAATTCAAACTTTCCCACCCCCCGCACGCTGTAGACTTCATGATGATTGGTTGGAATCTTGGAAGCCAGCTATAGCGGGAACCAATCGTGAAACAGCGCTGCTTTTGCCCTGGCGAATGGGAAGCGAGGGACAGGAATGTGTTCAAAACAAAGAGCAGCTGGAGTTTTCTTGATTAGATCATGTCCATATGTAAATGAAGATCCGAGCCCCTGACCTTTCAAGCCAAAGGAATTATTTTGCTCTTCCATGAGAAATGGGAACTGTCTTTTTAATGGCCCGTTCCTGTGGACCAAAGGGCCAAATGCAGATTTTATATATATATATATATATATATATATATATATATATATATATATATACACACACACACACTGTGTGTGTGTGTGTATGTATATGAGAGTTTCAGCCTTCTGGATGGTAAACAAATGAAATAATTGCAGCCATGTGTTGGTTTCCGAGGCCAACAGTGACGGCCGGTTATGAGATATGAAATATAGTTATGCCATATGTTCTATAAATGCGGGACGAGGCTAATCTCAGAGGGTCCGACGTTTATGAAACAAAAGGAGTCTTTCAAAATGGGGAGAAGGGAAAGAAACCTTCTCCAAACCAGAAAGAGTCCTCTGTCATGCAAATTGCTCCAATGATTGGATTAAAGGGTGCAGCCAGGAATGTGGACACCCTGATCTCAAAACAAATAGCTGGGTCATGTAGCATTCCTTCATATGTTTAAAAAACATATGAAAAGGGGAAAAAACATGCAGGAAAATGGTTACATGGAAGGGGAGGGTTTCAGGGAAATACCACTACCAATCTCTCATAATTATTTCATATGCAAGGAGTAGAAAGAAAAGTCATTTGATCCTGAAAAGCATCAAATTCACATACTTTTGGGGGAAGTCCATAATAGAAGAGTCCATATAAAAGAAAGTGCATCTGTGTTCTTGGGAAAACTATAAGAGATGAGTCCTTTAATAATAGCCTGAGGAGAGTCCAAATACACGAAAATCCTTTGAAAACTATGTCTCCCAAACCACTCAGGGCCTGTCCGCATGCAACTCCGTGTACAAGGAGTCCATGGCTTCAGGTTAAGTGAGACAAGAAAACAGAGAGGTAGAAATGGCTGGAAGTCTTTTGATGCCAAATCCCAGCCTTTGGTGCTAGAGATGCCAGACCACATGTGTAGGAACGTTGGAACTCCCTGCTGCGGGTCAAACCTATTAGCTTGCAGATGGGCTCTTTCTGGGGCTCGCCTTCATTTCCACAAAGGAAGAGGGTGAGATCTTCATCCTTCTCTGCCATGTGTTTCCTGATGGTCTTTGGCGACCACTCTGTAACCCCCTTATGACCACCACTCAGGGGTCCCGGCCCCCAGGTTGAGAAACACTGTTAGGAATTGTGGGAGTTGAAGTCCAAAACACCTGGAGGACCCAAGTTGGCCCACACCTGATCCGGACTCTTTTCTATAGCCATTCAGCCCTATCGCAGTATTCAGAGGCAAGCTATGGAGAGGAGATGGGGTCACTTGGGGCCCTTTGGAGGCCCCATGATGCATTCACAAACAGTCTTGAGATCTTGGAAACAACAACAACAACAGGCAGGAAACCGCCGCAGACTGACAAACTTCCCACCCCGCCTCTTCTTTTATTATTTCCTTTTCAAAAAGGAAGGAAAGAAAGAAAGAACTTTGCCTTTTTGTACAATCAATGCAAAGCGGAGGGGAATTAGTGAGGCAAGCAAGCGGCGGAGTGAGTCATCCGCGCGGCAGATAAATAATACTCAGCGATGAGCGGCTGGAATTTGTCAGCGGTGGGATCGGACTGTCACTTTGGAACGAGGCTTCCAAAAATTAACAGAATTCAATGTCTTTTTTTTAAAAAAAATATTCAATCTGCCCACTGTTCTTACCGCCAAAGCCAAAAGCAAGCATTTGGTGACATGGAGAGCGTTAACTCTTCGCCACCAAGCAGGAAGCTTTGCTGCAAATAGTTGCCTTGATATCGAACAGAATTTGGGGGTCTTGCCCAGGCCCGGATTAACACGTCTTTGAGCCCTAGGCCACACGTTGGAATTACGCCCCCCCCCCCACACACACACACCACTCAGACCCACACTTGGCTGGCTTTCGCCATGTTGCCTCCGGAGCAGAAGAGAAAGGTGAGTAGGCACCATCCCGCCACCTCCAAGGTCCCCATGCATTCCCACCAGCTGGAAAGCTCCGCTGTGCTCTGGAGGTCTCCTCGGGAGGCTTGAGGAGAGCGCAGCGGGTGCAAACTCGCTCCAAAGGTGAGCACGAGAGAGAGAGAGAGAGAGAGAGAGAGAGCGCACGCACGAGAGAGAGAGAGCGCACGAGAGAGAGAGCGAGAAAGAGCACGCAAGAGAGAGAGCGCATGAGAGAGAGTGCATGAGAGAGAGAGCGCGAGAGAGAGAGCGTGAGAGAGCGAGAGAAAGAGCACGCATGCGAGAGAAAGAGAACAAGAAAGAGCGAGAGAGAAAGAGAGAGAGCGCAAGAGAGAGAGAGCAAGAGAAAGAGCACACATGCGAGAGAAAGAGAACGAGAGAGAGAGAGAAAGAGAGAGAGAGCGTGAGAGAGCGAGAGAAAGAGCACGCATGTGAGAGAAAGAGAACAAGAAAGTGAGAGAGAAAGTGAGAGCGCGCGAGAGAGAGCGTGAGAGAGCGAGAGAAAGAGCACACATGCGAGAGAAAGAGAACGAGAGAGAGAGAGAGAGAAAGAGAGAGAGAGCGTGAGAGAGCAAGAGAAAGAGCACGCATGCGAGAGAAAGAGAACGAGAGAGAGAGAAAGAGAGAGCGCGCAAGAGAGAGAGAGAGCAAGAGAAAGAGCACACATGCGAGAGAAAGAGAACGAGAGAGAGAGAGAAAGAGCACGCATGTGAGAGAAAGAGAACGAGAGAGAGAGAAAGAGAGAGCGCGCAAGAGAGAGAGAGCAAGAGAAAGAGCACACATGCGAGAGAAAGAGAACGAGAGAGAGAGAGAAAGAGAGAGAGCGTGAGAGAGCAAGAGAAAGAGCACGCATGCGAGAGAAAGAGAACGAGAGAGAGAGAAAGAGAGAGCGCGCAAGAGAGAGAGAGAGCAAGAGAAAGAGCACACATGCGAGAGAAAGAGAACGAGAGAGAGAGAGAAAGAGAGAGAGCGTGAGAGAGCAAGAGAAAGAGCACGCATGTGAGAGAAAGAGAACGAGAGAGAGAGCAAGAGAGAAAGCGAGAGCGAGAGAGAGAGAGAGCATGAGAGAGCGAGAGAAAGAGCACGCATGCGAGAGAAAGAGAACGAGAGAGAGCGAGAGAGAAAGAGAGAGAGCGTGAGAGAGCAAGAGAAAGAGCACGCATGCGAGAGAAAGAGAATGAGAGAGAGAGAGAGAGCACGCATGCGAGAGAAAGAAAACGAGAGAGAGGGAGCACGAGCGAGAGAGAGAGAGCAAGCATGCGAGAGAAAGAGAACGAGAGAGAGAACGCGAGAGAGAGAGAGAGAGAGAGCGCGCACGTGAGAGAGAACATGCATGCGAGAGAAAGAAAACGAGAGAGAACGCGTGTGAGAGAGAGAGCAGGCGTGCGAGAGAGAGAGAGAGAGAGAGCGTGCGAGACGGAGCAGAGACTGCCAGGAGAAGGAGAGAGGAGGGGCATGAGAAAAGGGGAAAGAGGGGCGCGGACCAGGTTTTTTTGGTCCGTGAGCTGCACCCCCCCCCCTCGGCTTGCGCTCCTAGGCCATGGCCTCGTTGGCCTTTTGGGTAATCCGGGCATGGTCTTGCCGTGAAGGCAGACCAGCCAGACCCTCCAAAAAGGATCCGACATAGCCCTGGCGAGATAGGAAGCAGCCAATTCAATTTTCCCTAAATTTCCCCAATAAAAGATCTCGTCAAGTTGAAGAAACGCCACCGAGTTGTTTATTCGTCCCAGCTGGAAAGGATGACCTTGCCCGCAAAGCTGACATAATGCATACATGCAATACACAGTACATTTTATAGAAAAGTTCAAATCCCCCCGTCCCTCTGCTAACTTCCAGCTGATTGGATGGAGTCATCCGCTGGGAAGGAGGTGCTGCCGGTTTGGCCACGCCTCAGCCAATCAGGACTTGAGGTCTCGTCCAATGAGAGTGAAGGAGGCTTCCAAGCAAGGAACAATGAACCCGGAAGGAAAGATGAATAGATTATGAGCCTTGATGTGTGTTTAAGAAAAATGTCCTCCAGCTGGCTTGCTGTATTGTCCCAAGTGAAGGAAATAAACATTTTTGGTCTGGCGCAGATGCCCAGAACCCAAAAGGCCTTAATCCTTGATATACGAGGGCGGGTCAATAAGTCAGTGACTTTTTGAATTTCCCGCCTCTTAACGGAAAGGGCGACACTGCTCCTGTCAACAGGCATCTGTCAGCTGACTCCTGTCAAAATTTGAACAAGCTGCGTCATTTAGTTTGTGTTTGACAGCCATTGATAGCAGGCTACCGCGTGATTTGAGGAGAAAATGGGGAAAAGTGAATTTTGTGTGCTCATTAAGCATTATTTTTTGCTGGAAAAACCCATCCCTCAAACCAAGGCTAAGCTTGATCAATACGATGGGGACTCTGCACCATCAATTTCAATGGTAAAAAAGTGGTTGACTGAATTTCGTTTCGGCCGTATAAGCACAGAAGATGCCGAACGTTCTGGACGCCCAGTTAAGGTCTCGACACCTGAAACAATTGAAAAAATTCACGATATGGTGTTGGCCGATCGGAGATGTAAAGTGCGAGAGATTGTGGAAGCCATAGGCATCTCACGTGGCTCAGTGGTTTCAATTTTAAATGATCACTTGGGTATGAGAAAGCTTTCCGCAAGATGGGTGCCGCGTTTGCTCACAATCGACCACATACGCAATCGTGTGACAATTTCACAGGAGTATTTGGTGTTGTTCAATATGGACGGGTTTTTGTGCCGTTTCGTAACCGTGGACGCAACGTGGATCCACCACAACACACCAGCGACCAAACAGCAGTCAAAACAGTGGGTTTCCCGGGGTGAATCGGCGCCAAAGAAGGCCAAGGTGGGTTTGTCAGCCAATAATGTCATGGCGACCGTTTTTTGGGATGCACGCGGTATAATCCACATTGACTACCTTCAAAAGGGTAAAACATCAATTATTGTTTCCAAATGCCGGCTGAGATCTTTTGGCATGGTACCCAGTGTGCCAATGACCACTGGGACCACCTGTACTGGTTTATGCCAGTTTGATTTTGAGGTCTTGATAACAGCTGAGTTTTTCCTGTTGTTTTTCCTCAATGCGGCTGTCACCCGGAATGGCGACATCAATAATCCAGACTTTTTCTTTTCCACAATCGTGATGTCTGGTGTATTGTGTTCCAAACCTTTGTCAGTCTGGATTTGAAAGTCCCACAGTATTTTTGCATGTTCATTTCCCACGACCTTTGTGGGTTTATGATCCCACCAATTCTTTACTGCTGGCAGGGGGTCCTTGTGACCTAAGTTCCAATGAATCATTTGGGCCACAGAGACGTGCCTCTGTTTGTAGTCCGTCTGTGCGATTTTCTTGCAGCAGCCGAGGGTATGGTCCATGGTTTCATCCGCTTCCTTGCACAGCCTGCATTTTGGGTCATCAGCTGATTTTTCAATCCTGGCCTTAATGGCTTTGGTTCTGATGGCTTGCTGCAAGGACCAGGCCTTATTCTGTCTCCTTCCTCAGCGTTCCATTCGTGATCCATCACCAGGTCTTCTCCGCCCGCTCTTGCCCCCAGCCATTCCCCAGCTGATCGCCCTGCCATGGAGTCCCTGCCATCCCGGCTTTGGAGTGCCTGCCATCCTGGGAGGTGATCCGGGCCTGCAGCGGGAGCAGTCGGCGACCTGAGGCGGCTGATCGCCCTGGCGACCCGGGAGACAATCAAGACTTCCGGGTCGCCAGAGTGATCAGCCACCGCAGGTCGCCGACTGCTTCCGCTGCAGGCCCGGATCGCCACCCAAGATGGCAGGCATTCCAAAGCCGCCGCTCCTCCGATTGTTCTCCGGAGCGGCAGGCTGTCTGTCGACTTAGGCTCCACAGCCCGCGATGGGATGGCGGCAGTGGCACCCCTTCCTATTGGCCCCGCCCCCGACACCCTTCTCCCCGGGCCGGACAGAATCGGCTGCCGGGCCGCATCCTGCCCGTGGGCCGTAGGTTGCCTACCACTGATGTTACTGGTACTATCAGACATTGGGAAATACATTGAGGGGGAAGGGGGTCATATACATATCACCAGGCCTCTTCCAACTCTATGATATTTTGGCCGGAAATTCCTGTGAGAGGTTCGCCTTTGGATTGCCAATGACTCAAAGACATGCAGCAAGCAAGGAAAAAGAAGGAGAAGGATGGTGTTGTTTCCAAGCAGAGCTCCTTCTCTCCCCCCCTCCCCCAAACTATCCATGGGGTCATTGGGTTGCCCAATGGCCACCTTAGAAGCCTGCACACTTTGCACCCACCACTGGCTTTGAAATGCCAGGGGCTGCTTTTGTTTAGTACAGAGACCAAGGCGGTCCCGGCAACCTTTTGTCCCCGGAGAGCCACCAGGCAGGTTAATTGTAACAAATGGCTGCAATTAGCCGAGAGGAAATCAATGCGGGATTGATTGTCCGCCCTCCTGGAGGCTTATTTTTCAAGCAGGGGCACAACTCAGCACTTTGGAGAAGAGGCTCAAGCTGCTCTTGCATTGCTTCCACATACTTTCCAGTCGTTTCTGAGTTATGGAGATCCTATTGGCAAAATTTATTCAAAGGTGTTTTTTTAACCACTGTGGGGCTGAGATAGTGTGACTTGCACAAGGTTACCTATTTATCAACCTGGGGGTCAGGATCCCTCGCGAGGGTTCGTGAGGGGATGTCAGAGTGGTTGCCAAAGACCATCAGAAAACACCGTCTTTTCTATTGGTCATGGGCAGTGTTTTTCAACCTTTTTTGAGCCGCGGCACATTTTTTACATTTACAAAATCCTGGGGCACACCACCAACCAAAATGACACTCTAACACAATAATACATATAGTTAATATGTTTTTAAATGTATTTTTATACACTCAGTGTGAGACCTGGGCCTGTTTCGATGAACACAACATAGATATCCTGGCAGGAATGGCAGAAAGACACAAACTTCCCACACAGAACTCCCATAACCAAGAGAAAATGCTATAAGAGTTTGGTAGGCATTGACCTTGGGTTTTGGAGTTGTAGTTCACCTATATCCAGAGAGCACTGTGGACTCAAGCAATGTTGGATCGAGACCAAACTTGACAGGAATACTCAATATGCCCAAATGTGAACACAGATGGAGTTTGGGGGAAATAGACCTTGACATTTGGGAGTTACAGTTTCTGGGATTTATAGTTAACACACAGTCAAAGAGCATCCTGAACTCTTGCAACAATGGAATTGAACCAAACTTGGCATATTGAACTCTCATTACCAACAGAAAGTACTGAAAGGGTTTGCTTGAGAATTGACCTTGAGTTTGGAAGTTGTAGTTCACCTACACCCAGAGAGCACTGTGGACTCAAACAACGTAATGTTATGTTGCTGTTTGTTTTCTATCCAGAATCACAATGTTGGAAGGAGGCTCACCACTTTAAGGTCCCTAAAACAGGCATGGGAAAACTTCGGCCCTCTGGGTGCTTTGGACTCCAACTCCCACCATTCCAAAAAGCCCGAGGCCCTTTCCTGCTTAAGTGGCTGGGGGGGAAAAGGGAAAAGGGCCTGAGGCTGCTAGGAATGGTGGGAGTTGGAGTCCAAAACACCCGGAAGGTCCAAGTTTGCCCATGCCAGCTTTGGACAGAGACCTCTTCCTCCCCCTTCCCCTTCGCGCCCTTTCTTCCCCCTCCTGCCCAACACTTACTTTTTCTTCTACACTGCCACCATTTTGATCCGAGGGGGCAGCGTGAGCGTGTTCAGGAGGGGAGGGGGAGGGAGGAAGACGCGACCCGTGCGGGCGCTATTGCGCAGACTCGCCCCAGAGCAAAGCGAGGCAAAGCGAGCAGAGCGAGGCTGGGAAGAAGGGAGCCCGAGTGGAGAAGAAAAAGTGTTCGGCAGGAGGGGGAAGAAAGGGTCTTGGAGGTTCCCATTTCCCACGGCACACCTGATGATCGCTCACGGCAAACTAGTGTACCACGGCACACTGGTTGGGAAACACTGGTCATGGGGGTTCTGTGTGGGAAGTCTGGCCCAATTCTATCGTCGGTGGGGTTCAGAATGCGCTTTGATTGTAGGTGAACTATGAATCCCAACAACTACAACACCCAAATGTCAATACTATTTTCCCCAAACCTCACCAGTTTTGACATTTGGGCATATTGAGTATCCGTGCCAAGTTTGGTCCAGACCCATCATTTCAAGCTTATGCTTGGGTCAGTTCAGGAGAGGTTTGCCGCTGGTTTACTTTGAGGCCGAGAGAGTGTGACACACCCAGGAGCAGCCTATGATGATAAATCACCACTGAGTTTACGGAGATCCGCTAAGGAGTACGGACTAGGGCAATTCAGGCTTAGATGTGCTGCAGATTTCCTATGAGGCCGAGAGATTGTGAGTCACCCAAAGTATTCATCTAAAATTGAACTTTGCAAAGCTTGGCCTTGAACACTGGAAGTGAAAGCTAAGCAAGTGCAAACGCAATTGGTGATTATTATATTTTTTCCCGTTAGAAGTAGCCTTGACTCAAACTGCCTTGAGATGATGTTTTGTAACACAAAATAAATGCACCGTTCAGCATCGGAAGGAGTCAACCAATCAATCAAGAGATAAGAGTAGGATAACAACAACAACAACAACAACAATGACTTGCTGCACGTTTTCCAGGCTGTCTGGCCATGTTCCAGAAGCATTCCCTCCTGACGTTTCGCCTGCATCTATGCCAGGCATCCTCAGAGGCTGTGACGTCTCTGGAATGATGTCCAGGGTGGGAGAAAGAACTCTTGTCTGCTGGAGGCAAGTGTGAATGTTGCAATTGGCCACCTTGCTTAGCATTGAATGGCCTTGCAGTTTCAAGGTCTGGCTGCTTACTGCCTGGGGAAATCCTTTGTTGGGAGGCGATTAGCTGGCCAGACCCCGAAACTGCAAGGCCATTCAATGCTAATTAAGGTGGGCAATTGCAACATTCTCACCTGCCTCAAACAGACAAGAGTTGTGTTGTCGAAGGCTTTCATGGCCAGAATCACTGGGTTGCTGTGAGTTTTCCGGGCTGTCTGGCCATGTTCCAGAAGCATTCTCTCCTAATGTTGATATTGAGCAGGAATTTAAAAGGGGGTGGCCTGGAGAAGGCAAAAGCCCCACAGACCCACCAAAGAGGATCCGGTAGTGCAGTGTTTTTCAACCTTTTTTGAGCCGCGGCACATTTTTTTACATTTACAAAATCCTGGGGCACACCACCAACCAAAATGTCACAAAATGACACTCTAACACAGTCATACATATAGTTAATATGCTTTTAAATGTATTCATACACTCAGTGTGAAACCTGGGCCTGTTTCGATGGACACAACATAGATATCCTGGCAGGAATGGCAGAAAGACACAAACTTCCCACACAGAACTCCCATAACCAAGAGAAAATACTATAAGAGTTTGGTGGGCATTGACCTTGGGTTTTGGAGTTGAAGTTCACCTATATCCAGAGAGCACTGTGGACTCAAACAATGTTGGATCAGGACCAAACTTGGCATGAATACTCAATATGCCCAAATGTGAACACAGACGGAGTTTGGGGAAAATAGACCTTGACATTTGGGAATTACAGTTTCTGGGATTTATAGTTACACAATCAAAGAGCATCCTGAACTCTTGCAACAATAGAATTGAACCAAACATGGCATATTGAACTCTCATTACCAACAGAAAGTACTGAAAAGGTTTGCTTGGGAATTGACCTTGAGTTTGGAAGTTGTAGTTCACCTACACCCAGAGAGCACTGTGGACTCAAACAGTGTCATGTAATGTTGTTGTTTGTTTTCTATCCAGAACCACAATGTTGGAAGGAGGCTCACCACTTTAACGTCCCTCAAACAGGCATGGGAAAACTTCGTCCCTCTGGGTGCTTTGGATTTCGACTTCCACCATTCCTAACAGCCTGAGGCCCTTTCCTGCTTAAGTGGCTGAGAGGGAAAAAGGAAAAGGGCCTGAGGCTGCTAGGAATGGTGGGAGTTGGAGTCCAAAACACCTGGAAGGTCCAAGTTTGCCCATGCCAGCTTTCGACAGAGACCTCTTCCTCCCCCTTCCCCTTCGCGCCCTTTCTTCCCTCTCCTGCCGAACACTTACTTTTTCTTCTCCGCTGCCGCTTCTGCCGCCATTTTGATCCGAGGGGGCAGCGTGAGCGTGTTCAGGAGGGGAGGGGGAGGGAGGGAGACGTGACCCGTGCGGGTGCTACTGCGCAGACTCGCCCCAGAGCAAAGCGAGGCAAAGTGAGTAGAGCGAGGCTGGGAAGAAGGGAGCCTGAGAGGAGAAGAAAAAGTGTTCGGCAGGAGGGGGAAGAAAGGGGATTGGAGGTTCCCATTTCCCACGGCACGCCTGACGATCGCTCACGGCACACTAGTGTGCCACAGCACACTGGTTGGGAAACACTGCGGTAGTGTGTAAAAGGATTGAAGGAGTGAAGGAGTTTGAGAGCTCCCCCAGTGGCCAGAAGCTGAAATGTTAAATTGCCTCTGAGTGTTTTGTCTATACATGCTTGTATGTCAAAGGGCATTGAATGTTTGCCTGTATATGTGCATTGTGACCCGCCCTGAGTCCCCTGCGGGATGAGAAGGGTGGAATATACAGCCAATCAAAATGCTGGAAATGCCACGAACACCAGGGAAGTTATTTCCACATGTGGTGGACATGCCCCATAACAGCAAATTATTGGAGAGATATCCACAAACACACACAAAATTTTTTAGGAAAAAGCTTTCCTCTCAAACCAGACTACTACTTATTGGGCCTAACAGACGCAGATAGAAAGTTGGATAGTAACAGTGAGACCCTCTTCATCCACATGGCCACGGCGGCTAGAATCATATATGCCAGACTCTGGAAAACGGACAAAATTCCTCAAATAAACGACTGGAGGGTTAAATTGCATGACATCAAAGATATGGATACCCTTACCTTCCTGCTGGGAAAAAACACAAGCTCTACAAGAAGATGCATAGACTGGAGTCCTATAGATCTCTATAAATTTATGTGAAGGATAAAGCTGGCTACCTTATAGCCAGGAGGAGAAAATAATGTACAAATGCCCGGCTGTCTACTTATAAGACAACAGCCCGGCTAGAGACTAAATGGAAGTAATGGAAACCACTCTTGAGACTGAAAAAGAAGTCAACTTACATGTTCAATGTGGTTGTTACCCCTCCCTTACCCTGCAACCCCGCCCCGTATACCCAAACCCCTCCCACCATATCCTTCCCCCCACACTCAAAGCCCCAGACTACCCTCACAGTGTATCCCTAATGTTCCTCAGTCTATGAGTCAGTCCCCCTGTTTGTATATATAAGTTGTAAAATCAATAAAAAACTATTAAAAAAAAAAAGAAGGGTGGAATATAAATGATGTAAATAATAAATAAATAAATTCACTTCCAGGATGCTTACATTGCGTCAAAACCACTTCAAAAGTTAATTTAATCCGAACTCATTCCGAATTTACGAGAAGCTACCCAGGCCTACTGCCTACACCAGGGGTGGGCAATTATTTTTTCCAAGGGGCCACACGAGAGCCAAAAAATATTATGGAGGGCCGCACCTAAAGACGAAACTACATTCTAATCTACATTATTTATTTATTTACTATATTTACTATATATTACACATCATTAATATTAACATATTAATATATCAAGAAATATTCATATATTAGTATTAATATCAATTATTATATTATAGTATATATAGACATTATAATATATTGAAATTATAATATAACATTATATTATATTATTTATTATATTATTATAAAATTATTATAAAATAATAATAAAAACCACTTAAATTAAATTAAATTCAAGAAGACAAGGTGTGAACCAAGATGGAATGGCCCAATGGACCCAGTCCAGAGGATGGCAAAGCGGACCCAGCTGCCGCCGCTGCAGTGGATAGCAGAGCAGCAGGCGATCGGAGGCTGCAGGCCTCCGCCCGCTCTCGCCCCCAGCCGTTCCCCAGCTGATCGCCCAGCTATGGTTTGCCTGCCATCCCTGGAGGCAATCCGGGCCTGCAGGGGGAGCAGTCGGAGATATGAGGCGGCTTATTCGACCTGGCAACCCGGACGATGATCAAGTCTTCCGGGTCGCCATGGCGATCAGCTGCTGTAGGTCGCCGAATGCTCCCGCTGCAGGCCCGGATTGCCTCAAGGGATGGCAGGCACTCCAAAGCCGCCGCTCCTTTGGCCTGTCTGCCGACACAGGCCCCACAGGGCCTGCAATGGGATGGCGGCGCCGGCACCCCTTCCTCTTGGCCCCGCCCCCAACGCCCTTCTCCCCGGGCTGGACAGAATTGGCTGCTGGGCCGCATTCGGCCCGCGGGCCGTAGGTTGCCCACCCCTGGCCTACACTGAAAGCCCTTGCACATGCATGCCCGTTCCTTGGTTATGGAGATCCCACGCCGGTTCTTGGAAAATGTACAATAGCTAGGAGCGGAGTAGTGCAAACAGACTCCAAAGTAAGTGGTGGTGCATGTTATATTATTGCAATTACATTGCTGAACAAGCCTCATTCTGCAAACATCCAGGCAAAGCGGGAGAGAGTGACCCTTGCGGCCCTTTTGGTTTTGCAGGAAGGTTTTTCTTGGCTCCAGGCAGATGGCGCGGCAATGGGACTGATTCTAAAGAATGTGGGGTTCGGAGAGGAGGGGAGCCTCCCACCTTGGGCCTCATTGTACATTGAACATCAACACAGATGCACAGAGATAAAAGGATGAGCCGAGGCCGAGCTGACTAATCCTGCCATTGGAAGGGAGAAAGTATTTGTGCCGAGACGCAGAGGCACGCATGCAAAGGCACAAATGGGGTTTTCAAGCTGGGAAGGGTTCAGGGACGATATGGTTTCCTCGGGAAGCGGAAGAGTTCAAGGATCGAGGAGAACAGAGTCAGGGAAAAGCGGCGATGTCTCCATGAGAATGGAGAATGGTGCCAGGCTCAAATAGCAGGATCAAAACAAAGCTTTCCTCTTGGTTCTTCGAGAAGATCCCAAACTATTGGTTTCAAGCAAAAACAAAAACGCCTTTTGGAAAAGCCACTCTCGACATCTGGAAATGCAAGACGAAGTTGAGGCAGCTACGCTTGTGGGCTCAAATCCCCACTTCCTTTGTGTCATATTTATCTTATGGATTCCTAGATTTTGGGGTAGGACCCAAGACATCTACACCAGTGTTTTTCAACCTTTTTTGAGCGGCGAAACATTTTTTACATTTGCAAAATCCTGGGGCACACCACCAACCAAAATGACACAAAATGACACTCTAACACAGTAATACATATAGTTATTATTTATTTATTTATTTGTCACGTTTCTATACGGCCCCTCTCAGCCCGAAGGCGACTCGGGACGGTTTCCACAGGCAGTCTCTGCCCTCAATACAACACAGCAACAAGTCAACCCCCCCCCAGAAAAACCCCCATATAATAACAATTTAACAATTAAAAACATACAAATTGCAGCCTCAGCGTCATGTTGAAATCAGTTTCCATCACATCGTCGTCATTCCTTATATCCAATTAAGCCTTATATTTCATCAACAAATGCCTGCTCAAATAACCAGGTCTTGACTTTCTTGCGAAACGTCAGGAGGGAGGGGGCCAATCTGATGTCTTTAGGGAGGGCGTTCCAAAGCCGAGGAGCCACCACTGAAAAGGCCCTGTCTCTTGTCCCCACCAGTCGCGCCTGCGAAGAAGGCGGGACCGATAGCAGGGCCTCTCCAGATGATCTTAAACATCTCGATGGTTCATAGGGAGAGATGCGTTCGGACAGGTAAGTTGGACCCGAATCGTTTAGGGGTTTAAAGGCTAAAGCCAGCACTTTGAATTGTGCTGGCAGCCAGTGGAGCTGGCACAACAGAGGAGTTGTACGCTCTCTGAATGGCGCTCCTGTTATCAACCTGGCTCCTGTCCGTTGGACTAGTTGCAGCTTCCGAACAGTCTTCAAAGGCAACCCCACGTAGAGAGCATTGCAGTAATCTATACGGGATGTAACCAGAGCATGGGCCATAGTTAATGAGCATGGAGCATAGTTAAAATGTTTTAGAATGTATTTATACACTCAGTGTGAAACCTGGGCCTGTTTCGATGAACACAACATAGATATCCTGGCAGGAATGGCAGAAAGACACACACGAAGGTCTTGCTCAAGACCTGGGAGTTATAGTTCACCCGCAATCAAAGAGCATTCTGAACTCTACCAATGATGGAATGGAATCAAACTTCCCACACAGAACTCCCATAACCAAGAGAAAATACTATAAGAGTTTGGTGGGCATTGACCATGAGTTTTGGAGTTGTAGTTCACCTATATCCAGAGAGCACTGTGGAGGGGAGGGAGGAAGACGTGGGGTGAGTCTGCGCAGTAGCGCCCGCACGGATCACGTCTTCCTCCCTCCCCCCCCCCCGCAGAAGCGGCATCATGAGCAAAGCGAAGCAAAGCAAGCAGAGCGAGGCTGGGAAGAAGAGAGCCCGAGTGGAGAAGAAAAAGTGTTCGGCAGGAGGAGGAAGAAAGGGATTGGAGGTTCCCATTTCCCACGGCACACCTGATGATGGCTCACGGCACACTGGTTGGGAAACACTGGTCTACACTGTGCAATGAACGCAGCTTTACACCACTTTAATTGCCATGGCTCAATAATGCTATGGAATCATGAAACATGAGTTTTGCTGCCTCACCAAACTGAAAATCCTACAATTAGTTATTTTGTTACCGAACAGAATTTGGGGGGGGGGGGGGGGTCTTGCCATGAAGGCAGACCAGCTAGACCCACCAAAGAGGATCCATATTAACCCTGGTGAGAAAGGAAGCCCAATTCCAATTTTTCCTAGAATTTCCCAATAAAAAGCTCACCAAGTTGAAAGAGTCCCACTGAGGTGTTTATTCAGACCAGCTGGATGACAGCCCCAATCTTTCGTCAATGCTGACATAAAGGTTACATTGGAAAAACATGCCATTTTATAAGGTTACAGATTCAAAATTCCCACTTCCCGCCCCCAGACTTTGCAATGATTGGATGGAATCCTCCTTGCTGGCTGCATCTCCTTACGGTTTCCAGCCAATGGGGGCGAAGAGGTGAGCGATGAGTAGAACAATGAAGGCAGAAAAACATTTGGATGGGATTAAATATGTAGATCAAGTGGCCAAGTGTTCACCAAGAACCCTCCTGTTCTCAGGCTGAGCAATTCTATTGTCTTTTAATTGATGATCAAATATCCTCGTCTGTGTTTTTCTCTGTTTGACAGGCACAGATTAATATATTGCTGCAGGGTCTCAGTTCTTTGGATGGTAAACAAATGAAGAAGCTGTAGCCATGTACCAGTTTCCGAGGCTGATAGAGGTGGCCGTTTATGAAATATAGAAATAGTTTTGCCTATTAATATGAAGAAGCTGTAGCCATGTACCAGTTTCTGAGGCTGATAGAGGTGGCCGTTTATGAAATATAGGAATAGTTTTGCCTATTAATATGAAGAAGCTGTAGCCATGTACCAGTTTCCGAGGCTGATAGAGGTGGCCGTTTATGAAATATAGAAATAGTTTTGCCTATTAATATGAAGAAGCTGTAGCCATGTACCAGTTTCCGAGGCTGATAGAGGTGGCCGTTTATGAAATATAGGAATAGTTTTGCCTATTAATATGAAGAAGCTGTAGCCATGTACCAGTTTCCGAGGCTGATAGAGGTGGCCGTTTATGAAATATAGGAATAGTTTTGCCTATTAATATGAAGAAGCTGTAGCCATGTACCAGTTTCTGAGGCTGATAGAGGTGGCCGTTTATGAAATATAGGAATAGTTTTGCCTATTAATATGAAGAAGCTGTAGCCATGTACTAGTTTCCGGGGCTGATAGAGGTGGCCGTTTATGAAATATAGCAATAGTTTTGCCTATTAATATGAAGATGCTGTAGCCATGTACCAGTTTCTGAGGCTGATAGAGGTGGCCGTTTATGAAATATAGGAATAGTTTTGCCTATTAATATGAAGAAGCTGTAGCCATGTACCAGTTTCTGAGGCTGATAGAGGTGGCCGTTTATGAAATATAGGAATAGTTTTGCCTATTAATATGAAGAAGCTGTAGCCATGTACCAGTTTCCGGGGCTGATAGAGGTGGCCATTTATGAAATATAGAAATAGTTTTGCCTATTAATATGAAGATGCTGTAGCCATGTACCAGTTTCTGAGGCTGATAGAGGTGGCCATGAAATATAGGAATAGTTTTGCCTATTAATATGAAGAAGCTGTAGCCATGTACCAGTTTCCGGGGCTGATAGAGGTGGCCGTTTATGAAATATAGAAATAGTTTTGCCTATTAATATGAAGAAGCTGTAGCTATGTACCAGTTTCCGAGGCTGATAGAGGTAGCCATTTTGAAATATAGAAATAGTTTTGCCTATTAATCAATGGCACAAAGGCAAGCGAAACTCAGAGGCCTTGGTCTACTGATTAGCAAAAACCAGTTTTGGCCCAAGGGGGAGAGACCCTTTTGGAAAGAGCTGGCTCCTGCCATTGTCATGCAAATGAGGCTAGTGGAGGGGTGATTGAATCACAAGCTTGCAGCTGACAAGCCTCACCCCAGGTAGCTGGCTAAAGGTAAACAGAGGCACTTTCATATTTTTAAAATTTTATACATGGGGAAAACATGAGGGGAGATACATTGGGGTTTATGGGGAAAATATACCATCCTGATCACCCCTGCCTACCCACCAGAAAGATACACAGTTTATTAGATTCATAAAAGATAGCCCAAGGGGTCCTAGACAGAAAGAAAAAAGTCTTTGGGGAATGAGCAAAAGTCCATAAGAGAAATGCAAAAGGAAAATAACTGGGTGTATTCATAAAGTGTGGGTTACAGGGGCATTGTCATGTGGGACCATGGGGCCATGGGAAGAGCCTTAGGTTCCCATGTGGGGGACAGATAGGGGATTATGGGCTCACTTCCAGCCTGGTGTTCTTGGGAAAACTATGGATCCCTTGGTTTTAAACCAGCTTCTATAGAGCCTAAGAAAAAAAAGGGGGGGTCACCTCTGATATCAGTCGAAGGCTTTCATGGCTGGAATCACTGGGTTGCTGTGAGTTTTCCAGGCTGTATGGCCAAGTTCCAGAAGCCATACAATCTTGAAGAATATAGCCTTCATTGTGTAAAGTAGCGGTGCAAATGGATGCGATCCATACACTCTCCTCCATGGAGTGCAATTCATGCATTCATTCGGTAAAGTGGCGTTTATATACCTGTGGAATAGTGTCCAGGATGGGAGAAAGAACTCTTATTTATTTAAATGATACAATTGGCCACCTTAATTAGCATTGAATGGCCTTGCAGCTTCAAAGCCTAGCTGCTTCCTGCCTGGGGGAGTCCTTTGTTGGGAGGTGTTAGCTGGCCCTGATTTATTCTTGTCTGGAATTCTTTTTAGTGTTGTTTCCAACCTCCGAGGACGCCTGCCATAGATGTGGGTGAAACCTCAGGAGAGAATGCTTCCGGAACATGGCCACACCGCCTGGAAAACTCACAGCAACCCAATCCTACAATTACATTGAGTCATTAGAGCTAAAATGGTGTTGAAGTGCATTGATTCAATGCGCCCTGTGAAACCAAATACATCACAGTAACAACAACTGGGACTTTTATTTAGAGTTTTAGATTGCGTTTCCTTTGGAAACGTTGCTTTCTCTACTTTGGGGCAATTGGGAGACTAAAGCTTCCTCTGTGCTTTTGGGAGGCTTGGCTTCGCATCGCACCTTCAAGACATAATTGTAATTTGAACTTCGAGGAGCCTCAGCTGCTGATAAACACACTTCTGGCACCACTTGTGGTTTTCAAATGGAGTTTGGACTCTATTTCCATGTTGGGTGAATGGCCATTCCAATGTTATGATCTTATAAGAGGCTGTTTACAGCCAATGAAGCTGAGCGTCTCCATCCATCAGAGGTACCCCAGTCTCACCAGCATTGCCTGGCGAAGGATGGATGGAGTCAATAACGGAGGAAGAAGGCTAATGAAAAACATCCATCCGCTGGCAGAGGCCTATGGGATATGAATGTATTCCCTATATGCTTTCCCCTTCCCTGTGTTCCTATATGAAAATAGGAAATGCCACCTTTTCGTGACCCCAGCATACTAAGGCTCAGGGAATCTCTCATTTCCTGGGCCAGCTAATCTCCTAACACAGAGGACTTAGCAAGAACATTTGCATGAACAATGACATAATAATAATACACTTTATTTATATTCCGCTCTTCTCACCCCGAAGGGGACTCAGAGCGGATTACAGGTACACATACTTAGCAGACAATGCCTGCCGTTTCCACATACACACATATAGACGAACAGAGGCAAACTCTGGCCACCAGGGGGAGCTGACGCACTCCTCATCTCTCAGCGTTCCCGGCGTCCCTTGTTGTTCTTTCCTCATTCCTCAGCATTCCTGGAGTTCTTTAATGGCCTCATAATTCAGTCAAAATTGATCTCCTACTTGACAGAAGCAACTGTCTTTCGGGCTGCAAAGGTCAGCAGCAGGCTACACTTAAAGGTCGAGTACCCAGCTCGACCCGGCCAGGCCTCGAACTCATGACCTACTGGTCAGAGAGATCTTATGCAGCTGACACTTCGCCAGCTGCGCCACATTCCCGGTTTGAAAGTGGGCATATCCTTTCAAACCTCGGAGTCGGCCCATTTGAAAGATATGTCCCTTGGGCATGCACTTTCAGACATCGGAGCATGCCCATCTGAAGGGCTTGCCCCATGGTGATTCTTATCATTCCTCACAAAGGGGACCTCCTGCCTTCAGGAGGATTTGGATGTCCCATCTGCCGCACCCTTTGTTTTCATTTGCTTGGCCGAAACCAAAAGACAAGATATCATCAATGGATCCCATATCCAGGATTAAGGATTACCGGGGCCTGGCATCCGTGCCAGACCAAAATGTTTATTTCCTTTACTTAGATTACAGTGGTTCTCAACCTGTGGGTCCCCAGATGTTTTGGCCTACAGCTCCCAGAAATTCCTGCCAGTTTACCAGCTGTTAGGATTTCTGGGAGTTGAAGGCCAAAACATCTGGGGACCCACAGGTTGAGAACCACTGACTTAGAACAATACAAAGCTAACTTGAGGACACTCGGAGTAATCACCAACACTTGGACAAATATTAAGTCACTCATGATTTCCTCCGGGCTCATTGTTTTCCGCTTGGACCGCCTCCTTCGCTGTCATTGGCCGAGAGCCCGAAGCGGTGCTGGCCTCCTGATTGGCTGAGGCGCAGCAAAGCTGGCCGTGCCTCCCTCCCAGCTGATGACTCCAACCAATCAGCGTGAAGCCGGCAAGGAGGCAGAGGGCGGGGAATTTGAACTTTGATACGAGGGCGGGTCAATAAGTCCGTAACTTTTTGAATGAAACACAGGTTTTTGGATAAAAAATCCTTTTATTTTTCAAAGTCGTCTCCTTTGAGCTCTATACACTTTGTCCAATGTTTCTCCAATTTTTTTATCCCTTCCAAAAAAAAAAAAGATTTGTCGAGGTCATCAAAATAGGTATTTGTTTGTGAGATGATTTCATTGTTGGAGTCAAATCTCTCTCCGCCGAGCCATTTCTTCAGGTTTGGAAACAAGAAATAGGAACTCGGGGCTAAATCCGGAGAATAGAGTGGATGAGGAAGCAATTCATATCCCAATTCATGGGTTTTTGCCATGGAAACCGCACATGTGTGCATGCTTGCGTTTGTGGTCGATTGTGAGCAAACGCGGCACCCTTCTTATGCCAACAAAATTGGAACCACTGAGCCGCGTGAGATTTTTTCCACAATTGTTTCGGGTGTAGAGAACACCATATTGTGAATTTTTTCAATTGTTTCGGTGTAGAGACGTCCAGAACGTCCAGCATCTTCCGTGCTTGTACGGCCATGACGAAATTCAGTAAACCACTTCTTTACCATTGAAATTGATGCTGCAGAGTCCCCATAGTATTTATCAAGCTTGACCTTGGTTTGAGGGATGGTGTTTTTCCTCAAAAAATAATGCTTAATGAGCACACAAAATTCACTTTTTTCCATTTTCTCCTCAATTCAGTCTGCTATCAATGGCTGTCAAACACAAACTAAATGACGCAGCTTGTTCACATTTTGACAGGAGTCAACTGACAGATGCCTGTTGACAGGAGCAGTGTCGCCCTTTCGGTTCAGAGGCGGGAAATTCAAAAAGTCACTGACTTATTGACCCGCCCTCGTAGCTCTGTTATCTTATAAGTATGTAATGTTTTGCATTGTACGGTATGTCAGCTTTTGGGCAAACGATTGCAGCTTGACATCCGCTCCAGCTGGAATAAATAAACAACTCGGTGGCGTTTCTTCAACTTGGTGAGATTTTATTTGGGGAAATTCAGGGAAAACTGGATTGGCTGCTTCCTATCTCGCCAGGGCTATATCGGATCCTCTTTGGTGGGTCTGACCAGGGCCAGTTCGTCCATTAGACGAACTACGCAGGCGCGTAGGGCGACGTCACTGGGGAGGGGTGACATCACTGGGGAGGGGCGCCACCGCGCCGGCTCCCCGGCATCCGCCGCGCCAGCCGCACCCATGCTGCGCTGCCCCGCCGCCGCGCCCGGCCAGGCCTCCGCGGCCGGCCCTGCAGCCACCGCCGCACGCGCGCGCCTTTTAGGCAGCCCGGGCGCTCCGGCCACGCCCACATGCGCGGAGGTTTTGCACATGCGTACTGGCTCCTGCTTTGGGAGCCAGTGCGCGTGTGCAGATTGGCGCGTGCGCACTGGCCGCCAAAGCGGGAGGCGTGCTCTGGAGCCAGTGCGGCGCAGATTGGCACGCACAGATTGGCGCATGCGCACTGGGGAGGCGCGGAAATTTTTTTCGCGTACCCCCCCGGGAACAGCTTGGTCCGCCCCTGGGTCTGACCAGTCTCTGCCTTCACGGCAAGACCCCCAAATTCCTGGAGTAGTGCAAAAGTGACTTTTACCTCATTGAAAGCAGCCCCACTGAGAGCTGGGATCTCCCCAGTGCATCTCTTCACCCAGTTCAAGGTCCTGCTTGGCTACCAGTATCAACTAGGATTGACCTGTTGGTAAGCTGGAGAGGAAACAGGCTGTGAGCATGCAACTGATCACTTCCTCCTTACGAATCATATACAGCAGTATTTCTCCACCTTCCTCATGGCACGACCCCTTAAGACAGTTCCTCATGTTGTGTTGACCCCCAACCATAACATTATTTTCGTTGCTACTTCAGAACTGTCATTTTGCTCCTGTTATGAATCGTCATGTAAATATCTGATAGGCAGGATGTGTTTTCATTCACTGGACCAAATTTGGCACAAATGCTCGATATGCCCAGATTTGAATACTAGTCGGGTTGTGGCGGTTGATTTTGTCATTTGGGAGTTGTAGTTGATGGGATTTATAGTTCACCTACAATCAAAGAGCATTCTGAACTCCACCAACAATAGAAGTGAACCAAACTTGTATACAGAACTCCCATGACCAACAGAAAATACTAGAAGGGTTTGATGGGCAGTGAACTTGAGTTTGGGAGTTGTAGTTCGCCTACATCCAGAGAGCACTGTGGACTCAAACCATGATGGATCTGGACCAAACTTAGCACGGATACTCAATATGCCCAAATGTGAACACTGGTAGAGTTTGGGGAAAACAGACCTTGACATTTGGGCGTTGTAGTTGCTGGGATTTATAGCTCACCCTGAAAGGGACTCAGAGCGGATTACAGTACATATACTTTGCAGACAATCCCTACAGTTCAACATATACATATCAATACGAACATAGACGAACAAAGATGAACAAAGAGGCAAACTTCTGGCCACCAGGGGGAGCTGACGCACTCCTCATCTCTCCCAGCGTTTTCCAGCTTCCCTTGTTGTTCTTCCGCATTCCTTCAGCAATTCCTGGAGTTCTTTATGGCCTCATAAATCAGTCAAAATTTGATGGAATCGAACCAAACGTGTTACACAGAACTTGCATGACCAACCAAAAACACTGGAAGGTTTTGGTGGGCATTGACCTTGAGTTTTGGAGTTGTAGTTCACCTACATCCAGAGAGCACTGCAGACTCAAACAATGATGGATCTGGACCAAACTTAGCACAGATACTCAATATGCTCAAATGTGAACACTGGTGGAGTTTGGGGAAAATAGACCTTGACATTTGGGAGTTGTAGTTGCTGGGATTTATAGTTCACCTACAATCAAAGAGCATTGCGAACCCCACCGACGATAGAATTGGGCCAAACTTCCCACACAGAGACCCCCATGACCAACAGAAAATACTGGAGGGATCTGGGATGAATTAACAGTGTTTTAGGGGAGATGTAGTTCACCTACATCCAGAGAGCACTGTGAACCCAAACGACTATGCCAATGGGATTTCTAAAACCATCACAAATATGTGTTTTCTGATGGTCTTTGGTGACCCCTGTGAGAATGGGCATGGGCGACTTACTGGCCATGCGGTTTGCGGGGCAGCGTTGCCCCCGCGCCATCTTCTTGCCTGAAGGGGCTTCTTTTCCCCAGGAACCCCTGGGGTGGCAGGATGGCTTCCTGCCATCCTGCTGGCCTCCCTGCTTCCGGCCGGCGCACACTTCCACCCGGGCAGCTTACTTAAGGCTGCCCGGGAACTACCTTGCCATGTGCGGAGGCAGTCTTGTTTTCCTCCCACCCTCCCTACTCATTGCATTTCTTGTTGGTGTATTTCAGGGCTGTCCAACTGGCGGCCCCCGGGCCATATACGGCCCCAGCCCCTTCCCCACGGCCCCCTACCCTCCTGCAAGATATCTGCCTTTTAAGATTTTTTTTAAAAAAATTAAAATATTTTTTTGGAATATTTTTTGGAATATTTTTTATTTATTTTTTTCACGGCGGGGGTGAGGGGCGGGGCAGGGAGGAGGAGCAGGCTCTCTTCCTCCTCCTCCTCCTTCCCTCCCTCCCCCCTCTCTCTCCCTCCCTCCTTCTTTCTCTCTTTCCCCATTCATTCCTTCCCCTTCCACCACCTGAAGGAAAGAGGGAAGGAGAGAGAGAGTGCACAGTGAGAGGGCGTGGCCAGAGCGAAAAGGGGCGGGGCCGAGTTCGAACACGGGGGTGCTCACCCATTCCCTTTCCGGCTTCCTCCTCTCCTGAGGCTTCGTGCCAAGTTTGGTCCTGATCCATCATTATTTGAGTCCACAGTGCTCTCTGGATGGAGGAGAACTACAACTCCCAAACTCAAGGTTCAGTACTTTCTGTTGCTCTCATGAGAGTTTAGGTTTGATTCAACATGGCTGAGGAATGCTTTGATTGTGTTTTCCTTATGGCAGAAGGAGGTTGGACTGGATGGCCCTTGGAGGTCTCCTATTCTAGGAACCCATTGTAATTATTATTATTATTATCATCATCATCAGAGGCTGAATGGCCATCTGTGAGGAATGCTTTGATTGTGTTTTTCCCTTATGGCAGAAGGAGATTGGACTGGATGGCCCTGGATGGCCCTTGGAGGTCTCCTACTCCAGGAACCTGTTGTTGTTGTTATTATTATTAGCAGAGGCAGAATGAATATTATGCCTTATCATTCAGGGTTATAGGCCTGTGTGGAAGGGCCCTGGCTTCTTATTTGACTTCCTTTCCACACATCTGAATAAAATCCCATGTTATTTGCTTTAAACCAGATTATATGAGTGTGGACTCCGATAATCCAGTTCAAAGCAGGTATTCTGGGTTATATGGCTGTGTGGAAGGGCCCTGAATCCACACTGCAATATAATCCAGTTCAAAGCAGGTTTTGTGGGGTTTCCTGCCTGGATATTCTGAGTTATATGGCTGTGTGAAGGACCCTGAGTCCACACTGCAATATAATCCAGTTCAAAGCAGGGGACTGGGACTTGAGACTGGGATTTTGGTGTTCATCTCTATCTCAAGTCAAAGCCCGGTGTCCTCCACAGGACACCACCAAGGCGGGAGAGGCGGAGTCGGGGAGGGGCGGGGCAGGGGTGGAGCCAGGGAGGGGCGGAGCCTGGGCGGAGCTGGGGAGGGCGGAGCTGGGGTGGAGCCGGGGAGGGGCGGAGCCGGGGCGGAGGCAGACCCTTCGGCCCCCCAGGTCATCAGTAACTGGAATTCCGGCCACAGGTCCGGTAGAAGTTGGACAGCCCTGGTGTATTTGATTACTTTGCACTTTATTGTTGCTCTAGGGTTGCCATTTTTTGATATAAGAAATAAGGGACATTTACAGGATTTTTCACAAAAATAAGGGACACTTCATTAAAAACTTGAAACTCAAAAATTAGGTAGAAATAGTTGTATTAACAGAATAAGATAATGATTGAAACTCACAAAAGAAACTGACTTATACTCTCTTAACAGTACATGGTATGTTTCTGCATGCTTTGTCATGCAGAAAAAACATTATTCGAACTACCTAATTTTCTCCATCTGTATTTAGTACTTGACTTTGCTGACTTTAAAAGTGCGCTGTCTAAACATTAAAATAAAATATTTTTATAAGACAGTACATCTTCATGATTTGTATGTCAATAGTTAATGGTATAGTATAGTATGGGATACACAGCACTGTATAGTATTGGGATGTACAGCTAGGCCTATTTTAAGAGTAACTCTCAAGCAACCAGAAACTATCTTTATCCAACATGATCCAACATTCCCCTTGGGTAACGGTTAATTAGTCTACTGTACTTTGAAAAAGTCCTGTCTCGCCTCTTCCTTCCAACGGGGATGCAGGCTGCCCTGCGAGTTGGAATCCCCGGGCAGGCATTGCCGTGGAAACCGCAGTGCGCAGCTTCCTCTGGTCAACCCCGCCCAGTCCTGTCCTGTTAGTAAAAAATAAGGGACAGGGCCTGAAAATAAGGGACACAAATTTTAGGGCCAAAATAAGGGACGTCCCTTAGAATAAGGGACATATAGGAACCCTATGTTGCTCTGTTCTTGGTTGCACATTTTGTTACGTTCTTTGTCGCAACTCCGTGTTTGGCGTGTGGCGTGTGGCATGGCCCCTGGATCCGGCTGACTTATCGCCCCTTGGCTGTATGGGGGATAATGCCCAGGCCCCCTGGGGTGCCAAGTGTCCGTGGATAGGCATTGGCCGCTCGCACCCCAGGCTTGCAAACAACTATGGACTTTTCGTGGGGGGGCTGTCCTACCCTGATTCAGGATCCATGCGTGGCCGCCAACCCTATGTTCTTGTGTTCAATAAATTGAGTTGTGGCCAATTTTATCGAACCAACTGTGTCTGAATGTAGTTCTTGGCGCGAGGTGTGTCACGCTTGCACACGCAAATAGATTTTGAGAAATTTGGCTTCTTGTGGAAATAAGGATTGGGGA
The DNA here is from genome assembly GCA_030556195.1 of Anolis apletophallus. NCBI lineage: Eukaryota > Metazoa > Chordata > Lepidosauria > Squamata > Anolidae > Anolis > Anolis apletophallus. Next base: position 7,710,733 of record JARBWK010000014.1, read on the forward strand.
TAAAGCTTCAGCGCAGACTCCTTTTCCCCACGAACATAACTCTTTCAGGAGTGAATTTCCTTTCCTAGGGATAGACTTTTCTCTCACTTCCTGTTGTCTCAGTTCTGTCCTTAACTATGAGTGGTTTGTAACTTGGGGATTGCCTGTAATCCCTTGGCTCCCCGCTGTCTGCCAGGCAAGCAACCCATGAAGGAACCCCACAATGCCAATGGGGCCTCCCCCACAAAGCCATGCCATCCTTAAAGGGCCACATGCGCCTCAATGGAGAAGACACGAAGGCAATACCGCTGTCCTATTTCTGCCAGCAGCTTGGAGGGATTAGCTCCCACAGTGCCCTACATTAAACATGCTCATCCTGTACATTTGCATTGCAAAATACCTTGGAAAAATTGGCTAATTCCGTCCTTTTCACAGATCCAACAAATCGTTTTGTGCCCTTCTGGGAAACAGGGCGGATTATGAGACATGTCAAGAGATGTGCGAGTGCGTGTGTGTGTGTAAATGCAGGCTTGGGATTGCGCAAAGAGATGCAGCAGGTGGCTACGATACACTGCTTCATTGGGAGGTTTGCACCAAGATTCCAATGGCAGTAAGAAAATTATTATTATTATTTTTTTATACACAACAAAACTGGTACACAGCAAACAAGATCACTCTGCTAGCTTTTGCATTCAATCTCACATTGGACACTTCCCAAGTGTCTAGGACTGTGCGATGTATCAGCGAATAATGCGTGCAGATCCGAGCAGGGTGGCCTTTTGCAGCTGACCGTTGGTAATTTTGTCAGCTCTGATTGTTTTCAAGTGCAGGCCAAGGTCTTTAGGCACTGTACCCAGTGTGCCGATCACCACTGGGACCCCCTTGACTGGCTTGTGCCAGAGTTCAATCTTTACATCCTCGAATTGTGTAAGCTTTTCTAATTGCTTCCCGTCAATCCTGCTATCACCTAGGATTGTAACATCGACAATCCACACTTTGTTTTCTAACACGATCATGAGGTCAGGAGTCTTGTGCTCCAAAACTCTGTCAGAGTGAATTCAGAAGTCCCAGAGTAGTTTGACGTGTTTGTTTTGTGTAACTTTTTCAGGCTTGTGATCCCACCAGTTATTTGTCACAGGCAGATGGTGTTTGTGGCACAAGTTCCATTGGATCACCTGAGCAACAGTGTTGTGCCTCTGCTTGTAGTCTGTCTGCGCAATCTTCTTGCAGCAGCTGAGGATGTGATCCATTGTTTCATCTGCTTCCTTAATGTAGAGCAGGGGTAGAGAACCTATGGCTCGGGAGCCAGGTGCGGCTCTTTTCATGACCTACTGGTCAGAGAGATCTTATGCAGCTGACACTTAGTCAGCTGCGCCACATTCCCGGTGCTCACATCGGTCCACCCTGGCCACACATCGGGAGGCATGGAGACGCACTATCCACAATGCTGCGGCCTCTTTCGAGAAGACACGCCGAACGGGTCTCGACAACGCAGAAAGAACCACAACTTGGAAACAACATCACCCAAGGAGACTCTCTGCTGTGCTTTCTGCAACCGGACTTGCCTATCTCAGATTGGCCTTCTTAGTCATCAACGCGCTTGTAGAAAGCGTGGGATGAGTCCTTCCTAAGAATCTTCGTTCGCGAAGTAATGCCAGAGATTATTATTATAATATTATTATTATTATCTGAGTCCACAGTGCTCTCTGGATGAAATGTGATGGCTGGGGGTGACCACAACATGAGGAACTGTATTAAGGTTGGGAAGCCCTGCCTCAAGGGGGGCAGAGCAGGGAAGTCTGTGACCCTACTTTGCCTCTATGGGGAAAGCACAGGAGGGGGGGGGGATGATTATTTTGGGGTGTGGGTGCAGCAGAGAAGCCTGCTGCTTCTTCTCTCCAGTCCCAAGCTGTGCGTAAAAGCAGCAGGGGCTGGGCTGGGGGTCTCCAGGGGGAAATCTGGGGCCAGCCTCCCTTCCCCTCCCCACTGAAGAGGGGCAAGGCAGCCCACTTGATCCCTTTGCATGATCCTCCAGGCTGGCACCGAAGCAGTTAAGCCCTGCGCCTCCGCCACCGAGCCTGTCTCTCTTTCCCTCTCCTCGCCTTCTTCTTCTTCTTCTTGCCTTGGCTTCTTTGGAGGCAGCAGCAGCAGAAGAGCTGCTCTGCCCAGCATCCCGGCTCGGGCGGCACAGCCAAGGGGGCGGCAAAAGGTAAGTCTTCTTGGGGGCAACCTAGAAGGGGCGAGGGTGGAAATCCCTTGGCACCAAGCTAGGAAAGAGGGACCTATTGACTTACCCAGAAGAGCTGCCCTATAGCAGCAGCACCATTCCCTAGCTGAACCCTCTCCTCCAATCCCCAGCCCTTTGGAATCCACGCGTCTTGAGTCCCAGCAGGTTTAATTTGCACGTGGGAACTGAAGTTCTGCAGGCGACCCCCCCCCCCCCTTCCTTGATCCCAGAGTGAGTGCCTTCTCCAACCTCAAGGCACCTGGTCCTATTGATCTTAGGTGCTCAGCAGGGTCAGGACTGGTCAGGACTGGGAGGGGAGGCTACCAAGCCCATATTGCAGTGCCAATCCATGTGGGGAAAGGGCGCCTTTGCCAGGCATGTTGCCTTCCTGTGCCTGTGAGTGAGTGAGTGAGCCAACCCTCCTTTTGGAACATCCTTTCCTGGACTCTCCTGGGGGGTCCCATCTCCTCAAATTCCCTCCTGGGCACACTAAAAGCTGGGCGACTTGGAAGGTGCGCTCTGGCGCCACGAGATGCAGAGCCGACGTTAAAAAATGGGGCCACTCAGTGGAGTCCACGGCATGTGAGTGCGGAGGACAGCAAACCACAGACCATCGACTTCAATGCAACCACATGCGCAATGGAGGACCTTCTCACAGCTGCACCAGAGGCACTCCAAGGGGCCGGAGCAAATCATAAGCCACCTTTTACACTGTTTCTCTACCTTCCTAATGCCGTCACCCCTTAACACCATTCCGCATGTTGTGGTGATCCCCAACCATCACATTGTTTTCGTTGCGACTTCACGACTGTCATTTTGCTACTGTTATGAATTCCTTGGCCTCATGTAAGCCGCCCTGAGTCCCATTGGGGAGATGGCGGCGGGGTATAAATAAAGTATTATTATTATTTGCAGACAATACTGCCCTTGTCGTCCATACAGAAGCAGCTCTGCAGCGCCTAACATCCTGCTTTGCAACAGCTGCAGAGCTGTTTGGGCTGGAAGTTAGCCTGAAGAAAATGGAAGTCCTCTACCAGCCCGCACCACAGGAAGAACACCATCATCCCCACGTCAGCATAGGCAAATCTTTGCTTAAGTCAGTTCAGCAGTTCACCTCCCTGGGAAGCATCAGCCTTCTGTATGTAAACATCTGATATGCAGGATGTATTTTCATTCACTGGACCAAATTGGGGGGAAATACCCATACGCCCCAATTTGAATACTGGTGGGGTTCGGGTTGTGGTTGATTTTGTCATTTGGGAGTTGTAGTTGCTGGGATGTATAGTTTACCTACAATCAAAGAGCATTCTGAACTCCACCAATGTTGGAATTGAACCAAACTTGGCACACAGAACTCCCGGGACCAACAGAAGATACTGGAAGGGTTTGGTGGGCACTGACCTTGAGTGTTGGAGTTGTAGTTCACCTACATTAGTTCACCTCTATTCTGCCTTGGTCAGACCACACCTGGAATCACACTGTGTTCAATTCCGGGCACTGCAATTGAAGGGAGATGTTGAATCTAAGCTGGAGGGGGACTCAAAGGATCAAGGGTCTGGAGAACAAGCCCTATGAGGAACGGCTTAAAGAGCTAGGCGTGTTGAGCCTACAGAAGAGAAGGCTGAGAGGAGACTTGATGAGATCAAAGGGAGGGGGGGAGTCATAGCTACGAGGGAGCAGTCTTCTTTCCTGCTGCCCTGGAGACTAGGACGCAATGGAACAATGGCTTCAAACTACAGGAAAGGAGATTTCACCTGAACATGAGGAAGAACTTCCTGACTGGGAGAGCTGTTCAGTAGTGGAACTCTCTGCCATGAAGTGTGGTGTAGGTTCTTTCTTTGGGGGCTTTTAAACAGAGGCTGGATGGCCATCTATTGGGGGTGCTTTGAATGTGATTTTCCTGCTTCTTAGCAGAATGGAGTTGGATTGAATACCCACGAGGGCACAAACAGTGATGGATCTGGACCAAACCTGGCACAGATACTCAATAGGCCCAAATTGTGAACACTGGTAGAGTTTGGGGAAAATAGACCTTGACATTTGGGAGTTGTAGTTGCCAAGATTTATAGTTTGAGTATATACAGTATTTCCTGGTGATGCAGGTGATCATTTCTATGCATGTGCACCACTGCCTGCAGGCATCAAGGTTTCTTTTTCGGTGTGCATTTGGCATCACTCTCATACGTACTAATCGATGACAGGGAGTGTTTGCCAGGCGTTTTTGCCTCCCTGTGCCAGTGAGTGAGTAGCTGTCTCTTCAGGAGAGTGTGTCACCAAGGAGGTTCCATGTGCGAATGAATGACAGTTGCCAGGAAAGCATGTGCCACCGCCTCCCATTCGCTTCCTGAAGTGCTCTTATGGAGAAAAAAGAAAACGCACGGCTGTTGGCACATCACTCTGGATGGAGATGCATCCGGACAAAACAGCCAGTAATGCGTGAGGATATGTTTACAACGCACCATTGCCTATCCGTTTACTTCCCTATAGCAAGCACAGAGATTAAACCAATGAGCCATGTTGGGGACATTGGCCCTTCTGCACATGTATGTCCAAGAGCGACGTGTTTGCACAGCTGCTCCATGCATGTGCAGAAATGCATCTGAATGTACGCCACTGTATACAAGTCCATTTGTTTGCATGCATGCTAGCTGCAAGTCATGTGAGAGAACCGACCGTTGCCCAGGGAATGTCCAGATGTGTTATGATCCTGCGAGGAGGCTTCTCTCCTGTCCCCTGACATCCGTCGGGAAGTATCCGGCAGCAACAAAAGAATCAAGTCGCTGACATTTCCGGCCCGTACTCTGTTTAGATACCAGCTAGCATGGCAACGCCTTAAATCAAGAAATAGCTTCCTAAGACCTACGGAGATTCTCGCAGGAACACCTCAGCAAACAAGAGTCCAAAAGTGGCAGACTGAAACCCAGAACCTCAATCGGTAGCTGAGATCAGATGAGAGACTCCCTCCTGGGCGACCTAGAAGGCACTGAATAGATTTGCATGTTTTCGAACTGCTAGGTTGGCAGAAGCTGGGGCTAACAGTGGGAGTTCACCCCATGCAACAGATTCAAACTGCCAATATTTCGGTCAGCAAGTTCAGCAGCTCAGCAGTTTAACCCGCTGCGCCACCAGGGGGCACTGACAAAACCCAAGTACCAAAACTGTGTAAGCAGGAGACTTCCTTGTGCTTTTGGACTCTGCTTCATATTGGGGAGGGAGCGATGCGAGGCCCTTTCCCGTCTCTTTTGTTTTCTTTTAATTTGGGGACGAGGTTCTTGAAACTTCCTTCCTAGAGTTGGAAGAGACCTTGTGGGCCATCCAGTTCAACCCCTTTCTGCCAAGAAGAAGGAAAATCACATTCAAATCACCCCTGACAGGTGGCCATCCAGCCTCTGCTTAAAAGCCTCCAAGGAAGGAGCCTCCACCCCTCTCCGGGGCTGAGAGTTCCACTGCTGAACAGCTCCCATAGCCAGGAATATCTTCCTAATGTTCAGATGGAATCTCCTCTCTTTCCTGTAGTTTGAAGCCATTGTTCCATTGCGTTCTAGACTCCAGGCAGCAGAAAACAAGCTTGCTCCCTCCTCCTTATGACTTCCCCTCACATATTTATCCATGACCCTCATTATGTTTCCTCTCAGCATGCCCAGCTCTTTAAGCCGCTCCTCATAGGGCTTGTTGTCCAGACCCTTGATCCTTTGAGTTGCCCTCCTCTGGACACATTCCAGCTTAGAGTCAACATCTCCCTTCAATTGCGGTGCTCGGAATTGGACACAGTGGTCTGACCAAGGCACTCCTCCATTTCTCATTCCTCCATTTTGCCGTTCCACACTTTTCTCTCTTTCCCTCCTTCATCTCTTGTTATGCTTTTTTACTTCTTTCCTCCGGTCTCTCCCTTATTCCTTCTTTCTCTATTTCCATCTTCCTTTCTCTCTTTCTTATTTCCTTCTTCCCTTCCCTCTTGCCCTTTGGTGCTGTATCGTTCTTCTATTTAACCTTCCTTCTCTTCTTCCCCTCTCTTTTCCTTTCCCCTTCCTTCTTTCGTCCATCCGGCTCTCCTTTGCTCTCCATTCATTCTTTACTTCCTTCCTCCTCTCCTTTTCTCTTTTGGCGCAACTTCCTTCCCTTCCTTTTCTCTCTCTCTCCCTTCCTTCCTTCTTTTCTTCCTTCCTTCTTTCCATCTTTTCTTCTTTTCCTCCTTTTCCCCTCCATTCTCTCCCTACCCTGCCACTTTGCTTCTTTTTCTTCTCTTTCATCCTTCCTTCATTCCTTTAATTCTTCAGAGCATTATATTAATACAGCAAACAGTTAAATTATATTCCTACATTCACTTTTTGTATGTTTTAACTGCCTCCCCCCCCCCCCCCATCATGGTGTTGTGGTTTGAGCATAGGACTATGACTCTGGAGACCAGGCTCCGACTCATGATTGGCCACCAGGTGACCTGGAGTGAACCACACTCTCTCAGCCCCAGGGCCCTTCCACACAGCCCTATATCCCAGAATATCAAGGCAGGAAATCCCACAGTATCTGCTTTGAACGGGGTTACCGGAGTCCTCACTCAGATAATATGGGATTTTCTGCCTTGATATTCTGGGACATAGGACTGTGTGGAAGGGCCCTAGGTCTCTACCTGAGGGGCCCCATAAGTCAGGGGATGTGTGGAAGGGCCCTAGGTCTCTACCTGAGGGGCCCCATAAGTCAGGGACAACTTAAAGGCACACTGCCATATTTTATTGTTATTTACATTTCAAATAATAATAATATTCTAGTTTTCACTGGAATATTCAAAATTGAGCCCCAACTTTGGTGAAGAGTTGTTGTGAGACTCAAAAGAATCCCAGAGTTGGAAGAGACACCAAGGACCATCCAGTTCAACCCAATTCTGTTACCCATCAAAGCCCTCCCGACAGATGACCATCCAGCCTCTGGCGAAAGACCTCCAGAGAAGGAGGCTCCACCACCTTCTGAGACAGCATATTCCAACTTGTTGATGTTGTTGAGCAGGGGTGCTCACACTTTTTCAGCATGCGAGCTACTTATAAAACAACCAAGTCAAAATGATCTACTTACCCACTACTCAGAGAGCCATAAAAGCAAAATATTTGGATTTTTTTTCAGTGAGAGTCAAATAATATATTTTAAGACTGAATGCAACTAAATGTGAGTATAATAAGCCCCTGAATTTATTCATAATAATAATAATGATAATATTCATTCAGCCTCTGCTACTACTACTAATAGTATCAACAACAACAACAGGTTTCTAGAGTAGAAGGAGACCTCCAAGGGCCACCCAGTCGAACCTCCTTCTGCCATAAGGGAAAAACACAATCAAAGCATTCCTCAGAAATGGCCATTCAGCCTCTGATAATAATAATAATAATAATAACAACAACAATCGGTTCCTAGAATAGGAGGAGACCTCCAAGGGCCATCCAGTCCAACCTCCTTCAGCACCTGGGTTGCGTTGGGAGCCTGCGGGGTGGGACTGAGCCTTCCTCCCGCCCTGCCTGTGATCTACTAGGACGCCCTATGCAATCTACCAGTAGATCACGATCTACCTAATGAGCACCCCTGTTGTTGAGACTGTAAAGGCTTTGCTCCCCCGCCGCTCAGTCCCCCAGAGGAAAGCACGGAGCTCTTGCCTGTCCCAAAGGGAGGCCCAGGAAAACTCACAGCAACCCTGTGATTCTGGCCATGAAAGCCTTTGACAACACAAAGTAATTTTGTTTTATTTTATATTTTATTTATTTACAGTACTTTTACACCCCCCTTCAACACCCCCTGGGTGGCTAACAGAGGCAGCAATTCGATGCCAGATATATAAATTACTATAAAAACATACACAAAATTAAACAAGATCATTAAACAAAACCAACAATCAGTTAAAATAACAATTAAAAAAGTATTCCATCCATACGTCCAATTTCTAAAACAGTAAAAACCGTGAAATATTTATTTCATCTCGAATTGCCTTCTAAAAGAGTGGGTAGAACAGCATGGTTGGCCTGCTGACGAATTCGAAATAATCCAGTGGAATTCGAGTGGAGACAGTCAAATCCCAAGGCATTCCCTGTTTCAGTCAGCATGGCCTATTGTTCTTTCTCCCCACCCCCCCTTTTTGGTCAGCATGGCCTCACGAGTGGCCCACCGGATGTCGTTTTTTGGGAATTCTCCAGGACTTCGAAGACATGACCACTTGCGTACATGTTTGTGTCATTCTTCCTTGTCACCACCTGCTTTATGTTTGGTAGGCTGTGAGCGAGGGAGCCTGGGTGTCGAGACGTGCTGGGATGTCCGTCCGACTGGGTCGTGTGGGCTGATGGATCAGTGTCACCACCTGCAACACTTCCGGAAGCTGGTTCCTCCGTGAGTGGTCTCCCGGCAGACAGGTCTCCAAGGGGCATGGGCCTTTCAGCGGGCCCTGCCTGGAGGGACAGCGTTCTATTTGGCCAGTTGCTTGGTCTAGCAGCACGTGAATCTGTCGCTTGGGGAATGCCCTTTGGTAAGAGACTCGTTCAAACCAGTGTCTTTGGTAGGACCCTGACCTGATTGCGCTCCGAGGGGAGGGAACATAGGTTGTTTCCTGCCCTCCGCCATGTTCCCGTGAGTTAGTCCATCTCTTGGACACCCGGCATTCGGACTTGGAATGCCCGAAGCCTCAGCCACGTTGGCCAATGCCCCCGTGATTCGATGGGGATGTGGCTAAATCAGAGACTTGAATCTGTTGCTTGGGGAATGCCTCTCCGAGGGAAGAGAACATAGGTTGTTTCCCGCCCTCCGCCATGTTCCTATGAATTAGTCCGTCTCTTGGACACCCGGCATTCGGACTTGGAATGCCCGAAGCCTCAGCCACGTTGGCCAATGCCCCCGTGATTCGATGGGGATGTGGCTAAATCAGAGACTTGAATCTGTCGCTTGGGGAATGCCTCTCTCCGAGGGAAGAGAACATAGGTTGTTTCCCACCCTCTGCCATGTTCCCGTGAGTTAGTCCGTCTCTTGGACACCCGGCATTCGGACTTGGAATGCCCGAAGCCTCAGCCCCATTGGCCAATGCCCCCATGATTTGATGGGGATGTGGCTAAATCAGGGACTTGAATCTGTCGCTTGGGGAATGCCTCTCTGGTCCTGGAATTCCCTCTTGGTGAACTTTCCTTGACCATAGCAGCCTCTCTGATACCAGTGTCTTTCGACCGAATATCTCTCAAAATACCCCCGTTAGTCAGTGACTCACTCAAACCATTGTCTTTGGTAGGACCCTGATTGCGCTCCGAGGGAAGGGAGCATAGGTTGTTTCCCGCCCTCCGCCATGTTCCTATGAATTAGTCCGTCTCTTGGACACCCGGCATTCGGACTTGGAATACCCGAAGCCTCAGCCGCGTTGGCCAATGCCCCCATGATTCGATGGGGATGTGGCTAAATCAGAGACTCGAATTGCCGGAAAGGACAGGAGAGGAAGCATTCCAGGCCACGCCTCTTCCGGTTTCCTTGTTCTAGCTGGAACAACAACACAACAATACAATAAAAACAATCAAAAAACAATATAATCAATTACATAAAACATAAACTATAAAATACTACAATCAATATAAAATTACACTAAAATAAAACCTCTGTGCCAATCCATGTGGGGAAAGGGTGCCTTTGCCAGGCATGTTGCCTTCCTGTGCCTGTGAGTGAGTGAGCAAACCCTCCTTTTGGAACATCCTTTCCTGGACTCTCCTGGGGGTCCTATCTCCTCAAATTCCGAATGAGAGACTCCCTCCTGGGCACACCGAAAACTGGGCGACTTGGAAGGCGCAGAACAGGCTGCGCTCTGGCGCCACGGGATGCAGAGCCAACCTTAAAAAATGGGGGTCACTCAGTGCAGTCCACGGCATGTGTGTGCGGAGGAGAGCAAACCACAGACCACCGACTACAATGCAACCTGAGCCCTGCCACATGCACAATGGAGGACCTTCTCACAGCCACACCAGAGGCACTCCAAGGGGCCAGAGCAAACCATAAACCGCCTATTACACTGTTTCCCAGCCTTCCTAATTCCGTCACCCCTTAATACCATTCCGCATGTTGTGGTGATCCCCAACCATCACATTGTTTTTGTTGTGACTTCACAACTGTCATTTCGCTACTGTTATGAATTCCAAGTCGCCTAGCCTTCTGTATGTAAACATCTGATATGCAGGATGTATTTTCATTCACTGGACCAAATTGGGGGGAAATTTGAATACTGGTGGGGTTGGGGTGATGGTGGTTGATTTTGTCATTTGTGAGTTGTAGTTGCTGGGATGTATAGTTCACCTACAATCAAAGAGTATTCTGAACTCCACCAATGTTGGAATTGAACCAAACTTGGCACACAGAACTCCCGGGACCAACAGAAGATACTGGAAGGGTTTGGTGGGCACTGACCTTGTGTTTTGAAGTTGTAGTTCATCTACATTAGTTCACCTCTATTCTGCCTTGGTCAGACCACACCTGGAATCACACTGTGTTCAATTCTAGGCACCGCAATTGAAGGGAGATGTTGATTCTAAGCTGGAGGGCGACTCAAAGGATCAAGAGTCTGGAGAACAAGCCCTATGGGGAGCGGCTTAAAGAGCTGGGCATGTTGAGCCTGCAGATGAGAAGGCAGAGAGGAGACATAATGAGTCCCATGGATCAAGAGGGGAGGGGAAGTCATAGCTAGGAGGGAGCAGGCTTGTTTTCTGCTGCCCTGGAGACTAGGACAAAATGAAACAATGGCTTCAAACTGCAGGAAAGGAGATTTCGCCTGAACATGAGGAAGGACTTCCTGACTGGGAGAGCCGTTCAGTAGTGGAACTCTCTGCCGTGAAGTGTGGTGTAGGTTCTTTCTTTGGAGGCTTTTAAACAGAGACTGGATAGCCATCTATTGGGGGTGCTTTGAATGTGATTTTCCTGCTTCTTAGCAGAATGGGGTTGAATTGGATACCAACGAGGTCTCTTCCAATTCTATGATCCTATGATTCTACATCCGGAAAGCACGGTTGGCTCAAACAACGATGGATCTGGACCAAACCTGGCACAGATACTCAATATGACCAAATTGTGAACACTGGTGGAGTCTGGGGAAAATAGACCTTGACATTTGGGAGTTATAGTTGCTAGGATTTATAGTTTGAGTATACACAGTATGTCCTGATGATGCAGGTGATCATTTCTATGCATGTGCACCATTGCCTTACTCCTATGCCTGCAGGCATCAAGGTTTCTTTTTCGGTGTGCATTTTTCAGTGTGCCTTCTCTTCTTTTCCTCCTTTTCTCTCCATTCTCTCACTACCCTGCCACTTTGCTTCCTTCTCTTTCATCCTTCCTTCCTTCCTTTAATTCTTCAGAGCATAATATCAACAAAGGCTGAACGTTAGCACCTTCTTTATCTCCCTTTGACATAGATTTCTGCCCCAGCCACAATGGTCCAGGGAATTTCGGCTTATCCTTTTAAAAAAGATTTCCCCCCAATCCCTGAGCACTTGGCCAACAGATATATAAACCCACCAAAACCAGAGTTTAGTGTGTAAGGGGCTTTCTTTTGCCTCCCAAAAGAGCCAGGTCCAAATTCAACTTCACCAGCCTGATAATGCAATGAATCACAACATTCACATGTTGCTTCGCCATCTTTGACGCAACCTCAGCTCTTTGTCACAAAACCCGAACATGGAAAAGTTCCCTTTTTGGACTCTCAGAATTCCAAGGTGGTCGGCTCTCGAGAGAGAACATAGCCGTAAAATATTAAACCTGGAAAAATGGAGTGAGCTTGTTTTCTGCTGCTCCAGAGATGAGGACATCAACTGGCAGGTCCAAATTGGAAACAGGGTCCACGAAACCATTAGGAAGAATGTCTTGATTGTAAGAATTGTTCAGCTATGGAACAGTCCACCTTGGAGAGTGGTGGACTTTTCTTTCTTTATATCAGGCATGGGCCAACTTGGGCCCTCCAAGTGTTTTGGACTTCAACTCCCACAATTCCTAACAGCCTACCAGCTGGGTTGCTATGAGTTTTTCAGGATGTCTGGCCATGTTTCAGAACCATTCTCTCCTGACGTTTTGCCTACATCTACGGCAGGCATCTTCAGAGGTTGTGAGGTGTATGTAGGGAAGAAAGGGGGAAAAGGAAGGAAGGAAGGAAGGAGAAGGTGTATGTGGGGAAGGAAGGAAGGAAGGAAGGGGGGAGGGAGGAAAAGGAAGATGGGGAAGGTGTATGAGAAAGAAAGGGAAGGAAGATGGGGCAAGTATATGTGGGAAAAACAAAGGAAGGGGGAAAGGTGTATGAGGGGAAGGAAGGAAGGAAGGAGGGGAAGGTGTATGTGGGGAAGAAAGGAAAAGGAAAAAAAGAAGGAAAATGGGGAAAGGTATATGAGGGGAAAGGAAGGAAGGAAAGAAAGAAAGAAAGAGGTGTATGTGGGGAGGAAGGAAGGAAGAGAAGAAAAGAAAGGAAGGGGGAGGGAGGAAGGGGAAGGTGTATGAGAAAGAAAGGGAAGAAAGGAAGATGGGGAAGGTATATATGGGAAAGAACAAAGGGAAAGATGTATGAGGGGAAGGAAGGAAGGAGGGGAAGGTGTATGTGGGGAAGAAAGGAAAAAGGAAAAAAGGAAGGAAAATGGGGAAGGTATATGAGGGGAAAGGAAGGAAGGAAAGAAAAATAAAGAGATGTATGTGGGGAGGGAAGGAAGGAAGAAAAGAAAGCGAGGGAGGGAGGAAAAGGAAGGAAGATGGGGAAGGTGTATGAGAAAGAAAGGGAAGGAAGGAAGATGGGGCAAGTATATGTGGGAAAGAACAAAGGAAGGGGAAAGGTGTATGAGGGGAAGGAAGGAAGGAAGGAAGGAAGGAAGGAAGGAAAGGTGTATGTGAGGAAGAAAGGAAAAAGGAAAAAAAAGAAGGAAAATGGGAAAAGGTATATGAGGGGAAAGGAAGGAAGGAAAGAAAGAAAGAAAGAGAAAGAGGTGTATGTGGGGAGGGAAGGAAGAAAAGAAAGTGAGGGAGGGAGGAAGGAAAAGGAAGAAAGATGGGAAGGTGTTTGAGAAAGGGAAGGTAGGAAGATGGGGCAAGTATATGTGGGAAAGAACAAAGGAAGGGGAAAGATGTATGAGGGGAAGGTAGGAAGGAGGGGAAGGTGTATGTGGGGAAGAAAGGAAGAAAGAAAAAAGTAAGGAAAATGGGGAAAGGTATATGAGGGAAAAGAAAGAAAGGAAGGAAAAGAGAGAGAGAGAAAATGATGGAGAAGGTGTATGTGGGAAGAAAGGAAGGTTATGACGTCTGTTTGAAAACAGGAACGTGGGGGTTTATATGTCTGAGGAATGTCCAGGGTGGGAGAAATAACTCTTGTCTGTTTGAGGCAGGTGTGAATGTTGCAATTGGCCACCTTGATTAGCATTTAATGGCCTAGCAGTTTCAAGGCCTGCCTGGTTGCTGCCTGGGGGGATCTGGCAGTTGGGAATCATGGGAGTTGAAGTCCAAAATACCTGGAGGGCCCAAGTTTGCCCATGCCTGGGTTAGGTGAACAGCTTTCAGGAGTGCTTTAGTTGTGGATTCCTGCACAGCAAAAAGAGTTTGGAACAGAAGGCCTTCAGGGTTCCTTCCAACTCTGTTACTCTGTGATTTAAATTTACACATCCCTTAAACGGCCTTTCCTTAGACTGAGAGGTGACAGTCATCTTTAAATCTCAGAAAGAAATTGTGTTTTCTGCTGCTCCAGAGCCTAGAACAATGGCCAATGAATCTAAATGACCAGAGAAGAGGTTCTTCGTAAACACTAGGAAGAACGTCCTGATGGTAAGAGCAGTTTGGTGATGAAATGGACTTCCTTATTTATTTATTTATTTATTTATTATTTCCGGCATTTTACCCTGCTCTTCTCAACCCCCGAGGGGGGGGGGGGGCACAGAGCAACTTCCAAAAAGGCACAATTCGATGCCAACACAGTAAAACACAGTATAAAACCCCCAAAAACATTACACATTAAAATACATTAAAATACAATTACATCAACATATCATACACATTCATTTAAGTTAAAATAAACAAAAAAACCCAACAACAACAAACAAACAAACAAACAAAAAACCACAGTGTTCCGTCCATAAAAAGCATTGAGCCCTATTCATCAACTTTCCATTAAAATCCAGTCTAAAATGCTGCCTTGTGCTAGTGTGCAAACCCCTGGTCCCATAGCCAGGCTTTTACTTTTTTCCTGAATGTCAGGAGGGATGGAATTGGTCATATGTCACTAGGAAGCACATTCCACAGATGGGGAGCCACCACCGAGAAGGCCCTCTCTCTCGTCCCCACCAGCCGCATTTGAGAAGTCGGCGAGAGCAGGGCCTCCCTGGATGATTTTAAATTACAAGGTGGGACGTAGCGGCAGATGCATTCAGACAAGTAAGCTGTCAGAACCGTATAGAGCTTTAAAGGTCAAGACCAGCACTTTGAATTGAGCTCGGAAGTGGACAGGCAGCCAGTGGAGCTGACACAACAGGGGGGTGGTATGCTCCCTGTATGTAGCTCCAGTTAGTAGTCTGGCTGCCGCCCGTTGGACTAGTTGTAATTTCGAACTGTCTTCAAAGGCAGCCCCACGTAGAGTGCGTTGCAGTAATCTATTCGGGATGTGACTAGAGCGTGGACCACCGTAGCCAGATCAGACTTCCCAAGGTACGGGCGCAGCTGGCGCACAAGTCTTAACCGTGCAAAAGCTCCCCTGGCCACCACCGAGACCTGGGGTTCCAGGCTCAGCGATGAGTCCAGGATCACTCCCAAGCTGCGAACTTGCATCTTCAGGGGGAGTGTAACTCCTTCCAACACAGGCTGTAACCCTATGCCCTGTTCGGCCTTTCGACTGACCAGGAGGACCTCTGTCTTGTCTGGATTAAGTTTCAATTTCCTTGGAGGGTTATGGACCCTCTTTCTTTGGATATCCATCAATCAGGAGTCAATGCAGCTTCCGCAGGGCAGGAGGCTAAATTGGATAGCGTTTGGGGGTCATCCTTGAGTAAAGACCTCTAATTGATCTCCATTTCAAACTCGTAGGGTGTTTTGATTTGTGAGAATGCAACACTCTCCATTTACCTGGCTTATGTTTCTTTTTCCTTCTCTACAGGACCCTCCATGGCAAGATAGCCCTCGCTCCTAATCCTTGAACCAAGAGACCAGTTGATGCCCGGCTGCCGGGATTGGCGTCACTCCTTCCATCAGAGGCATTATTGGCTAGACCTGGCACCATTTGAAGCCTAGGCCCCATCTCTTCCAGCTTTGAACCATTCAGAAAAGGACCTGTGTTCCTTGGCAGAGAGATCCAGGAGACATCTGCACCCAGGATCGGTCTGTGCCAAGGAGGAGGAGGAGGAGGAGAAGGAAGACGACCACAGGCTGCTGCCTCGCTTTAATTTGCAAGGAGACAAGCGCCTCTTAATTAGCTCTCTTTGGCAGCTGTCCGGAGGAACCAAGGAAACAAGTGGAAGCGTTCTCTTAACAAGGGAAAGGAGAAGGCATCGCGGCGGCTGAAGCCCAACCAGGCTCTTCCTCTCTGTCGGACGGTCTACTGATGCCCTGCGATTCTCAAAAATCCCTCCAGTGACCGCTTTCAAGCCTTCCTTTGTGAACTCGGACTCGGCCCCTTCTCCTTGCTGGCGAGGATGAGCGACATGTCGGACCCGGCCAACCTGGGGGTGGTCTCGGCCACCTGCGTCTCCAAAGTGGAGCTGAGGGTCAGCTGCAAGCACCTCCTGGACCGCGACACTCTCAACAAATCAGACCCCTGTGTGGTGCTCCTCATGCAGTCCCAAGGGCAGTGGATGGAGGTAGGAAGAGGCGGTCAAGCGGTCATCTCATTTGACGGGAGGAGATTGGGCGAAGGGAGGGTGTGGCTTGATATCATGGTCAGTCAGTATAGCATGGCACTGTGAGGTGGACTCAGGCCCGGATTAAGCAATTTTGGCGCCTTAGGCCAGTGTTTTCCAACCTTTTTTGAGCTGCGGCACACTTTTTACATTTGCAAAATCCTGGGGCACACCACCAACCAAAATGACACAAAATGACACTCTAACACAGTAATACATATAGTTAATATGTTTTTAAATGTATTTATACACTCAGTGTGAAACCTGGGCCTGCTTCGATGAACACAACATAGATATCCTGGCAGGAATGGCAGAAAGACACAAACTTCCCACACAGAACTCCCATAACCAAGAGAAAATGCTATAAGAGTTTGGTGGGCATTGACCTTGAGTATTGGAGTTGTAGTTCACCTATATCCAGAGAGCACTGTGGACTCAAACAATGTTGGATCAGGACCAAACTTGGCATGAATACTCAATATGCCCAAATATTAACGCAGATGGAGTTCAGGGGAAATAGACTTTGACATTTGGGAGTTGTAGTTGCTGGGATTTATAGTTCCCCTACAATCAAAGAGCATTCTGAACCACACCAATGATAGAACTGGGCCAAATTTCCCACACAGAACCCCCAGGACGCAAGAGGAGGTCTCTACTTGGGGAAAGGGAGGCAAGTCTTCCCAATGCATGGAGAGGGAGAGACCAAGTAGACAACGGGTGGGGAGGGAGGGTGTTTGTAATTTTGTGCCTTTATCGAGGTAGGTTTCTTAGGGTTTTTATACTTCAACATACTAGACTCCCCCAGGTTCCAATTTCCCACGGCACACCTGATGATCGCTCACGGCACACTAGTGTGCCCCCGCACATTGGTTGGGAAACACTGCCTTAGGCCACACTTTCAAATTACGCACCAAACCTCTACCGCACCGCACCCCCTCACCTCCTTGCGGCTCCGTGCGCCTCCTTCTTCGTCCGCGCGCCCCGGGGGTGAGCCTTCCCTTCCTCCTCGCCACGCGCCCGGCTTCCTTGACTCCTCACCACGCACCCGGTGTCGCGGAGGAGGAGGAAGCTGGGCGCATGGCGAAGAGGAGAAGGAAGGAAGGGCTCGCTCGCCCCCGGAAGCGAGCCATCCCTTGCTTCTTGCTCCTGCTCGCCATGCGCCTGGCTTCCTCCTCCTCCTCGCCGGGCGCCCAGTGTCGCGGAGGAGGAGGAAGCCGGGCGCATGGCGAGGAGGAGGAAGAAGCAAGGGATGGCTCGCCCCCAGAAGCGAGCCATCCCTTGCTTCTTGCTCCTGCTCGCCATGCGCCTGGCTTCCTCCTCCTCCTCACCAGGCGCCCGGCGTCCCGGAGGAGGAGGAAGGGAAGCCCCGCCTCCGGGGCGCGCGGAGCCACGAGGAGGTGCGGGGGGGGGTGCCAAGGAGTGCAGGAAGGGGGGGCGCGGGGCGGGCGTGGATGGCGCGCAGGCACAGAAGTGCCCGAAAATCAAACTTTTTAAAAAAGATTTTTTAAAAAAAATTTGGGGGGATCCGGACCTGCCGCCCTCCCATGGCTGCCGCCCTACGCCATGGCCTGGCCTTGTGGATAATCCAGGTATGGGTGGACTGGGAATTGGGTAACTGTCTGAACCCAGAGGGTGCTTCTGTCCAATGCAGTGTTTCTCAACCTTCCTAATGCCGTGACCCATTGATACGGTTCCTCATGTTGTGATGACCCCCAACCATAACATTACTTTTGTAGCTACTCAATTACTGTAATTTTGCTCCTGTTATGAATAGTCATGTAAATATCTGATGTGCAGGATGTATTTCCATTCACTTGACCAAATTTGGCACAAATATGTGAAATGCCCAAATTTGAATATTGGTGGGGTTTGGAGGGGGTTGATTTTGTCATTTGGGAGTTGTAGTTGCTGGAATTTATAGTTCACCTACAATCAAAGAGCATTCTGAACTCCAGCAATGATGGAATTGAACCAAACTTCGGCACACAGAACTCCCATGACCAACAGAAAATGCTGGAAAGGTTTGGTGGGCATTGACCTTGAGTTTTGGAGTTGTAGTTCACCTATTTCCAGAGAACACTGTGGACTCAAACAATGATTGATCTGGATGAAACCTGGCATGGCTACTCAATATGCCCAAATGTGGGCACTGGTGGAGTTTGGGCAAAATAGATCTTGACATTTGGAAGTTGTAGCTGACTATGGAACTGAACCAAACATGGCACACAGAACTCCAATGATCAACAGAAATTACAATGTTTTCTGGTGGTCTTTGGCGACCCTTCTGACACCCCCTCGCGACTCCCCAGAGAAACGCTGGTCCAATGGTTCCTCTTCCTCCTTGAGAGAAGTGACTTTTGGGTGCTATAAAGAGACTTTTGGGTGCTTTGGCCCACTTTCTGTATCAAGCTTCGGCTTATTCACTCTCCTCAGGACGACAGTAGCATTGGCCCACTGACTCCAAAAGGCTTCGGCCTACTCACTCTCCTCAGGACAATACTAGCTTTGGCCTACTTACTGTAACAGGCTTTGGCCTATTCATTCTCCTCAGGATGACACTAGCCTTGCCCTACTGACTCCAAAAGGCTTTGGCCTATTCACTCTCCTCAGGACAACACTAGCCTTGGCCCACTGACTCCAATATGCTTCAGCCTGCTCACTCTTCTCAGGACGACACTAGCTTTGGCCCACTTACTATAACAGGCTTCGGCCTATTCACTCTCCTCAGGATGACATTAGCTTTGGCTCATTGACTCTAACAGACTTCGGCCTACTCATTCTCCTCAGGACGATACTAGCTTTGGCCTACTGACTCTAACAGGCTTCAGCCTATTCACTCTGCTCAGGATGACACTAGCTTTGGCTCATTCACTTTAAGAGGCTCCGGCCTACTCATTCTCCCCAGGACGATACTAGCTTTGGCCCACTGACTGCAAAAGGCTTCGGCCTACTCACTCTCCTCAGGATGACACTAGCTTTGGCCCACTGACTCTAACAGGCTTTGGCCTTCTCACTCTCCTCAGGATAACACTAGCTTTGGCCCACTGACTCCAAAAGGCTTTGGCCTACTCACTCTCCTCCGGACGATACTATCTTTGGCCTACGTACTGTAACAGGCTTTGGCCTATTCACTCTCCTCAGGACGACACTAGCCTTGGCCCACTCACTCCAAAAGGCTTCGGCCTACTCACTCTCCTCCGGACGATACTAGCTTTGGCCTACTTACTGTAACAGGCTTTGGCCTATTCATTCTCCTCAGGATGACACTAGCCTTGCCCTACTGACTCCAAAAGGCTTTGGCCTATTCACTCTCCTCAGGACAACACTAGCCTTGGCCCACTGACTCCAATATGCTTCAGCCTGCTCACTCTTCTCAGGACGACACTAGCCTTGGCCCACTCACTCCAAAAGGCTTCGGCCTACTCACTCTCCTCTGGACGATACTAGCTTTGGCCTATTTACTGTAACAGGCTTTTGCCTATTCATTCTTCTCAGAACGACACTAGCCTTGGCCCATTGACTCCAAAAGACTTCGGCCTATTCACTCTCCTCAGGATGACACCAGCTTTGGCTCATTGACTCTAACAGGCTTCGGCCTACTCATTCTCCTCAGGATGACACTAGCTTTGGCCCACTGACTCCAAAAGGCTTCGGCCTACTCACCTCAGGACGATACTAGCTTTGGCCTACTGACTCCAAAAGGCTTCGGCCTACTCACTCTCCTCAGGACAAAACTAGCTTCGTCCCGCTGACTCTAAAAGGCTTCGGCCTACTCACTCTCCTCAGGACGATACTAGCTTTGGCCCACTGACTCCAAAAGGCTTCGGCCTACTCTCCTCAGGACGATACTAGCTTTGGCCTACTGACTCCAAAAGGCTTCGGCCTACTCACTCTCCTCAGGACGATACTAGCTTTGGCCTACTGACTCCAAAAGGCTTCGGCCTACTCATTCTCCTCAGGACGACACCAGCTTTGGCCCACTGACTCCAAAAGGCTTCAGCCTACTCACTCTCCTCAGGACGATACTAGCTTTGGCCTACTGACTCCAAAAGGCTTCGGCCTACTCATTCTCCTCAGGACGACACCAGCTTTGGCCCACTGACTCCAAAAGGCTTCAGCCTACTCACTCTCCTCAGGACGATACTAGCTTTGGCCTACTGACTCCAAAAGGCTTCGGCCTACTCACTCTCCTCAGGACGATACTAGCTTTGGCCTACTGACTCCAAAAGGCTTCAGCCTACTCACTCTCCTCAGGACGATACTAGCTTTGGCCCACTGACTCCAAAGGCTTCGGCCTACTCATTCTCCTCAGGGACGACACCAGCTTTGGCCCACTGACTCCAAAAGGCTTCAGCCTACTCACTCTCCTCAGGACGATACTAGCTTTGGCCTACTGACTCCAAAAGGCTTCGGCCTACTCATTCTCCTCAGGACGACACCAGCTTTGGCCCACTGACTCCAAAAGGCTTCAGCCTACTCACTCTCCTCAGGACGATACTAGCTTTGGCCTACTGACTCCAAAAGGCTTCGGCCTACTCACTCTCCTCAGGACGATACTAGCTTTGGCCTACTGACTCCAAAAGGCTTCAGCCTACTCACTCTCCTCAGGACGATACTAGCTTTGGCCTACTGACTCCAAAAGGCTTCGGCCTACTCATTCTCCTCAGGACGACACCAGCTTTGGCCCACTGACTCCAAAAGGCTTCAGCCTACTCACTCTCCTCAGGACGATACTAGCTTTGGCCTACTGACTCCAAAAGGCTTCAGCCTACTCACTCTCCTCAGGACGATACTAGCTTTGGCCTACTGACTCCAAAAGGCTTCGGCCTACTCACTCTCCTCAGGACGACACCAGCTTTGGCCTACTGACTCCAAAAGGCTTCAGCCTACTCACTCTCCTCAGGACGATACTAGCTTTGGCCTACTGACTCCAAAAGGCTTCAGCCTACTCATTCTCCTCAGGACGACACCAGCTTTGGCCTACTGACTCCAAAAGGCTTCAGCCTACTCACTCTCCTCAGGACGATACTAGCTTTGGCCTACTGACTCCAAAAGGCTTCGGCCTACTCATTCTCCTCAGGACGACACCAGCTTTGGCCCACTGACTCCAAAAGGCTTCAGCCTACTCACTCTCCTCAGGACGATACTAGCTTTGGCCTACTGACGCTAAAAGGCTTTGGTCTACTCACTCTCCTCAGGACGACACTAGCTTTGGCCAACTTACTGTAACAGGCTTTGGAACTATAAATCTTTTTGGTGGTACACCTGTATTATCCCTTTCTGGTCTACTAGGGATTTGAATTATTTCCCTTACTTCCTCCAACGTTGTTGTTTTTATCAGTTCCATTCTCTGTTTTTACACTACGGCTACTTGTACACGGAGTTTCCAGTTTCTCTTCTTTTCCGTGTCTTTGTATCAATTTCTTCATTCCTAGATCTTTCTCTGGTGGTTTCCCTTTCCCGAGGCTCAATCGATACTTAGAAATTGCAGAAATACTTCATTGTTTTGGGGTATATTTTCCCAGTTCCATTAGTAATCACAATTCTGGCTTGTCCTCACCAAAAACTATACCTTTTTTTTCTTTTGACTATACCCAACAAAACGAAGCTTTCTCCAAGTTTGCTCACCAGGAATTAATACATTAGCAAAACTTCCAAACATTTTCAGATAAGATGAGACAGAACTCCCGTGACTAACAGAAAATACTGGAAGAGTTTGGTGGGCATTGACCTTGAGTTTGGGAGTTGTAGTTCACCTACATCCAGAGAGCAGTGTGGGACTCAGGTAATGAATTATCTGGACCATACTTGGCATGGATACTCAATATTCCCAAATTTGAGCACAGGTGGAGTTTGGAGAAAATAGACGTTGACATTTGGGAGTTGTAGTTGCTGGGATTTATAGTTCACCTGCAATCAAAGAGCATTCTGAACTCCACCAGTGATAGAATTGAACCAAACTTGGCACACAGAACTCTGATGACCAACAGGAAAATACTGGGAGGGTTTGGTAGGCATTGACCTTGAGTTTGGGAGTTTTAGTTCACCTACATACTGAGAGCACTGTGGACTCAATCAATGATGGATCTGGACCAAACTTGGCATGAATACTCAAAAATCCCAAATTAGAACACTGGTAGAGTTTGGGGAAAATAGACCGTGGCATTTGGGATTGTAGTTGCTGGGATTTATAGTTCGCCTACAATCAAAGAGCATTCCGAACCCCACCAAGGACAGAATTGGGCCAAACTTCCCACACAGAACCCCCCATACCTTGTTTTCTGATGGTCTTAGGCAACCCGCTGACACCCCCTCGGTCAAAGGTCTGGAAACTATGAATCCCTGTGAGAACTGGGGATGGTTTAGCTTGAGGAAGGTATGTTTATATATTTGGAAGGATGTCACATTGAGGAGAAGAGGGGAGGAGGGCTTGTTTTCTACTTTCTGGAGAGTCGAACACAAAGAGAGCCGTGGATTCAGGAAAAGAGATTTGAAAAACATCCTGGAAGTTAGCTGTCTGTCTGTGGATTATGTGTTGTGGAGGTTTAGAAGAAGAGGCTGGTTGGCCATCTGTCGGGAGGGCTTGGATTGTGCCAGAAGGGGGTGGGACTGCATGGTCCTTGGGGTCTTTTCCAGCTCTAGCATTCTATCATTCTGATTCTCCCACGGCACTCGAATCCACATCTGGGTGTCTGAAGATAAGTAGGAGCGAAAAGCAGGAGCGGATTGGGTGGCCCCACTGACCCGAGTCTCATCATACATCTGACAAAGGCTCTAACCATTAGGCAGAGTGGGCGAGGCGTGCCTCAGGGAACAGATTGCGAGTGTCAGGGAAAGCCACCAACCTGTTAGTTGTTTACTCGGTTTTCAGTGGTGTGTTTTAACTGCCAGAGATGGGGAAGAAAGGCGGGCGAGATTTCCTATGTCACTTCCTTGGCTTTGGGTCATATTGCTGCGTTGTTGACTCCAGGGATGCTCTTCTCTTTAGGAAATCCTCCAAAAATCGAAGCATTTTCTCTAAAATACACGTGTGGGGAACGAGCGTAATCTCCCTGAATGAAAGGACCTTTGAAAATGGTAGTTTTTAGCGTTAGAATTGAGTTTGCAAGAAGGGAGAGTCGTGCAGGAGTCAATAAAACAGACCAGCGAGCAAATGAAGCATCAATGTATTGTCGAAGGCTTTCATGGCCGGATTCACTGGGTTGCTGTGAGTTTTCCGGGCTGTGTGGCCATGTTCCAGAAGCATTCTCTCCTGATGTTTTGCCCACATCAATGGCAGGCATCCTCAGAGGTTGTGAGGTCTGCTGGAAACAAGGCAAGTCGGGTTGAATGAAAAGTAATGCTTCCGCCTTCGTAACACCTCAACAGATGGTAGTACTGGTATGTGGCAGGTACTGGCTTGTTCAGTCGACTCTCCTCTACAGTTCCATCTTGGCGGGAAGCCTTAGCACAATTTGGAGTAAGCCTATTCGAGGGTTGAATGAAAAGTAATGCTTCCGCCTTCGTAACTCCTCAACAGATGGCAGTACTTGTATGTGGCAGGCACTGGCTTATTCAGTAGACTCTCCTCTGTAGTTGCATTTTGGCAGGAAGCAGCACAGTTTGGAGTAAGCCTATTTGAGGGTTGAATGAAAAGCAATGCCTCCACCTTTGTAACTCCTCAACCGATGGCAGTACTGGCATGTGGCAGGTACTGGTTCCATGTTCAGTAGACATTGAATGAAAAAAATAATGCTCCTCTACAGCTCCATCTTGGCAGGAAGCCTTAGCACAGTTTGGAGTAAGCCTATTCGAGGGTTGAATGAAAAGTAATGCTTCCGCCTTCGTAACTCCTCAACAGATGGGAGTACTGGTATGCGGCAGGTACTGGCTTGTTCAGTAGACTCTCCTCTACAGTTCCATTTTGGCAGGAAGCCTTAGCACAGTTTGGAGTAAGCCTATTCGGGGGTTGAATGAAAAGTAACGCCTCCACCTTCGTAACTCCTCAACAGTTGGCAGTACTGGTATGTGGCAGGTACTGGCTTGTTCAGTAGACTCTCCTCTACAGTTCCATGTTGGCGGGAAGCCTTAGCACAGTTTGGAGTAAGCCTATTCAAGCGTTGAATGAAAAATAATGCCTCCACCTTCGTAACTCCTCAACAGAGGGCAGTACTGGCATGCGGCAGGTACTGGCTTGTTCAGTAGACTCTCCTCTACAGCTCCATGTTGGCAGGAAGCCTTTGCACAGTTTGGAGTAAGCCTATTCGAGGGTTGAATGAAAAGTAATGCTTCCGCCTTCGTAACTCCTCAACAGATGGCAGTACTGGTATGCGGCAGGTACTGGCTTGTTCAGTAGACTCTCCTCTACAGTTCCATGTTGGCGGGAAGCCTTAGCATTGAACGGTTGTGTTGTTAAAGTGCAAATTATGGTACCCTGCTCAGAGGGTCGGTTAATGCGACTTAAGCAACGTGAATTCTTGACAGCAGAAGGTGTCACCCCAAATTTCAAGCATAATCGGCATTTCACAAGAACGCGTGGGTCCCATTATTGCTTTGCTTGGCTATTGGAAGATCTGTGCACGATGGGTACCCAGGATGCTGACACCTGAAATGAAAGCGCACAGACTTCTTCCGTGACGGCTTTGGAAAACTTGTTCATCATTGGCAGAAATGTATCCAATTGTCTGGTGATTATATGGTAAAGTGAATAGTGGTAGTTGAAATGCACATTCTAAGGATTATTTCTGTGTTTGATTTCTTAAAATATTCCCATCCAAACCCAAGTAAAGAAGGCGAAGGCATTACTTTTCATTGAACCCTCGTGTATCTGTGAAATAATGTCCAGGTTGGGAGAAAGAACTCTTGTCTGTTTGAGGTAGGGGTGAATGTTTTAATTGAGCACCTTGTTTAGCATCAAATGGCCTTGCAGCTTCAAAGCCTGGCTGGTTGCTGCCTGGGGGAATCCTTTGTTGGGAGGTGTTAACTGTTTTTTGTCTGGAAATGCCCTGTTTTTGAGTGTTGTTCTTTATGTATTGTCCTGTTTTTAGGGTTTTTAGTACTGGTAGCCTGACTTTGTTCATTTTCATGGTCTTCTCCTTTCTGTTGAAAATGTCCACATGCTTGTGGATTTCAATGCCTTCTGTGTATAGTCTGACATGATGGTTGGTAGAATGGTCCAGCATTTCTATGTACTCAAATAATATGCTGTGTCCAGGTTGGTTCATCAAGTGTTTCTCTGACTAGCTTGGTTTGTGTTTGATTCGGACTGACATATGTTCTATTGGTTTTTCCCTTTGATCTTATTCATTATGGCGTTCGTCTTGCAGTATCCATGACTGTTCGTGTATCTACGGCCTCTTCAGTATTGCCATCTGTAGTGCCGATCCCCATCCAGACTGATTAATTGCATGAACCTACTCAATTACTTGAGCCTTCAGCATTACCTTTGTGTCAGCAACAGCATCCCACTGCTGCTTCAGTTTTGCCTGAGCCTGCGATTTTGGATGTGGAAGATTCCGATTCCTCTGATGCTGCACATGGCTCCCTTGGTGGAATGAAGGGCGGGGAGTCTAAGTCGACTCCATCAGCAGACTTTAATAACTTTATAGCTTTGATGGGTAGGATGATTAGGGTTGCCACTTTTTGATATAGAAATAAGGGACATTTACCTAAAAATATGGGATTTTTCGCAAAAAATAAGAGACACTTTGTAAATAGATAAATAAATAAATACTGATGAATAAATAAATAACTAAATATTCATTCACTTCAACTCCCACCATTCCTAACAGCCTCAGGTACCTTCCTTTCCCCCCTCGGTCGCTTAAGCTCTAGGGCAGGGGTGGGCAACCTACGGCCCACGGCTCGGATTCGGCCCGGCAACCAATTCTGTCTGGCCCGGGGAGAAGTGCGTCGGGGGCGGGGCCAAGAAGAAGGGGTGCCACTGCCGCCATCCCATTGCAGCAGCTTTGGAGTGGCTGACATCCCTTTGGAGTGGCGGCTTTGGAGTGCCTAGTGATCCGGGCCTGCAGTGGGAGCACTCGGCGACCTGCAGGCTGATCGCCCTGGCGACCCGGAAGACTTGATCGTCTTCTGGGTCGCCAGGTCAAATAAGCTGCCTCAGATCGCCGACTGCTCCCCCTGCAGGCCCGGGGATGGCAGGCACTCCATAGCAGGGCGATCAGCTGGGGAACGGCCGGGGGCGAGAACGGGTGGAGGCCTGCAGCCTCCGATCGCCTGCTGCTCTGCTCTCCTCTGCTGCGGCGGCGACTGGGTCCGCTTTGCCATCCTCTGGGCTGGGTCCATTGGGTCTATCTTGGTTCAAACCTTGTCTTCTTGAATTTGTTTTATTTTATTTTAGTGGTTTTATTATTATTTTATAATAATTTTATTATAATAATATAATAATACTAGCTGTACCCGGCATGCGTTGCTGTGCCCTATTTAGGAGATGCGAGAAAGTCTGAGTATGTAAGGGTTGGAATTTATGTTAGTTATGGTCTTGGTGGGGTCATGGCTGTGTCGTTGTGGGTTGTTCTGGTGGGTGGGATGTTGAAGTCCTGAGGCCTAGTCAGGGAAATCAAGTTAATGAAGCCTTACTGTCAATTTTGGGTGTGGTATGTGATTTGTAGGGGTTTAAATTTTCTGTGGGAAGTGAATTGGGTGTTTGTGTTGGCGACTGCCTCAGGCCGTTGCCTATCCTCGTTTGCCAGTTTATTATGGGTCGGAATGTTCATGTTGGCTGGCCAATAGAGGTGTTATGCAAATACTCCGTCATTGGCAGCCAATCATGTTGTCAGAATGTAGAGGCCAGGAGATTTGTTGGCAGCTGCGGAGGACGCTGGGAAATGTATGTTTTTGTATAATTGTTATGGGGGCCTTCTAGGTTTTGGGGGAAAGTTTATTTGCTAAAAACCTACCTTGCCTGAGGCCTATTTTTGTTGCCAAGTTTGGTGTCTCTGCCTTGTAAGGTTTCTCTGCCTAGGACGGTCGTTCCATGACGGGACCTCCTTTATATAATAGATAATAAATAATATCATATAATGTTATATTATATTATAATTTCAAAATATTATAATGTCTCTCTCTATATATACTATAATATAATAATTATGATATTAATACTAATAATATATGAATATTTCTTGATATATTAATATGTTAATATTAATGATGTGTAATATATAGTAAATATAGTAAATAAATAAATAATGTAGATTAGAATGTAGTTCAGCCTTTAGGTGCGGCCCTCCATAATATTTTTTGGCTCTCGTGTGGCCCCTTGGAAAAAATAATTGCCCACCCCTGCTCTAGGGAAAAGGGATGAGGGGGAAAAGGAAAGGATTGGGGCTGTTAGGAATGGTGGGAGTTGGAATCCATAACACCTGGAAGGGCCCCTAGTTGGCCCATGTGTGACCTAGAGCACGAGGCCATGGCCCCAAGGCTCACCTGTTGTAGAGATGCAATGGGGGATGCGGCTTAGGGAGGAGGGCGAAGCGGAGCTTGGCGTTGGCGGCCTGTGAGGCCCAGAGCAGCACCCGGGTCTGGGCTCCGAGGGGCGCGAGTGGGAAGGGTGACACACGGGCGGCCAAGCGCTCCCAGAGGGCTCCTGGGGTGATGCTGTCCAACCCCTCCAGCACCACCTCCTCCAGCGCAGGTGTGTCTGGAAGGAGGGACGCCGGCAGATATTCCGCTCCGCCAATAAGCAGAGCGCGTGGCGCACCAGAAATGACATCTCCGTCCTGCTTTCTCTCAGCTGTCCTTGCATCGCCATGTCAATGGCCCAACAGGCGGGCATGAAGAACAAGGAGGAGGCCGCTTGAGCCTCCACCTCAAACTCAAAAAGAGCCTTGCCTCCTGCTGCCTGTCACCTGTCCTGTCAATACGGGACAGAAGCTTTAAAAACGGGACACGGAATCCTGGACCAAAATATGGGACGTCCTGTACGATACAGGACAGTTGGCAACCCTAAGAATGATTAAAGCACTAGATCTTCCTACGCCTAAAGCCTCTGAGTCTGTGGATGATCCTATTATGAGATCCATTTTAACGGTGAAAATCAACCTTTTCAGCACCAAGGATAGCTACTTTGACATTCAGCGCTGTGTTTTCACCACTCTTGTGCCCCAAACCAGTGTTTTCACTAATGCAGTGCCTTCGGGGACAGGCTCTTACTTGGATTTGGCTGTGTCGGGTGGCTAATTTCTGTTTCCTCCTTTTGCCGGAAGTCAAATTGCTGAGTAACCGTCAACCCATTAAAGAAATCTCAGCCAATTAATCATACGTTGGAGTTAATTAATCAATTAGCCTAGCAATTCAAAACTGCATACATTGGCCTTTGGTTTTTTTTTTTTAGCAACCATATATCTCCGACAAATTGGAGAGGATGTGCGCTATTGTGTGCCAACCGGAGCTTGGAAAAGTTACTTTTTTCCACTCACAGTCCTCTCCATCTTCATTCTCTCCTTCTTTCCAGTAATTACTCCTTTCTTTCAACCTTCCCCCTTCCTCTTTCCTCCCTCCATCTTTCTTTCTCTCCTTTCTACTTTCTTTATCTCTCTTCAGGGTTCCTTCTCTTTTTTTCTCTCTCTTCCTTCTTTCTTTCTTTCCCTCTCACAATTCCTTCCCTTCTCTTCCTCTCTTTTTCCTTTCCTCCTTCCTTTTCCCTCTCCCTCTTCTCTCCTTTCTCCTTTCTTTCTTTCCTTCCCATAATCTCTTTCCTTCTCTTCTTATTCCCTTTCCTTCCTTCTCTTCCTATCTTGCTTCCATCTCTCCTTTTCTTCCTTCTTCTCTCCTTTTCTTCTTTCCATCCATTTTCCTTCTCTTCCTATATTCTTGCTTCCCTCCATTTCTTCCTTCTTTTCTTCTTCTTTCCTTCTTCTTTCCTTCTTCTCTCCTTCCTTTCCTCCTTTCCTTTTCTTTCTTTTCTCTTTCTTTCCTTCTCTTACTATCTTCTTCTTCTATCTTCTTCCTATTATATCTTTCCATTTCTTTTTTCCTTCTCTCTCCTTTTCCTTCCTTCCTTTTTCTCTTCCTTCCTTTTCTCCTTCTTCCCTTTTCTTCCCTTCTCCTTCCTTCCTTCTTTCCTTCCTATCTTCTTTCCTTCCTTTCCTTCTCTTCCTTCTTGTTTCCTCTCTTTCTCTTCCTTCTCTCCTATTTCTTGCCCCTCTTCTTGCTCTATCTTCGTCCTTCTTCTCTCCTTTCTTTCTCTTCCTATCTTCTTGTTTCCATCTCTCCATTTCTCCCTTCTCTCCTTCTTTCTTTCCTTCCTTCTCTTCCTAACTTCGTGCTTCCATCTTTCCATTTCTTCCTTCTCTCCTTCCTTCCTTCCTTTCCTATTTTCTTGTTTCCATCTCTCCATTTCTTCCTTCTCTCCTTCTTTTCTCTTTCTTTCCTTCTCTTACTATCTTCTTGCTTCCCTCCCTCTATTTCTTCCTTCGTTCCGTCTTCTCTCCTTCTTTCTTTCTCTTCCTATCTTCTTGTTTCCATCTCTCCATTTCTCCCTTCTCTCCTTTCTTTCTTTCCTTCCTTCTCTTCCTATCTTCCATCTTTCCATTTCTTCCTTCTCTCCTTCCTTCCTTCCTTCCTTCTCTTCCTATTTTCTTGTTTCCATCTCTCCATTTCTTCCTTCTCTCCTTCTTTTCTCTTTCTTTCCTTCTCTTACTATCTTCTTGCTTCCCTCCCTCTAGTTCTTCCTTCGTTCCATCTTCTCTCCTTCTTTCTTTCTCTTCCTATCTTCTTGTTTCCATCTCTCCATTTCTCCCTTCTCTCCTTTCTTTCCTTCCTTCTCTTCCTATCTTCGTGCTTCCATCTTTCCATTTCTTCCTTCTCTCCTTCCTGCCTTCCTTCTCTTCCTATTTTCCTGTTTCTACTGTGTTTCCCCGAAAGTAAGACGATGTCTTACTTTCTTTTTACCCCCAAAAGCCCCACTACGTCTTACTTTCGGGGTACGTCTTATATTGGACATATCCCGAAAGAATTTTTCACCCAGTAGGGTGACGGTACCTGTGAGGGCGCCGCCGCCGCCGTCAACCCGACCACACGGGCCGGCCGCGGCACGCCTCTTGCGCGGCACGCCTCTTGCCTGGCCTCTTGCTCCTTCTTTCCCCCTCCCTTCCTTCGTCCATTCGGTGAGCGAAGGAAGGGAGGGAAAGAGAGAGAAAGGAGGCAGAGGCGGCGCTAGGGCGGCGCGTCACAGCCAGGCCTCTGACGCGGCACGCCGCCGCCATGCCTCTTGCTCCTTCTTTCCCCCTCCTTCCTTCGTCCATTCGGTGAGCGAAGGAAGGGAGGAGAAAAAAAGCAGAGGCGGGCACGGCGTCGCGTCAGAGGCCAGGCCTCTGACGCCTTTGCCGCTTTGCCCCGCCTCTTGCTCCTTCTTTCCCCCTCCCTTCGTCCATTCGAGTGAATGAAGGAAGGGAGGGGGAAAGGAGAAGGAGCAAGGGGCGTCGCTTTGCCCCGCCTCTTGCTCCTTCTTTTCCCCTCCCTTCGCAAGGACTTTCGGGGTACGGATTACTTTCGGGGTACGGCTCACATTAGCCGACCCCCCTGACACCCCCGATACATCTTACAATCGGGGTGTCTTACTATCGGGGAAACACGGTATCTCTCCATTTCTTCCTTCTCTCCTTCTTTTCTCTTTCTTTCCTTCTCTTACTATCTTCTTGCTTCCCTCCCTCTATTTCTTCTTTCATTCCTTCTTCTCTCCTTTCCTTTCTTTTTACTCTTCTTATCTTCTGGTTATATCTCTCCATTTCTCCCTTCTCTCCTTTCTTTCCTTTCCTTCCTTCCTTCTCTTCCTATCTTCTTGTTTCCACTTTCCATTTCTCCTTCCTTTGTTCCTTCCTTCCTGCTTCTTGTTTCCCTCCCTTTGTTTCTTCCTTCTTTCCTTCTTCTTAATTCCTTCCCTTCTATCTTCTTTTTCTTTCCTTCCTTCCTTCCTTTTGTCCTTCTTTCCTCTCAGTTGCCTGCAAGCCATTCTCAGCATCCTTTTCTCCTTGCAAAGGGAGTGAAGAAGAGCGAGAGCGATTGCGAGGCCTGTCTCTGTTACTCTCCTTCTTTCCTTCTTTTCCCCTCCGGCTGATTTCCTCCTCCTTTTCCCACTCTTGCCTTTTGTAACTGCTTCAGGGGCTAATTGCCTGTAGCTTCGGTCTCTTCTTAGATGTTGGCAAGGAAGACATCCCTTCTTTGGTACCAAGCGATGGATGGCAACAAGGAAGGAAGCCCCCGGTTTGGGAGGCAGCCAAACCAGAGGCCACTGAACCAACACAAGCCTTTGAGCCTTTGCTTTCACCACTTTAATTGCCCTGGCTCAGTGCTGTGGAATCCCGGGAGCGATAATCCTGCAAGGCCTTTGCTCTTGTTGATAAAAGTGCCGTTGCCTTTGCAAACTGCGGCACTAGGGATCTCGTAAGTGATGCCACACGGCATTAAATCTGCGGTTTAGATGCATCCCAAGCCAAGTTGGAATTTGGAATCTTAAAAAGAGGACGTTTTCTAAGCCAGATAAATCTTGATCTTGCATGAAACGGGAGGCAGAGTTGTGTTTGCGTGTGCCGCCGCCGCTGAATGATCCAGAAAGCTCTCTCAATCCTCATTCATCATGCAAATTGCAAAGGGAGGCGGCATTAGAGGGAAGAATGCTATCACCCCGAAGCACACACGCCGAGGCTCAAAGCCCTCCGGTCCCCAAGGCTGGGAGAGGAAGCTTTGGTCCCCAGGCCTTTCTTCTATCTCCGCCGTCCATTGGCAATGACGTGGGTCCCATTGGAACTATTCACCTATGTGTTCTTGTCCTGCTTGGCTGCTCTCCCTTCCTCCTCCTATTCTGCATGAACGGACTTAAGCACAGATTTGCCTATGCTGACGTGGGGATGATGGTGTTCCTCCTGTGGTGCAGGCTGGTAGAGGACTTCTGTTTTCTTCAGGCTGACATCCAGCCCAAACAGCTCTGCAGCTGCTGCAAAGCAGGATGTGAGGCGCTGCAGGGCTGCTTCTGAATGTGTTCTTGTCCTGCTTGGCTGCTCTCCCTACCTCCTCCTATTCTGCATCAATAGAAGTCTAGTGTCTAGACCAGGCTTGGTATATCTCTCGGCATTACTTCACGAACGAAGATTCTTAGGAAGGACTCAACCCACGCTTTTTTCAAGCGCGTTGATGACTAGAAAGGCCAATCTGAGATAGGCAAGTTCGGTTGCAGAAAGCACAGCAGAAAGTCTCCTTGGGTGATGTTGTTTCCAAGTTGCGGTTCTTTCTGCGTTGTCGTTTCTCTTCGAGACCTATTCGGTGTGTCTTCTCGAAAGAGGCCGCAGCATTGTGGATAGTGCGTCTCCATGCCTCCTGATGTGAGTCCAGGGTAGACCATTGTTGGTGATCAATCTGGCCGAGCCTGAGATGTCGTTTCAGGGAGTCCTTATATCTCTTTTTGGGGGCACCTCTCTTGCGCTGACCCATGGTGAGTTCACCATAGAGTAGTATCTTTGGGAGGCGGTGGTCCTCCATCCTAGAGATGTGCCCTGCCCAGCGCAGCTGTGTTCTCAATAGCATGGCCTCAACGCTGGTGATCCCTGCTTGCTCAAGGACAGCAACATTAGTCACATAGTTGGTCCAGTGTATATTTAGGATTGTGTGAAGACAGTGCTGATGAAAGCGTTCGAGGAGTCATAGGTGTTGGCGATAGGTGACCCATGTTTCAGGTGCATAGAGGAGAATAGACAGTACGATAGCTCTGTACACACTGATTTTGGTGCTTTGCCTCAGGTGCTTGTTGCTCCAGACTCTTTTGTGAAGCCTTCCGAATGCACTATATGCCTTTGCTAATCTGTGATCTATCCCTTTGTCACTCTTGGCGCCTGAAGAGATGATGCTTCCCAGGTGGGTGAACTGCTGAATGGGTTTAAGCACAGATTTGCCTATGCTGACGTGGGGATGATGGTGTTCTTCCTGTGGTGCGGGCTGGTAGAGGACTTCCGTTTTCTTCAGGCTGACTTCCAGCCCAAACAGCTCTGCAGCTGCTGCAAAGCTGGATGTTAGGCGCTGCAGGGCTGCTTCTGAATGTGTTCTTGTCCTGCTTGGCTGCTCTCCCTTCCTCCTCCTATTCTGCATCACTAGAAGCCTAGCGTCTAGACCAGACTTGGTATATAGTCTGACTCTATTAGGAGCACTGGGATTGAATTGAGGGAAATTCACGTGAAAAGGATCTAGGAGTCTGAAGCACCTTCTACACTGCCGTGTAATCCAGATTATCAAATCAGATACTCCACATTATGAAATATGAACTCCAATAATTAAAGGCTCTTCTTAGGTGATCCCGTGTAGCCCAAGGATGATAGTTCTCCAAGTCCAGTGTCTTGGCGGTGACTGTGAAGGTCATCGGTTTCCAGATGGAAGGCAATCGCAGTTAAGGTTGGCTTGATGCACCTTCCTTCTTACACATTTCTCCCTTTCACCCTCCATTTGTGCCTCTTCAAATTCTGCAGCACTGCTGGTCACAGCTGAACTCCACTTAGAGCAGTCAAGGGCCAGGCCTTCCCAGTTCTTGGTGCTTATGCCACAGTTTTTGAGGTTGGCTTTCAATCTCTTTTCTTGTCCACCAACATTTCCCTTTCTTGAGTTGGGAGTATAGTAACTGCTTTGGGAGATGGTGATCGGGCATTTGGACAACGTGACCAGTCCAGTGGAGCTGATAGCATAGGAGCATTGTTTCAGTGCTGGTGGTCTTTGCTTCTTCCAGCATGGTGACATTTGTCTGCCTGTCTTCCCAAAAGATTTGCAGGATTCTTCAGAAGCAATGCTGATGGAAAAGTTCCAGGAGTAGCGTGTGACGTCTGTAGACAGTCCACGTTTTGCAGGCGTAAAACAGGATTGGGAGGATAATAGCTTTATAAACAAGCACCTTGAGTTCTCTACGGATATCCTGATCCTCAAACACTCTCTGCTTCAACCCGGAAGCACTCGCAGAGCTCAGACGGTGTTGTATTTCAGTGTCAGTGTTGACTTTTGTGGAGAGGTGACTGCCAAGGTAGCAGGAAATGGTCAACATTTTCTAATCTTACACCATTAAGCTGTATTTCTGGCATTGCAGAAGGATTGGCTGGTGACTGCTGAAAGAACACTTTGGTTTTCTCGATGTTCAATGAATGGACCAAGGCATTGACATCTCCAGCCCATCCTCTGTTTGGATATCAGCCAGCATGCCAATGCCTTAAATCAAGAAACAGCTTCAAAGATCTACAGAGATACTTGCAGGAACACTTCAGCAAGCGAGAGTCCAAAAGTGGCAGGCTAAAACCCGGAATCATGAGGGACTCCCTTTTGGGCACACAGAAGAATGGGTGACCTGGAAGGCGCTGAACAGGCTGGGCTCTGGCAGTATGAGATTCAGAGCTAACCTTAAGAAATTGGGCCACAAAGTGGAGTCCATGACATGCGAGTGTGGAGAAGAGCAAACCACAGACCACCGACTACAATGCAACCTGAGCCCTGCCACATGCACAATGGAGGACCTTCTCACAGCAACACCAGAAGCACTTCAAGTTAAAGGAGATATAGTATAATACCAAGTTTTTAACTTTGTTTGTTGTTTTTCTATACATTATAACTGAGGGCTCGCACTAAGACTCTAAACTATCTAGTCCGTCAGCTGCTTTTTGCTGACGATGCTGCCCTTGTCGCCCATTCAGAAGAAGCAGCCCTGCAGCGCCTGACATCCTGCTTTGTAGCAGCTGCAGAGCTGTTTGGGCTGGAAGTCAGCCTGAAGAAAACGGAAGTCCTCTACCAGCCCGCTCCACAGGAAGAACACCATCACCCCCACGTCAGCATAGGCAAATCTGTGCTTAAGTCCGTTCAGCAGTTCACCTACCTGGGAAGCATCATGTCTTCAGACGCCAAGATTGACAAAGAGATATATCACAGATTAGCAAAAGCATATAGTGCATTTGGAAGGTTTCATAAAAGAGTCTGGAGCAACAAGCACCTGAGGCAAAGCACCAAAATCAGTGTGTACAGAGCTATCGTACTGTCTATTCTATCACCTACGACTCCTCAAACGCTTTCATCAGCGCTGTCTTTGCACAATCCTATACACTGGACCAACTATGTGACTAATGTTGCTGTCCTTGAGCAAGCAGGGATCACCAGCGTTGAGGCCATGCTATTGAGAACACAGCTGCGCTGGGCAGGGCACGTCTCTAGGATGGAGGACCACCACCTCCCAAAGATACTACTCTATGGTGAACTCGCCACGGGTCAGCGCAAGAGAGGCGCCCCCAAAAAGAGATACAAGGACTCCCTGATACAACATCTCAGGCTCGGCCAGATTGATCACCAACAATGGTCCACCCTGGTCTCACATCAGGAGGCATTGAGAGGCACTATCCTCAATGCTGTCCTCAATGCCTCTTTTGAGAAGACATGCCGAATGGGTCTTGAAGAGAAACGACAACGCAGAAAGAACCTCAACTTGGAAACAACATCACCCAAGGAGACTTTCTGCTGTGCTTTCTGCAACCGAACTTGCCTATCTCAGGTTGGCCTTTTTAGTCATCAACGCGCTTGTAAAAAGCGTGGGATGAGTCCTTCCTAAGAATCTTCGTTCGCGAAGTAATGCCGAGAGAGAAGTAACTGTATTCTCAATTGACTTCTGGTACGATAAATAAATAGGAGGTCTTTGATGGTGTCCTCCTGCATGACAGAATAGGGTTGAACTGGATGGCGTTTGTGGGTCTCTTCCAACTCTTGGATGCAATGGCCGCTTGGCTTCACATCAAGCTCCCTATGTTTTGAGATAGGATCTTTACCTTTTAAGGGTTGAATTGGCTTTGCAGAATCGGCGCAGTGCGATGAAAGAAAAGAGAAGCATTAAGCTAGTCTGCTCCAGGAATAACAGCCAGGATTATACAATACCGCTATTAGGACGTCTAAAATGTCACCGACGCGGTGAGCTTTCTTGCCTTGCCTTGATCTCTTCACCAGACTGGGATGATACAGAATTAAAAGAAGAGTGGGAGAAAACAGGGGGGGGGGGGGGAAGATTTCTGCAGACAGAGCGAAATAAGCCCAAAGCTATCCAAAAAAGGTACAGTATGGATCTATATAATGGGGAGCAAAATCCTTTCTCAAGCCTTGAGCAAAACCAAAGCCCACCCACTTGGTCCTTTCTGGATAAATGTAATTGGCGCGCGCACACACGCCGGTTCTTCTGCTTTGATCTTTAAAGCTCAGTCCCAAAAAGCTGCCTTTAATTGCTGACCATGTTGTTCACGACGCAGGATCCGAACGAACAAAAGACCTGTTGGCGAAGCAGATTTCAGGACTAAAAAGCAAGGAGTCGCTCCAAAAGAACTGAGCAGAACCACAGTCGGCCTCCAAAACTCAATTGCACTTTGGGTGCATCCATAATTAGGGTTGCCACCTGTCCCGTATTATACGGAACATCCCGTATTTTTTCTCTGAATTCCATGTCCCGTATTTTCAGCTCCTGCCCCGTATTGACAGGACAGGGCAGGTGGCAGCAGGAGGGGAGGCCAGACCAGGAGTGAGGAAGGAAGGAAGGGAGAACTTGCAGGAACACTTCAGCAAGCGAGAGTCCAAAAGTGGCAGGCTAAAACCCGGAATCATGAATGCCCGGTAGCTGTCGCTCTCCCCACATAAACACCGGGCCTGGTCCGGCTTACTCACCCGAGCTGACAGTGTCGCCATCTTGGCACCTTCCCTGGTCGCTCTAGCCCTCCCTCTTGAGCATAAAGAGAGGTGAGCGCAAAAGAAGAGAAGAAGGGAGAGGGGGTGTTGCACCTCAGAACGCAGGCAGTCCCCCCTAGATCACACACACCAGGCAGATGCAATAAATGTACTTTTATTTAGAAGAATAAAGAATAGTCCAAAGATATAAGAATGAAGCAATCAAAGCAAATCCAAAAATAGTCCAAAAGTTCTCGAGTTGAAAGTCCAATGGCTTGAAACCCAAAGAACACAAAGTCCAAAGACAAGGCAAACCGCGCTGGCGGTCAAACGGGAAACTGGAAACCAACCGCTCCTGCGGTCAACCAGGAAACTGGAAACAGACCGCTTCTGCAGCCTCCGTGGACTTAGAGACTTGACTTGACTTTCCAAGCTGAACGTAGCTTCAGGTCTGGCTAGAATAGCCCGGGCACAATCTAATAAAGGAAACGATTTCCTATGTGCCCAACGCACCCCCTTTCTCAAACTCCAATCTCTACGGGAAGATCTGATGTTGGCCCTTTTGTCAAATTCCTCCTCATTAGCGGCCCCAGGTGCAGAGCTCTCGTCCTGGGAAACTGAATCCTCCCTTACTCCCCAATCTTCAGAATGCACACCTGGCAAGGGAGTAAAGAATCTCTCGTGAGAATCAAGGTCACTAAGCCTCTCACGGTCCAATTCAGAACTGACTTCCATGGAGTCATCAATATTCTCTTCTGTAGTATCATATCCCTGTAGTCAACCATCATCCCATTCTAAGTCTTCCTCTGCAGACCCATACCCATCCGGCCACCCATCATCCCTTTGATCCGGGGCAGCTGGGACCCCCGGGGTCTGTCTCTGACCACTAGGCTGGAACACCACACTAGGCTGGGACACCACAGGGGGTGGTTTGGTTGTGCGCGCCGTGAGTGACGGACCGGAAGAGGCGGGCCTTCCTGGACGGAAGGGAGGGCGGAAGGGGCGGGGCGGTGGCGGCAGGAGGCGCTCACGGAGAGAGGGAGCCGGAGTGAGGTTCGCGCACACGGCCGCTTGCATCTCGGGCCTACTGGGGATTCTGGGCCTTGCGTAAAGGTTGCCACGGCGGCGGCTAAGGAGGAGGAGGCGTCCGCGTGGGAGGGGATGAGGTACCGGGTCCGCAGAGGCGGCGGTGGGAGCGCGAGAAAAAAAGGAGACCATGTGAAACATAACCTCAGTTATGTTTTATGTAGTGTCCCTTATTTTTGTGAAAAATCCCATATTTTTAGGTAAATGTCCCTTATTTCTTTTATCAAAAAGTGGCAACCCTATCCATACTGTAGAATTAATGCGGATTGGCAGCTTTTTGCCTGCCCTGGCTCAACGTTATGGAATAATAGGAGTTGTAGTTTGACAAGACTTCTCTGCCAAAGAGGGCTGGTCTGAGTTACAAAATCCCATTATTCCATAGCAACCAATGATGGCAGGTAAAGTAGTCTCAAACTGCATTAAGTCGTTAATAATGAATTATTACATCTATTAATTCTATAGTATAATTAATTCTATAATCTTATAATTCCATAAGACGGTGCTCTGAGTCTAGTGTGTTTGCAAAGATGGGCCTGTTTGGCCATAACGGGAGGAACTGTAAGGCCTTTTGGATTTTGTTGGACTGCAGGTCCCATCAACCACAGTGGAATGGTCACTAGTGTGGGATGATGGGAGTTATGGTCCAAAAAAGCACCTGGAGGACTATTTGGATATTTCTACCTTTGGTTTACAAGTAATGGATCTTGTTTAACTGCGAATCTCATCAGCCACAGTAGAATAGCCACTGTTGGGGGATGATGGGTTATGTAGTCCAAATGCCAACTGGAGAGCTACTTGGCTATTTCCAGCTTTCATTTATAAATAATGGGTATTGTTAGACCATGGATCTCATCAGCCATAGTAGACTAGCCACTGATGGGGATGATAGGCAATGTAGTCCAAACACCAACTGGAGGGCTACTTGGATATTTCCAGCTTTGGTTTACAAGTAATTTATCTTGTTGAACTGTGAATCTCATCAGCCATAGTAGAATAGCCACTGGTGAAGGATGATGGGTTATGTAGTCCAAATGCCAACTGGAGAGCTACTTTGCTATTTCCAGCTTTGAATTATAAATAATGGGTCTTGTTAGACCATGGATCTCATCAGCCATAGTAGACTAGCTACTGATGGGGATGATAGGCAATGTAGTCCAAATACCAACTGGACGGCTACTTTGATATTTCCAGCTTTGGGTTACAAGTAATTGATCTTGTTGAACTGTGAATCTCATCAGCCACAGTAGAATAGCCACTGGTGAGGGATGATGGGTGATGTAGTCCATATGCCAACTGGAGAGCTACTTGGATATTTCCAGCTATGATATAGAAGTAATGGAGCTGTAGTCCAAAACCAATTGGAGCACCACTTGGATATTTATACCTTTGGCTTACAAGCTGTGGATGTTATTGGACTACAGATCCCAGCAGCAAAGTCAAGTAGTGAGGAATGATGGGAGCTGTAGTCCATAGTCATTTGGAGGACCACTTGCATGTTTCCACTTTTTGTTTACAAGTGGTGGGTGTCGTTGGACTATAGCTCCTAGCAACCCTAGCAGTTAAGAATGATGGGAGCTGTAGTCCAAAACCAACAAGAGGACCATATATTTCCACCTTTAGTTTACAAGCCTTGGCTTCTGGTGGCTGCCTTTTGGAGGAGATTGGACCTGACAGTTATTGCATCTAATTAATAAATCCCTGCTCATTAAGAAGGAAGCGGGATATTTGGTCATGTTTCATGAGATAAAGGAGCTTTAGGGGATGGCTGACATGTGTGTCTGAGAGAGAGAGAGAGAGAGAGAGAGAGAGAGAGAGAGAGAGAGAGAGAGAGAGAGAGAGAGAGAGAGAGAGATGAAAGCGTGTGCATCCCTCCAGCTGGGCTCATTGAAACGCAAATGGCACCAAGATTTCGGCAGAAAAGCAAAGGAAGTACACTCAATATGGAAAGCAAAATGATCAGCCTGGGGTGCATCTAGATTGCGGAATTAATGCAATTTGGCACCACTTTAACTCCTATAGCTCAATGCTATGGAGTCCTGGGTGTTGCAGTTTGGCAGTCTTTTGGCAGAGAAGGCTGCTGAAGTGGCGTCGAACTGCATTAACTCCGCAGTGCAGATGCACGCCACAAGAAGCAACTTGCCCCAACTCCACAGTGGCCTTTGATACTGTAGACCAGTGTTTTTCAACCTTTCTTGAGCCGCGGCACATTTTTTACATTTACGAAATCCTGGGGCACACCACCAACCAAAATGACACAAAATGACACTCTAACACAGTAATACATATAGTTAATATGTTTTTAAATGTATTTATACACTCAGTGTGAAACCTGGACCTGATTTGATGAACACAGCATAGTTATCCTGGCAGGAATGGCAGAAAGACACAAACTTCCCACACAGAACCCCCATAACCAAGAGAAAATGCTATAAGAGTTTGGTGGGATTGACCTTGAGTTTTGGAGTTGTAGTTCACCTATATCTAGAGAGCACTGTGGACTCAAACAATGTTGGATCAGGACCACATCCTGAACTCTTGCAACAATGGAATTGAACCAAACTTGGCATATTTAACTCTCATTACCAACAGAAAGTACGGAAGGGTTTGCTTGGGAATTGACCTTGAGTTTGGAAGTTGTAGTTCATTTACATCCAGGGAGCACTGTGGACTCAAATAATGATGGATCTGGACCACACATGGCATGAATACTCAATATGCCGAACTATGAACACACATGGAGTGCCTTTATCGAGGTAGGTTTCTTAGGGTTTTTATACTTCAACACACTAGACCCCCCCCTCCCCTCCTGGAGGTTCCAATTTCCCATGGCACACCTGATGATCGCTCACGGCACACTAGTGTGCCCTGGCACACTGGTTGGGAAACACTGCTGTAGACCATGTTATCCTTCTGGGCCGCCTTGCGGGGATGTGTCTGCAGTGGTTCCAGTCTTTCCTGGAGCCCCAGAAGGTGGGGGGGACGCCTGCTTGGCCCCACAGTCATTGTCTAATGCAGTGTCTCCCAACCAGTGTGCCGTGGCACACTAGTGTGCCATGAGCGATCATCAGGCGTGCCGTGGGAAATGGGAACCTCCAATCCCCTTTCTTCCCCCTCCTGCCGGACACTTTTTCTTCTCCACTCGGGCTCCCTTCTTCCCAGCCTCACTCTGCTCGCTTTGCCTCGCTTTGCTCTGGGGTGAGTCTGCGCAATAGCGCCCGCACGGGTCGCGTCTTCCTCCCTCCCTCCTCCCCTCCTGAACACGCTCACGCTGCCCCCTCGGATCAAAATGGTGGCAGTGTAGAAGAAAAAGTAAGTGTTTGGCAGGAGGGGGAAGAAAGGGCGCGAAGGGGAAGGGGGAGGAAGAGGTCTCTGTCGAAAGCTGGCATGGGCAAACTTGGACCTTCCAGGTGTTTTGGACTCCAACTCCCACCATTCCCAGCAGCCTCAGACCCTTTTCCTTTTCTCCCTCAGCCACATAAGCAGGAAAGGGCCTCAGGCTGTTAGGAATGGTGGGAGTTGGAGTCCAAAGCACCCAGAGGGCCGAAGTTTTCCCAGGCCTGTTTTAGGGACCTTAAAGTGGTGAGCCTCCTTCCAACATTGTGGTTCTGGATAGAAAACAAACAACAACATAACATAACATTGTTTGAGTCCACAGTGCTCTCTGGGTGTAGGTGAACTACAACTTCCAAACTCAAGGTCAATTCCCAAGCAAACCCTTTCAGTACTTTCTGTTGGTAAAGAGAGTTAAATATGCCAAGTTGGACTCAATTCCATTGTTGCAAGAGTTCAGGATGCTCTTTGATTGTGTGTTAACTATAAATCCCAGAAACTGTAACTCCCAAATGTCAATGTCTATTTTCCCCAAACTCGATCTGTGTTCACATTTGGGCATATTGAGTATTCATGCCAAGTTTGGTCCTGATCCAACATTGTTTGAGTCCACAGTGCTCTCTGGGTATAGGTGAACTACAACTCCAAAACTCAAGGTCAATGCCCACCAAACTCTTATAGCATTTTCTCTTGGTTATGGGAGTTCTGTGTGGGAAGTTTGTGTCTTTCTGCCATTCCTGCCAGGATATCTATGTTGTGTTCATCGAAACAGGCCCAGGTTTCACACTGAGTGTATAAATACATTTAAAAACATATTAACTATATGTATTACTGTGTTAGAGTGTCATTTTGTGTCATTTTGGTTGGTGGTGTGCTCCAGGATGTGCCGCGGCTCAAAAAAGGATGAAAAACACTGGTCTAATGGTGTCCCACAGGATTCAGCCTTGTCCCCCATGTTGTTTAACATTTACATGAAGCCATTGGGTGAGATCATCCGGAGTGTTGCAGCCCGATGCCATCTGTATGCAGATGTCGTCCAACTCTATTACTCCTTTTCACCAGATGCTAAAGCTGTCCAAGTCTTGAACCGGTGCCTGGCCACTGTGACGGCCTGGGTGAGGGCAAGCAAATTGAAGTTGAATCCAGACAAGACAGAGGTCGTCTGGTCATTCGCAAGGCCGAACACGGTATAGGGGTACAGCCTCTGCTGGATGGGGTTACACTCCCCTTGAAGGCATAGGTTCGCAGCTTGGGTGTCCTCCTGGACTCATTGCTGAGCCTGGAACTTCAGGTTGCAGCGGTGGTTAGGGGGGCTTTGGCACAATTAAAACATGTGCGCCAGTTGCGCCCATAACTTGGGAAGTCAGACTTAGCCATGGTGGTCCACGCTCTCATTATGTCCAGGATAGACTACTGCTTCACGCTCTACGTGGGGCTGCCTTTGAAGACTGTTCGGAAGCTTCAAATAGTCCAACGAGAGGCAGCCAGGTTAATAACTGGAATGACATACAAGGGTGCATTTCGCGTCAGTTTGCCAGTTTGCTACCGAGCACAATTCAAAGTGCTGGTTTTGGCCTATAAAGCCCTAAATGGCCCTGACCCAATTTATCTGTCTGAATGCATCTCTCTCTATGAACCATCTTGGAGATTAAGATCCTCCGGGGAGGCCCTGCTCTCCGTCCAACCACTGTCACGGGCACGATTGGCGGGGACGAGAGAGAGGGCCTTCTCAGTGATTGCCCCTTAGCTATGGATCTCCCTCTTTGATGAGATTAGATCAGCCTCCTCCATCCTGTCCTTCAGAAGGATGGTAAAAACTTGGCTGTGGGACCAAGCTTTTGGGACAGTGTAATAAGGCAGCAATCGGAAACCTACCATGCCAACTAGATTCACTGCGGATGATCCTGCTAATAGCAGGAGCTCACCCCACTGCCCGGATTTGAACCGGCGACCTTTCAGTCACCAAGTTCAGCAGCTCAGCGGTTTAACCCACTGTGCCACTAAGGGCTCCCATTTTAATGAATATGTATCTGTATAATCAATTTATGTACTGGCATTGAATGCTTGCCGTTTGTATATTGTGCTCCGCCCTGAATCCCCTTCGGGGTGAGAAAGGCAGAATATAGATGTTAATCTGTATAGATAATAAAAGAGAATGTTTGTATGTATGCGGTGGGAGGTTTGGAGGACGGATATGTGGCAGCTTTTTGATTGGTTCCCACTGTGGTAGAATTTGCATACAGTGTCTGATTGGCCATCCTCAGTATTCTAACATTCTTAGGCAGCAGACAGAGGGGATTGGTTGCCACTGTGGTATAATTTGCTTATGGATTCTGATTGGCCGCTGTCAACATTCCAACATTTTTAGGAGGCAGGGAGGGAAAAGGAAAGGCAGCCAGTCATTGTGGCCCACAGCAATAACGGATCAGGAGCAAACTTGGCACACAGAAGCCCAATGGCCCACTTTACAACCTGGTGCGGTTTAGGGCAGGATGGGCCATGAAGGATGGGATTTGCAGTACCTTCACCCGATTCACTCCCCACAGAACATTGCCTCTACACATCACAGACCAGACCCAAACTTGTCACTCATGACCCACTCTACATCCTGATGGAGTTCTAAGGGGGATGGTCCATGGATGATGGGATTTGCAGTACCTTCACTCACTTACTGAAACCACTGCGATCCTCATTCAATGACTGATCAAGACCAAACTTGGCACACAGAGCCCCCATGACCCACTCTATATCCTGCTGCAGTTTGCAGGAGGGCGGACTATGGATGGTGGGACTTCAAGTACATCTACTCATTCACCAAGACCGCTGCGGCCCCCAACAAAGACCGATAAAGAAGATACTTGGCACACAGAGCCCCCATATACCCATTCTACATTCTACTGCAGTATGGAGGAGGGTGGACCATGGATGATGGGACTTCAAGTACCTCTACTCATTCCCCAAGATCGCTGTGCCCCCAAACAAAGACCGATAAAGACTATACTTGGCACACAGAGCCCCCATATACCTACTCTACATTCTACTGCAGTATGGAGGAGGGTGGACCATGGATGATGGGACTTCAAGTACTTCTACTCATTCACCAAGACCGCTGTGGCCCCCAACAAAGACCGATAAAGACTATACTTGGCACACAGAGCCCCCATATACCTACTCTACATTCTACTGCAGTATGGAGGAGGGTGGACCATGGATGATGGGACTTGAAGTACCTCTACTCATTTCCCGAGTGCGCTGCGACCCTCATCCAATGACTGCTCAAGACCAAACTTGGCACACATAACCCCCATTACCCCCTTTACATCCTGGTGAGGTTTAGGGGAGGTGGACTACGGATTATGGGATTTGTAGTGCTTTCAAATGCTTTTCTTCCAGCAGACCACTGTGGCCCCCAACAAAGAACAATAAAGACCTAACTTGGCACACAGAGCCCCTATGGCCCACTCCACATTCTGCAGTTTGGAGGAGGGTGGACCATGGATGAT
Organism: Anolis apletophallus; assembly: GCA_030556195.1. Lineage (NCBI taxonomy): Eukaryota > Metazoa > Chordata > Lepidosauria > Squamata > Anolidae > Anolis > Anolis apletophallus. The sequence goes on from JARBWK010000014.1 coordinate 7,755,357, forward strand.
GGGACTTGAAGTACCAAAGATCAACCTTGGCAAACAATTCCTTTCTCAAATAACCCGGGCAGCGCTGGGTCCCCAAGCTAGTAGTAATAAATAAATAGTTAACCACTATAACTTTTTTTCTTGCTGGAATATTTCTGCTTTCTATTGATTGCTTTCTTTATTAATTTCTATTCGAAACTAAGGCGAAGGAAGCATTTTCTCTTCTCCCGGGTGCTTTCGCAAACTAAGATGCATGGTGCGAAAGAGGAGGAAGGAAGCAGGGAGGACAGGGAAAGAGGCAAATTAGCCACTAATTCTTCATAAAGTTACATAATAAGCCTAATATGGGGGTGTTTCTTATTTTTGTTTATTTCAGTGGAGATGGATGAAGATTCTAGGGAGTTAATATAAAATTGCAAATGCTGCTTCTCGAGGGAAAAACAACTTTTCGAGGCAACGAGTAGTTTCTGCATCAGGAAGGCTGTGGATCCGTTCTGGATTCTGGCCCAGACTTGAAAAGAAGCGTCCAAGGGTGTGTCTACACTGCAGCGTTAATGCAGTTTGGTGCCACTTTAACTTCCCTGGCTCAATACGGTGGGATCCTGGGATTTGTAATTTCGCAAAGTCTGCCAAAGAATGCTGGTGCCTCAACGAACTACAACTCCCAGGATGCCCTAGCTTTGAGCTGGGGCAGTTAAAGTGGCGTCAAACTGCATTAATTCCATAGTATAGAGTCAAACCCTGGTCTCCAGGATCTTTGTTTAATGGTCAAAGCATTGTATGGTGAAAAAGTATGGTGAACAAGTGAAAAAGTGAAAAGGTATGGTGAAAAGGTGAAAAAGTATGGTGAAAACTCCCAAAAAGTATGGTGAAAACTGGTAATAGTATAGAGTCAAACCCTGGTCTCCAGGATCTTTGTTTAATGGTCAAAGCATTGTATGGTGAAAAAGTATGGTGAACAAGTGAAAAAGTGAAAAAGTATGGTGAAAAGGTGAAAAAGTATGGTGAAAAAGTGAAAAAAGTATGGTGAAAAAAGTGGTAATATCTCCTAACAGCCTACCGGCTGTTAGGACACCCGGCTGTTAGGAATTGTGGGAGTTGAAGTCCAAAATATCTGGAGGGCAGAAGTTTGCCCATGCCTGCTCTATCTGAAAAAAAGTAACTTTTTCAACCAACCTTTTGTTCTCCACATGTTTTGGACTCCATTCCCCAGAAGTCCCATCAGTATGAAGGGGGATTCTGGGAGTTGTAGTAGTACAAAAACACCCAGAGAGTTGCCTCTGCTTCTCGCAGGTGGACCGGTCGGAGGTAATCAAAAGCAACCTGAACCCGGTCTTTGCCAAGGTCTTCATGGTGGACTATTACTTCGAGGAGGTGCAGAAGCTGCGCTTCGAGGTCTATGACATCCACGGCCACGGAGGGATCGGGACCCACGACGACGACTTCTTGGGCGGGATGGAGTGCACCGTGGGGCAGGTAAGAAATGGAAAAACGTCCCTTTGGACAACAACTCCCAGCATCCACATCTTGCTGCCACCTCTTGGTTGTTGAAGTCTCCAAAAAGCCACGTTTTTTCCCAAAGCTGTACATCTTCTGCCAAGGCTAGGGAACTGTAGGCCACAAAGCCATGTTCATAAACCCTGGGTCTATTAACGATGCAGACAGAAGGATGCTGGGAGTTGTAGTCCAAAAATTGGCATGCTTCAACACTGCAGATCACTGTAGTCTCCGAAAGTGACATTTGTCAAAGCTGTGTGTCAACTGGCCAGGGTGGCTATAGGTTTCAGAGAACTTCATACCCAAAAGACATGTTTCCAAGCTCTAATTCTATGAGGTATGCGGACCGAGGGATGCTGGGGGTTGTAGTCCATAACTAGCATGCTTCAATGCTGCAGATCCTGGGAGTTATAGTCTCCCAAAAGTCATATTTGTCAAAGCTGTGTGTCAACTGGCCAGGATGGCTATAGGTTACTCAAAGACATGTTTCCAAGCTCTAACTCTATCAGGTATGCAGACCGAGAGATGCTGGGGGTTGTAGTCCATAACCAGCATGCTTCAATGCTGCAGATCCTGGGAGTTGTAGTCTCCAAAAGTCACATTTGTCAAAGCTGTGTGTCAACTGGCCAGGATGGCTATAGGTTACTCAAAGACATGTTTCCAAGCTCTAACTCTATCAGGTATGTGGCCCGAGGGATGCTGGGAGTTGTAGTACATAACCAGCATGCTTCAATACTGCAGATTCTGGGAGTTGTAGTCTCCAAAAGTCATATTTCTCAAAGCTGTGTGTTAGCAGGCCAGGATGGCTATAGGTTTCAGAGAACATCATGCCCAAAAGACATGTTTCCAAGGTCTGACTCTATCAGGTACGTGAACAGAGGGATGCTGGGAGTTGTAGTCCATAACCAACATGCTTCAATGCTGGAGATCCTGGGAGTTGTTGCATCCAAAAGCCACATTTTTCAAAGCTATAGGTTTCAGGGGAACTTCATGCCCAAAAGACATGTTTCCAAACTCTAGGTCAGCCATGGGCAAACTTCGGCCTTCTAGGTGTTTTGGACTTCAACACCCACAATTCCTCAGCTTAAGCGGCTGAGGGGGGAAAGGAAGGGGAATGAGGCTGTTAGGAATTGTGGGAGTTGAAATCCAAAGCACCTGAAGGGCCAAAATTTGCCCATGTTTGCTCTAGATCTACCCAAAATGCCAATTCTGGCATTGCCAAAAAGGCCGTGGGTCCTAACTTTATAGGCTTGGTTACCTAGCGGATTCTGGGAATGGCAGTCCTGAAAGCATCTTTTCTAAGATCTAAGCAACCTATAATAAACCCTCTCTTTTTCTTCAAGATAGAGAGAGAGAGAGAAGCTGGAGGAGAGACGGAGGAAGCCAAATCAGGGCAGCTCTGCAAGGAGCAATTTGGGAGCGATTAGGAAGGCAGCGGTTCCCCCGCCAAGCCTTCTACGGCTTCTTGCTCCTCCACAGCAATTTCCCTTGCAATCCGCACCGATGTTCCTTGGGCTCTCTTCCAGTGGGCAAGTAATTGCCCAGTGATTGCTGGCCTCCTGAGGTGCTGCTTTCGAATGCGGGGGGAAAATAGGGACAAGCAAGTCTCCCAGGAAGGAATAGCTGCCAAATCCGGCATGCCATGGCACCCCCTTTTCGTTGAATCTATGGTCACCCTTTTGTGACTCTAATGCCGGTTACATTTTGGACAGCAACTTCCAGAATCCCCCAATTTTCACATTGTACGGTTTTTGAGGTTGTGAGAGAAAAGCAGGACACGTACCACCACCACCATCATCACACCATCATCGTCGTTCTCACCCATCTCTTCCAGTCAGTCGTAAGGCCGAACAGGGCATAGGGTTACAGCCTGTGCTTGACGAGGTTACACTCCCCTTGAAGGCACAGGTTCGCAGTCTGGGAGTGATCCTGGACTCATCGCTGAGCCTGGAGCCCCAGGTCTCGGCGGTGGCCGGGAGAGCTTTTGCACAGTTAAAGCTTGTGCGCCAGCTGCGCCCGTACCTTGGGAAGTCTGACTTGGCCATGGTGGTCCATGCTCTGGTTACATCCCGAATAGACTACTGCTATGCTCTCTACATGGGGTTGCCTCTGAAGACTGCTCGGAAGCTGCAATTAGTCCAAGGTTTGGCAGCCAGGTTACTAACAGGAGCAGGGCACAGGGAGCATACAACTCCCTTGCTGCGTCAGCTCCACTGGCTGCCAATTAGCTTCCGGGCACAATTCAAAGTGCTGGTTTTAACCTACAAAACCCTATATGGTTCTGGCCCAGTTTAGCTGTCCGAACGGATTCTCCCTTACAAACCATCTAGAACACTAAGATCCTCCGGAGAGGTCCTGCTCTTGGTCCCGCCGGCTTCGCAAGCGCGGCTGGTGGGAACGAGAGACAGGGCCTTCTCTGTGGTGGCCCCTCGGCTGTGGAACTCTCTCCCAAGTGATGCTAGATCCGCCCCGTCTCTGTAGTCCTTTAGGAGGCTGGTGAAGACCTGGATGTGGAACCAAGCCTTCCCAGAATAGGCTGAGATTGGCTATTATCTGACTGTATGACCACGTTTACAGATCGAATGGAATTGTTTTAATGGCGATGTGGTTTTATGCTGGGTTTTTATGTATTTTAATATGTTGTTCTAGTTGTTTTTAAATTGTATAGCATTGAATTTTTGCTGTTATGCCGGTCTGAGTCCCTCGATATTGGTGAAAAGGTCAGGGCACAAAAATTTTAAATAAATAAATAAATTAGGCCAACCCAGTCAACTGCCAATCTGTGTTTACATTCTATTGATACTGTATGTCACTTCTGTATTTGTGTTTGGTACCAGTTTTTATATTTTTGTGTTTTTATCTATGTCATTTATTGTATATATTTTATGTTAATATGTTTTTGACATTGTTGTATCCTGCCCTGAGCCGTCAGGATAGGCGGGGGATAAATATTGGTTGTTGTCGTCGTTGTTATGGCAGAGAAAGCAAAATGGATGCTAGTAAAGAAAAGCAGAGCTTTAGGAAAAGTGTGGCTGTTCAAGCTGCTTTGAGTCTCCTTGTGAAGAGAAAAGGCAAGGTATAAACAACAACAACAACAACAGACTTTTGGACTGCAAATCCTACACACACACACACACACACACACACACACACACAATCTCCTTGGCTGCCCAATCCGTACCCAAAACAGTGGAAGCCAATGTCCTCTTCAGCTTTTATTCAAGACCTGAAAGGAGCTCTCCAAGGTGGAATTTCAGCACCTTGGGAAGCTCCTCTCAAACACTTGATGTAGGATGGCATTCAATGCCTTCTCCTTCTTTCCCTCATAGATTGTGGCCCAGAAACGGGTGAGCAAACCTCTGTGTTTGAAGTACGGAAAGTTTGCTGGGAAGTCCACCATCACAGTAAGTGTGTTGCCCCTTCCCCATTTGTAGCTCGAACACAGAAATGACCTTCCTGATGGCTCCTGACCCTCTCCTTTCCTCCAAACAGGTCACCTCGGAAGAGATTTCCGGAGACAATGGATTCGTTGAGCTCTTCCTCCGGGCCAAGAAGCTGGATGACAAGGTGGCCCCAGGGCAAGCAAAGTGGGGCAGGGACCAAAGGTGGCTGGTGCCCAAGGGAGTTAGATGGCCAGTGGAAATGAATCCAATATATAACCCTATATAGGACTACTTCTATAGTCTTGGCCTCTATAGTCTTGACCATCAACCCAACATGGGCTTAATTCTGTAGTCTTGATTTCTATAGTCTTGACCACCTACCCAATATAGTCTTGGCCTCTATAATCTTGACCTCTATAGTCTTGACCAGGGGTGCCCACACTTTTTCAGCATGTGAGCAACTTATAATAAAACCAAGTCAGAAGGATCTAGGCTGGAGAGAGGAGGGGCAGGGCTTGGTACGGCCTGGCTCCGCCCCCTCTGGCTTCTGCTCTACCAGCAGCTTCTCCAGGCTTGAGGATGACAATGCCAAGCCAGCCTTGTGCTAGCTATGCCACCACTGGCTTGGCATTGCCATCCTCAAGCCTGGAGAAGCTGCTGGTAGAGCAAAAGCCAGAGGGGGGGCGGAGCCAGGCTGCACCAAGCCCCGCCCCTTCCCCTCTGGCTTTGGAGCTCCCAGCAGCTTCTCCTGCTGGGAGTGCCGAAGCTGGGGGAGGGGGCGGGGCTTGGCGGGGCCTAGTTCCGCCCCCTCTGAGAAGTGCCCCATCTGGCTGGGATCGACCTCCTTCGGTCCCAGGATTGACTAGTTGATCGCGATCGACTTCCTGGGCAGCCCTGGTCTTGACCATCAACCCAATATGGGCCTAATTATGTAGTCTTGAATTCTATAGTCTTGACCTTTCATTGGGTGGCCAGTGAAAAGGAAGCTAACGTCAACTTGATATGAAGGAAACTCTTTAGTCTTGACTTCTATAGGATCAACTAGTTGAACCCAACATGAAGCTAATGAAGGAAGCCAACATTAACCCTGGGCAGCCCTGGTCTTGACCATCAACCCAATATGGGCTAATTATGTAGTCTTGAATTCTATAGTCTTGACCTTTCATTGGGTGGCCAGTGAAAAGGAAGCTAATGTCAACCCTACATTAAGCTAATTTTATAGTCTTGACTTCTGTAGTCTTGACCTTTTGTTAAGTGGCCAATGGAAAGAAAGCCAACCTCAACTTGATATGAAGGAAACTCTTTAGTCTTGACTTCTATAGTCTTGCTCATCAACCCAATATAGTCTTGGGCTCTATAGTCTTGACCTCTGTGGTCTTGACCATCAACCCAACATGAAGCTAATGAAGGAAGCCAACATTAACCCTACATGAAGTTAGTTCTATAGTCCTGATCATCAACCTGACATAGTCTTGGCCTTTGTAGTCTTGACCTCTATAGTCTTGACCATCAACCTGACATGGGCTAATTCTATAGTCTTGACCTTCTGTTGGGTGGGCAATGAAAAGAAAGCCAATATGAAGCTAATTGAATAGTCTTGACCATCAACCTGGCAAGAAACTAATTCTGTAATCTTGACCTCTATAGTCTTGATGATCAACCTGCTATGAAGCTAATTCTTTATAGGCCTGACCATCAACCCAATATGAAGTTAATGTTTAGTCTTGGCCTTTATATTCTTGACCTCTATAGTCTTGACCATCAACCCAACATGGGCCTAACTCTGTAGTCTTGAATTCTATAGTCTTGACCTTTCATTGGGTGGCCAATGAAAAGGAAGTCAACGTCAACTTGATATGAAGGAAACTCTTTAGTCTTGACTTCTATATTCTTGCTCATCAACCCAATATAGTCTTGGGCTCTATAGTCTTGACCTCTGTGGTCTTGACCATCAACCCAACATGAAGCTAATGAAGGAAGCCAACATTAACCCTACATGAAGTTAGTTCTATAGTCCTGATCATCAACCTTACATAGTCTTGGCCTTTGTAGTCTTGACCATCAACCTGATATGGGCTAATTCTATAGTCTTGACCTTCTGTTGGGTGGGCAATGAAAAGGAAGCTGACATGAAGCTAATTGAATAGTCTTGACCATCAACCTGGCAAGAAACTAATTCTGTAGTCTTGACCTCTATAGTCTTGATGATCAACCTGCTATGAAGCTAATTCTTTATAGGCCTGACCACCAACGCAATATGAAGCTAATTTTTAGTCTTGGACCATCAACTTGATATGGGCTAATTCTATACTCTTGGCCTTCGGTTGGGTGGGCATGGAAAGAAAGTCAACATCAACTCTACATGAAGCTAATTATATAGTCTTGACCATCAACCCGATATGAAGATAATTGGTTAGTCTTGACCTCTATAGTCTTGACCATCAAACCAACATGAAGCTAATTCTATAGTCTTGACCTCTATCCTTGACCATCAATCCTACATGGGACTACTTCTACAGTCTTGACCTCTCATTTCCTCCTTCTGTTCCCCAATTGCAAAAATGTTTGTGTGTGTTCTGGGTTTTAGTCTGAACTTTTAAGGAGCCTTCCCCGAGGAATATCCATGGCTCTCTCTTCAAATACGGGGATGCTGTTCAACAGTTTGGATAGACGTTGCATAGAGTTCAAAACTTGAACCCAGATCAGATAACTACCACATTGGCATGGGGACAAGACGTTTCAACCTTATGTTTCGATTTCTTCCAACTCTGTGGTTCCCCACAGGATCTCTTCAGCAAGTCAGATCCCTTTCTAGAGATCTACCGGATCAATGATGATGGGAGTGAGCAACTGGTCCACCGCACAGAGGTGAGCATCACTCCGAATTTTCATTCAATGGACCAAATTTGGCACAAATATGCCCAAATTTGAATACTGGTGGGGTTGAGGGGCAGATTGATTTTGTCATTTGAGAGTTGTAGTTGCTGGGATTTCGAAACGAGGAACTTGCAGACCCCTTATTTAACCATTTATTGCAAAATGACATTTGGGAGGGTTTTGACGTTAAGAGATTTCGTATTGAGAGGATCAAGGAATACGTGGGAAAATATCCCACCCATTCAAAATGAGAGGAAAGGGCTGACAACCTTGATGATAATGGAGAAAGAAAAGAAAATGATATATATATATATACAGTATATGTGTGCGTGTGTGCCCGAAAAGGTTGCAATTGGAAGCCAATTTGAATAGATTCAGGAGCTGCAATCCGAAGAGGAGGAAGGCAATCAAAGTTATTATGAAAAATGATTGTGCCGTTTCTCCTGGAAGAGCCTGGCTTATTGGTGTTGTTTTTTAATACCGAAAGAAACACTTTGAGACGGTTAGCAAAAGGAAAAAGAACACAAAGCAGCCGTGCGCAAATAGAAATATAATAAAAACAGCAACAGGTAGGCCAAGAAAGCAATAACAGGGGGAACACACCGAGATTTCTTTCATAATGGGAAATGCTCTGTCTCTGGGGGAAGAGAGAGAAAAAGAAAGAGAGGAAGGAAGGAAGGAAGGAAGAACAGAAGGAAGGAAAGGAGGGAGAGAGGAGGGAGGAAGAATGGAAGGAAGGAAAGGAGAGAGGGGGAGAGAGGAATGAAGGAAGAATGAAAGGAAGGAAGAATGAAAGGAAGGAAAGAAAAAGGAGGGGGAGGGAGGAAGGAAGAATGAAAGGAAGGAAGAATGGAAGGAAAGAAGGATGAAAGGAAAGAGGAAGGAAAGGAAGGAAAGAAAGGAGGGAGGAGAGAGGAAGGAAGAATGAAAGGAAGGAAGAATGGAAGGAAGGAAGAATGAAAGGAAGGAAGAATGAAAGGAAGGAAGAATGGAAGGAAAGAAGGATGAAAGGAAGGAAAGAAAGGAGGGAGGGGGGAGGAAGGAAGGAAGAATGAAAGGAAGGAAGAATGGAAGGAAGGAAGAAAGGAAGGATGGAAGGAAGGATGAAAGGAAGGAAGAATGGAAGGAAAGAAGGATGAAAGGAAAGAGGAAGGAAAGGAAGGAAAGAAAGGAGGGAGGAGAGAGGAAGGAAGAATGAAAGGAAGGAAGAATGGAAGGAAGGAAGAATGAAAGGAAGGAAGAATGAAAGGAAGGAAGAATGGAAGGAAGGAAAGAAGGATGAAAGGAAGGAAAGAAAGGAGGGAGGGGGGAGGAAGGAAGAATGAAAGAAAGGAAGAATGGAAGGAAGGAAGAAAGGAAGGATGGAAGGAAGGATGAAAGGAAGGAAGAATGGAAGGAAAGAAGGATGGAAGGAAGAAGAAGGAAAGAAGGAAAGGAGGGGAGGGAGGGAGGGAGGAAGAATGAAAGGAAGGAAGGAAGAATGGAAGGAAGGAAGGAAGGAAGGAAGGAAAAAAGAAAGGAAGAATGGAAGGAAGGAAGAATGCAAGGAAAAAAGGATGGAAGGAAGGAAGAATGAAAGGAAGGAAAGAAAGGAGGGAGGGGGAGGGAGGAAGAATGAAAGGAAGGAAGAATGAAGGGAAGGATGAAAGGAAGGAAAGAAAGGAGGGAGGGAGGGAGGAAAAATGAAAGGAAGGAAGAATGAAAGAAAGGAAGAATGGAAGGAAAAAAGGATGGAAGGAAGAATGAAAGGGAGGGGGAGGGAGGAAGGAAGAATGAAGGGAAGAAGGATGAAAGGAAGGAAAGAAAGGAGGGGGGGAGGGAGGGAGGAAGAATTAAAGGAAGGATGAAAGGAAGGAAGGGTGAAAGGAAGGAAGAATGAAAGGAAGGAAGAATGAAAGGAAGGAAGGATGAAAGGAAGGATGAAAGGAAAGAAGAATGGAAGGAAAGAAGGATGAAAGGAAGGAAGAATGAAAGGAAGGAAAAAAGGAGGGATGGAGAGGGAGGAAGGAAGGATGAATGAAAAGAAGGAAGGAAGAATGGAAGGAAGGAAGGATGAAAGGAAGGAAGAATGGAAGAATGGAAGGAAGAATGAAAAGGAAGGAAGGAAGGACAAAACGAAGGAAGGAAAAACTGAAGAAATGAAGGAAGAAAGAAAGAAAGAAAGAACTCAGTTGTGGCCAGACACTCACATGCATACATGATGATGATGATGATGATGCATTTTATTTCTTACCTGCCCCTTCTCAAGTGAGGGTACAATATCATTATTAAGATACATAACATAAAACCATTAAAGCACATCTATTAAAAGACGTAGGCATAAGGTTTTGAAACACGTTAGAATCGTTCCGACCAGTAAAATGCCAATATAAATTCATAGTGTTAAAGTGACTGGGTTTATATGACTTTGCTTCAGGTCGGGGGGGGGAATAAATGAGCCGGCACTTAAAGTGGAATCAAACTGCATCAATTCTGCAGTATAGATGCAACCCAATATAATTTCCCCTTCCTCCTTTTCCCTGCCTGTTTTCTACAGTTTGTCAAGAACAACCTGAGCCCGGTTTGGGAGCCCTTCAAAGTCTCCCTGAACTCCCTCTGCAGCTGTGAAGACAAGCGGAAGCTGAGGGTAAGGATGTTGGGGTTGGGTTCGGCATAGAAATCCCTTGTCGCCCTGGACTAAAACTCCCAAAAGTTCTGGGTGGAGGGATTTGGGGAGTTCTAGTCCACCGCAAAAGCCCCCTTTCTCCGTTCTCAGCCATTCTTCTCTCTGCATTGCAGTGCATTGTCTTCGACTACGACTCGCGCGGCAAACACGACTTCATTGGAGAGTTTTACACCACTTTTGAGGAGATGCAGAAAGCCATGGGGGGAAACAAGGTGGGTGCCGTCATCGTATTCAAATCCCTACGTTGGCATAGCTTGGCCAGGGGAGCCCATTGGGTGACCTTGGGCAAGCCATACTCTCTCAGCCTCAGAGGGAAGCAATGGCAACGCCCACTCTCAAGGAACTGTACCAAGATAACTCCAAGACATGGTCACCATATATTACTCCAGATCTGTCTTATCCTTAGGAATCTGGGTCGGATATTTAACGAGTCCAACCAAGGTGGCCTCCTACCCAAGTATTATCCAGCTTTGGCCCTGCTTAGCCTCTGATATTGGGTCATCCAGACCTGGGCAACCTACGGCCCACGGCCCGGATGCGGCCCGGCAGCCTATTCTGTCCGGCCCGGGGAGAAGGGCGTCGGGGGGTGGGGCTGCCGCCATCTCATTGCGGGCTGTGGGGCCTGTGTTGGCAGACAGCCCACCGCTCCGGAGAACAATCGGGGGAGCGGCGGCTTTGGAGTGCCTGTCATCCCGGGAGCCGATCCGGGCCTGCAGCGAGAGCAGTCGGCGAGCTGCGGCGGCTGATCGCCCTGGCGACCTGGAAGACTTGATCGTCTTCCGGTTCGGCAGGACGATCAGCTGCCGCAGCTCGCCAACTTCTCCCGCTGCAGGCCCGGATCGCCTCCCGAGATGGCAGGCACTCCAAAGCCGGGATGGCAGGCACTCCATGGCAGGGCGGTCAGCTGGGGAATGGCTGGGGGCGAGAGCAGGCAGAGGCCTGCAGCCTCCGATCGTCTGCTGCTCTGCTCTGCTGCGATGACGGCTGGGTCCACTTTGTTATCCTCTGGGCTGGGTCCATTGGGCCATTCCATCTTGGGATCCTTCCTCTCTTGAGGAGGTCAGCCTCCATCTTGGTTCGCACCTTGTCTTCTTGAATTTCATTTTATTTTATTTTAGTGGTTTTTATTATTATTTTATAATAATTATTTTATTATAATAATATAATAAATAATATAATATAATGTTATATTATATTATAATTTCAATATATTATAATGTCTATATATATATATATACTATAATATAATAATTATGATATTAATACTAATAATATATGAATATTTCTTGATATATTATTATGTTAATATTAATGATGTGTAATATATAGTAAATATAGTAAATAAATAAATAATGTAGATTAGAATGTAGTTCAGCCTTTAGGTGCGGCCCTCCATAATATTTTTTGGCTCTTGCATGGCCCCTTGGAAAAAATAATTACCCACCCCGCAAGCCTTTGAAGACCAAGGGTCACCCTTTGCAAAAGATGGAGAGCCACCAAAAATAAAAACAACGGGGAAGGAACACTTGGTCATCTTGGTGTTCGTCCATTTCTCCAACCAACAGATCCAATGGGACTGTATAAACCCAAAGTACAAGATCAAGAAGCGGAACTACAAGAACTCAGGCGTAGTCATCCTCCTGGACCTCAAGGTGAGCGGAAGGGACATAAACTTCAGATATCCAAGGAGGGCAACATCCGTGACGCCAACGATAAGGGAGGGGCACGGCTTAGTAGGCTGATCATCTTTGCAAGGGAATCCAGCCAAATCATTGACCCACACTTTCTTTGGAAGATCCACAGGGTCTACTCCTTCCTGGATTACATCATGGGTGGATGCCAGATCCACTTCACGGTGAGTCTTGCTCCACCAACAAAGTCCCCTAATTTCAGATCCGTTTTCATGGAGAGTAGCTCAGTTGAGACAATGGCCCCATCTCAGATCTATTTCATGGAGAGGAGCTCCATCAACAAAATGATCCATTTCAGATCCATCTCCAGATCCATTTCATGGAGAATAGTTTACTCAACATAATGGATCCATTTCAGATCCAATTCCAGATCCATTTCGTGGAGAGTAACTCAACCAAAATACACTCATTTCAGGTCCATTCCCAGATCCATGTTTAGATCCATTTCAAGAAGAGTATCTCAACTAACAAATAGACTCATTTCAGATCCATTTCCAGATCCATGTTTAGATCCATTTCAAGAAGAGTAGCTCAATTCACAAATAGAATAATTTCAGATTCATTCCCAGATCTATTTCAAGAAGAGTACCTCAACCAACAAAATAAACTCATTTCAGATGTATTTCCAGATCTGTTTCATGGAGAGTAGCTCAAGCAACAAAATACACTCATTTCAGATCCATTCCCAGATCCATGTTTAGATCCATTTCAAGAAGAGTATCTCAACTAACAAATAGACTCATTTCAGATCCATTTCCAGATCCATTTCAAGAAGAGTATCTCAACTAACAAATAGACTCATTTCAGATCCATTTCCAGATCCATTTCAAGAAGAGTATCTCAACCAACCAAGTAAACTCATTTCAGATCCATTCCCAGATCCATGTTTAGATTCATTTCAAGAAAAGTTGCTCAACCAACAACTTCGATTCATTTCAGACCCATTTCGAGATCCATTTCATGGAGAGTAGCTCAAGCAACAAAATAGACCAGTTTCAGATCCATTTCTAGATTTATTTATTTATTTATTTATTTACTCTACTTCTATACCGCCCCTCTCAGCCCGAAGGCGACTCGAGGCGGTGTACACATGGCAAGGACTGCCCAAGATAAATGCATCAACAGTTACTAACACAATCATATAATACACAATTAAGCAATTAAAATTAACACAAATCTTAGCGTCTCATTATTAAGTCGATTTCCAATTTCGTCGTTGTCGTTCCTTAGGTCTCAGTTTAGTAATCATACTACATCTGCAAATGCCCGGTCAAACAGCCAGGTCTTGACCTTCTTGTGAAATGTCAGGAGGGAGGGGGCTGATCTGATGTCACTAGGAAGGGCGTTCCAAAGCTGAGGAGCCACCGCTGAAAAGGCCCTGTCTCATCCCCACCAATCGCGCCTACAAAGCAGGCGGGACCGAGAGCAGGGCCTCTCTGGATGATCTTAAACATATTGATGGTTCATACGGAGAGATGCGTTCGGACAGATAAGTTGGACCAGAATTGTTTAGGGCTTTAATGGCTAAAGCCAGCACTTTGAATTGTGCCCGGTAGCAAACTGGTAGCCACTGGAGTTGGCGCAACAGAGGTGTTGTGCGCTCCCTGAGTTCCACTCTTGTTATCAACCTGGCTGCTGTCCGTTGGACCAGTTGAAGCTTCCGAGCAGTCTTCAAAGGCAGCCCCACGTAGAGAACATTGCAGTAGTCTATACGGGATGTAACCAGAGCATGGACTACCGTGGCCAAGTCAGACTTCCCACACACAAGTTTTAACATTTCATGGAGAGTAACTCAACCAACAAAATAGATCTATTTCCAGTTCCATTTCATGGAGGGAGTAGCTCAACCAACAAAATACACTCATTTCAGTCCCATTTCCAGATCTGTTTCATGGAGAGTAGCTCAAGCAACACAACAGACCCATTTCCAGATCCGTTTCACGGAGAGTAGCTCAAGCAACATAGCGGTCCCATACCAGACACATTTCCAGATCCATTTCACAGAGAGTAGCTCAAACAACAAAATAGACCCATTCCAGATCAAGATCGGCTTCATCGAGAGAACGACCCATTTCAGGCCCATTTTGGATCCCAAGGCCTGGCCTGTACTTCCAGGCTCAGATTAACCCCTTTTGGCGCCGTAGACCACACTTTGGAATTACGCCCCCAAACCAACCTCTAGCGCACCCCCTCTCCTCCTCCTCATGGCGCCGTGTGCCCTCCTTCCTTGAGTCAAGGAAGGAGGACGCGAGGAGGAGGAGGCGGAGGGAAGCCCCGCCCCCAGTGCCGGCATCGTCCCCGGAGGCAGGGCTTCCCCCTGCCCCCTTATTGACAAGGGGCCGGGGGCGATGAGGAGGGGGGGCAGCCATTCCCTCCTCCCCCGCCCCCTTGCAGCGCTCTCCCCCCGCCCTCCCCCAAGAGAGAGAGAGTTGTGTTGCGTTTTTTTGGGGGTCCATGTGAATTGTGCCCCCTCTTGATTTGCGCCCCTAGGTCATAGCCTAGGGTGGCCTTATGGGTAATCCGGGCCTGTGTACTTCCCCTTTCCATGGGCCATTTGCCTCCCATTGGGGACCAGGCCTTTCAGGTTTTGGGGGGGGGGGGATGCTCTCCAAGCAAGAGGAAAGGACTGGCCAAGCTCAGCCCCCTCTTTCCTGTCACTGCAGTTTTGCAAAGAGAGAGAGATATGGATATATTTTTCTCTCCAGATCGCCTTCGAAAACAACCAGCACCCGGTTCTTGCATTTGGAAAGAGCGCTGCTCCTTCCGGGAGTGAGTCAGATCCCAAGGAACATTTGAAGGAACAGATTGTGGCGATGCAAACTGGGAACAGCCCCAGGAATTATTTGAGAGCTGCCATATTTTGGGGAAGGAAGGGGAGGAAAAGAGAGGGGGGAGGAAGGGAGAAAGGCCTGTTGCTTAGTTTAAGGCAGTGTTTCCCAACCAGTGTGCCATGGCACACTTGTGTGCCGTGAGCGATCATCAGGTGTGCCGTGGGAAATTGGAACCATTGTGATTCTGGATAGAAAACAAACAACAACATAACATAACATTGTTTGAGTCCACAGTGTTCTCTGGGTGTAGGTGAACTACAACTTCCAAACTCAAGGTCAATTCCCAAGCAAACCCTTTCAGTACTTTCTGTTGGTAATGAGAGTTCAATAAGGCAAGTTTGGTTCAATTCCATTGTTGCAAGAGTTCAGGATGCTCTTTGACTGTGTGTTAACTATAAATCCTAGAAACTGTAACTCCCAAGGTCAAGGTCTATTTCCCCCAAACTCCATCTGTGTTCACATTTGGGCCTATTGAGTATTCATGCCAAGTTTGGACCTGATCCAACATTGTTTGCGTCCATAGTGCTCTCTGGATATAGGTGAACTACAACTCCAAAACTCAAGGTCAATGCCCACCAAACTCTTATAGTATTTTCTCTTGGTTATGGGAGTTCTGTGTGGGAAGTTTGTGTCTTTCTGCCATTCCTGCCAGGATATCTATGTTGTGTTCATCGAAACATGTCCAGGTTTCACACTGAGTGTATAAATACATTTAAAAACAGATCAACTATATGTATGACTGTGTTAGAGTGTCATTTTGTGTCATTTTGGTTGGTGGTGTGCCCCAGGATTTTGTAAATGTAAAAAATGTACCGCAGCTCAAAAAAGGTTGAAAAACACTGGTTTAAGGGGAGGGCGAAATTCCCCAAATGGTGTGATGAGATGCAAAGACTGTACCTTCCCCCCCCACGCACTCCAGACCGGAGAACGGGCCCACCCCCCCTACCGGAGAACTCGAAAGGACCCGGACCATAGAGCCAACACTGGTGCTGGCTCCCCAGCAAACAGACGTCTAGCACCGAGAGCGGCAAGACCCCGGAAGATGTTCCCCACAAGGACATTCTGGAGCTCCTGCTATAGGCAGTCGCAGATCCAAAGGGCCTGCCAGACTCCCGTGGAAACTGTTGAGGACACCGTGCAAGCGGACCGAGGCCCCAAATGTGGACTCCCACGCGGGAGGCGCTGGCCTCTGCCTCCGCGTGCACCCTAGTACCAGCGATCTTGCTGGGCCCTCCCGCCTGCCCTCTTTTGATGGCGGGGTGGTGTCTCAGTAAGCACCGCTGCTGACTTCCTTCCTCCCTCCCTCCCTCCCCCACCCCTTGTGTTTTTGCCTCGTGTCTATTGTACTCTGTGTTGTTTGGTGTTGCCATTGGGCACTCAAGCTTTTGTAAACCGCTCCGAGCCTTCGGGAGTGGCGGTATACAAGTTTGAAGTATAAATAAATAAATAAAATAAATAAATAAAGCCATTGCGTCCACCTATGCCAGGGCTGTCCAACTGGCGGCCCTGGGGACGGATCTGGCCCCCCAGCCTGTTGTACACGGTCCCCGCTACCCCCACTACCCCAAGCAAGATTTTTCAAAAAAATATTTTTTTCAAAAAAATTTTTTTGAAAAAAAATGGCGGCCGGGGGGGGGGGGAGGAGGCGGGACAGGGAGGAGGAAAAGAGCTGGCTCCTCCTCCCTGCCTGTATCGCCCCCTCCGTCCCTCTCTCGGCGGTGCCAATGCGATGCAGTTTGCATTGGCGCTGCCGAGAGAGGGAGAAAGGGGCGGTACAGGGAGGAGGGGCCAGCTCTCTTCCTCCTCCCTACACCGCCCCCCTCTTCTCTCTCGGCGGCGCCGCTGCAAACTGCCTCGCAACGGCGCCGCCGAGAGGGAGAAGGGGCGATCCAGGCAGGAGGAAGACAGCTGGCTCCTCCCTCCCTGCCTGCATCGCCCCCCGTCCCTCTCGGCGGTGCCGGTGCGAGGCAGTTTGCAGCGGCGCCGCCGAGAGAGGGACGGAGGGGCGATCCAGGCAGGAGGAAGAGAGCTGGCCCTCCCCTTGCCTGGATCGCCCCTCCGTCCCTCTCTCAGCGGCGCCGATGCGAGTCAGTTTGCAGCGGCGCCACCGAGAAAGGGACAAGGCGGCGGTACAGGGAGGAGGGGCCAGCTATCTCCTCCTGCCTGATCGCCTCCGTCCCCTCTCGGCGGCGGCACTGCAAACTGCCTCGCAACGGCGCCGCCGAGAGAGGGTCGGAGGGGGCGATCCAGGCAGGAGGATGACAGCTGGCTCCTCCTCCCTGCCTGCATCGCCCCCTCCGTCCCTCTCTCGGCGGTGCCGGTGCGAGGCAATTTGCAGCGGCGCTGCCGAGAAAGGGACAAGGCGGCGGTACAGGGAGGAGGGGGCCAGCTGTCTTTCTTCCTGCCTGTATCGCCCCTGTCTCCCTCTCTCGGCGGCGCCGCTGCAAACTGCCTCGCAACAGTGCCGCGAGAGAGGGAGAAGGGGGCGATAGAGGCAGGAGGAAGACAGCTGGCTCCTCCTCGCCCCTCCTCCTTCCCCGCACCGCGGCTCGCGATCGGAGCCGCGGCGCGTCCGCGGGGGAGGAGGAGGGGCGAAGGAGGAGGAAGTCAGCTGGCCCCGCCCCCACCCCCCGCCCCGCTATATGCCCCGCCCCCGCTCACTGATCACCTGCGGCCCCCCAGGTGATCAGTTACACTTCTTCCGGCCCTTGGGCCGGAAGAAGTTGGACAGCACTGACCTATGCCTAGAACAGTGTTTCTCAACCTCTTGAGTGCCGCGACCCCTTAATACAGTTCCTCATGTTGTGGTGACCCCCAACCATAACAATTTTGTTGCTACTTCGTAACTGTAATTTTGCCACTGTTATGAATCGTCATGTAAATATCTGATATGCAGGATGTATTTCCTTTCACTGTGAGGCCCGATACGCCCAAATTTGAATACTGGTGGGGTTGGGGGGGGGGGGCAGATTGACTTTGTCATTGGGGAGTTGTAGTTGCTAGGATTGATAGTTCATCTACAATCAAAGAACATTCTGAACTCCACCGACGAAGGAATTGAACCAAACTTGGTACACAGAACTCCCAAGACCAACAGAAAATACTGTAGGGTTTTGGTGAGCGTTGACCTTGAGTTTGGGAGTTATAGTTCACCTACATCCAGAGAGCACTGTGAACCCAAACAATGATGGATCTGGACCAAACTTGGCACAAATACTCAATATGCCCAAGTGTGAACACTGGTGGAGTTTGGGGGAAATAGAGCTTGACATTTGGGAATTGTAGTTGCTGGGGTTTATATTTCACCAACAATTAAAGAGCATTCTGAACCCCACGAACTATAGAATTAAATCAACCTAGGTACAAAGAACTCCCATGACCAACAGAAAATACTGGAATGGTTTGATAGGCATTGATATTGAGTTTGGGAGTTATAGTTCACCTACATCCAGAGAGCACTGTGAACCCAAACTATGATGGATCTGGACCAAACTTGGCATGGATACTCAATATGCCCTAATGTGAACACTGGTGTGGTTTGGGGAAAATAGACCTTGACATTTGGGAGTTGTAGTTGCTGGGGTTTATAGTTCACCAACAATCAAAGAGCATTCTGAACCCCACGAACTATGGAATTGAACCAACCTTGGCACACAGAACTCCCATGAACAACAGAAAATACTGGAATGGTTTGGTGGGCATTGATCTTGAGTTTGGGAGTTATAGTTCACCTACATCCAGAGAGCACTGTGGACTCCAACCATGATGGATCTGGACCAAACTTGGCACAAATACTCAATATGCCCCAATGTGAACACTGGTGGAGTTTGGGGGAAATAGAGCTTGACATTTAGGAATTGTAGTTGCTGGGATTTATAGTTCACCTACAATCAAAGAGCATTCTGAATGCCACCAACGATAGAACCCCCATGACCAACACAAAATACTGTGTTTTCTGATGGTCTTTGGTGAGCCCTCTGACCTTCCCTCGTGACCCCCTACCCAAAGCTCCCGACCCCCAGGTTGAGAAACGCTGGCCTAGAATGAGCTAGCATCGTACAGTGCAGACTCTTGATGCATCTACATTATAGAATAAATGCAAATTTAGACAACTTTAAATGCCATATATTAATTCTGTAGGGTCTTGGGAGTTCTAGTTTGCACTCTTTGGCAAGGGTTCAAATCCCTGCTTAGTCATGGGCAAACTTGGATGAGTCACACTCTCTCAGCCTCAGAAAAATCTGACGAAAGGGTCAACAAAGTGTTGCCATGTCTCAGAAACAATCCAAAGGCTCACAACTATCACAACAATGCCAGGGATATATTGAGGCGAGGGCTTACCAGGTCTCGGGAATTGGTCCTTCTTTAAGGGAGGAATCTCAGGGCACGAGTGCAGCCTTAAAAAGCCAGTGTGGTTTCTAATGGCTCCCTCCCCTCCCATTGACCTCCTCAGGTGGCGATCGACTTCACGGCATCCAACGGAGACCCCCGAAACAGCTGCTCCCTCCACTACATCAACCCTTACCAGCCCAACGAGTACCTGAAGGCCTTGGTGGCCGTCGGGGAGATTTGCCAGGATTATGACAGGTGAGGCCGGGCGGATCGTGTCCCTCCCCCAGCCACCCCTTTTTCGTCATTTCTGGACTCCGGATAAGAGATTGGGGGCTCTCTTTGCTAAGACTCACTTTATTGGGTAAATCAAGGTGAATACACACACACACACACACACACACACACTAGCTTGGGGACCCGGCGGTGCCCGGGTTATTTGAGAAAGGCATTGTGTGCCAAGGTTGGTGTGCCTCAGTGGCAACCAATCGTGTTGTTTGAATGTAGAGGCTTGGATTCTTGGATGCTGGCCAATCAGAGTCCTTTATGCAAATAATCCCACAGTGGCAACCAATCAAAACGCTGCCACATATTCCTCCGCACCTCCCATCCCATCGTCCGCAAACACTGACTTTTATTATATACATAGATAGATAGATAGATAAATAGATAGATAGACAGACACACATACACATACACACGCACACATACACATAATGAATGGGGAGGAGTTTTCCATAGTTTTTAAGGGGAATTTGGGTTTTGTGGGGTGTTAGAGAGAAGAGAGGAATTTGGGGAGTGGGTTTTGAGGACCAACACGGCTCCTTCCTCCCTCTCTAGGGCTACTTCCTTGAATAAAACAATGTGTGTACTTATATACCATATGTACTTGAGTATAAGCCGAGTTTTTCAGCCCCTTTTTAGACTAATGTTATGTATTATTTTACTCTGTTATTATAATTATTATAACATTTATTATTTTAGTCTTATTTATTATTACATTGATTGTTTTACTCTTTTTATTGTTATTTTTATTATAGTTATTATTTTACTCTCTTTATTATAATTATTACATTTACATTATTTTACTCGATTATTATTACATTTATTGTTTTACTCTATTTATTATTATTGTTACTACATTTATTATTTTACTCTGTTATTATAATTATTATTACATTTATTACTTTACTCTTTTTATTGTTAATGTTATTACATTTATTATTTTACTCTATTTATTATAATTATTACATTTACATTATTTTACTCGATTATTATTATTACACTTATTGTTTTACTCTATTTATTATTATTGATACTACATTTATTATTTTACTCTGTTATTATATTATTATTACATTTATTGTTTTATTCTTTTTATTATTGTTGATACTACATTTATTATTTTACTCTATTATTATTACTTTTACATTATTTTACTCTATTATTATTACATTTTTTGTTTTACTCTTTTTATTATTATTGTTACTACATCTATTATTTTACTCTATTATTATTTGTATTACATTTATTATTTTACTCTCTTTGTTGTTGTTGTTGTTGTTGTTATTATTGGAAGGATACATAAGCACATTTACATTGAAGAAGGGAATAATGGTTTAATCAGACTTGGAAAGCCTTATCTTAAATTATTGTTTTGAGTAAATATTCAAAAGCATTTAACTTGCTGACGCTTCCATTAATGTTATTTTATTGGTATCTATTTTTATTTTGAAAATTTCCAGTAACTGCTGCCTTTCCCACCCTCGGCTTACACTCAAGTCATTACGTTTTCCCAGTTTTTTGTGGTACAATTAGGTGCCTTGGCTTATATTCGTATCGCCTTATACTTGAGTATATACGGTGTGTGCGTGTGTGCGTGTATGAACATAAGTGTATGGGTTTGCAAGGTTTTAAACATGGGTCTTCAAACTAAGGCCCAGGGGCCACATACGGCCCTCCAAGGTCATTTACCCAGCCCTCACTCAGGGTCAACCTAAGTCTGAAACGACTTGAAAGCACACAACAATAACAACAATCCTATCTCATCAGCCAAAAGCAGGCCCACACTTCCCATTGAAATATTAATACGTTTATATTTGTTAAAATTGTTCTTCATTTTAATGATTGTATTGTTTTAAAGTGTTTTTTTGCACTACAAATAAGATATGTGCAGTGTGCATAGGAATTCATTCATGCTTTTCTCAAATTATAACCCGGCCCTCTAACAGTTTGAGGGACTGTGGCCTGCCCCTTTGTTTAAAAATGTTTGAGGACCCCTGGTTTTAAAGGTAAATTTGGGATTAGAGAGGAGAGGAATTTGAGGAATGGGCTTAAGGGTCAACCCAGCTCTCGCCTTCCTCTCTTAGCTAAGACTGGGAGCATTTATTTGAGTAAAACAAGGCACATATATATACATACAAACATACATACACTCTATATATCTATCTATTAGGCCTGGGCAATCATGGTTCTAAATGGTTCTAAAGTACTTGCAAAACTAAAGTTCTGGTGGTGAACACTAGGTGGCGCTGGTGCTTTGCTTCTACAGTGTTGCTAAAGTTCTGGTGGTGAACATTTCAGAACTCTAACAAAACTTTCAAAATATTGTTACAAATGGCAGTTCCTAATTGGTTCTGTCTTAAAAATCGCCAATAATGAAATAATAATGAAGTTTTGAAAGTTTTGTTAGAGTTCTCAAATGTTCACCACCAGAACTTTAGCAACACTGTAGAAGCAAAGCACCAGCGCCACCTACTTTTCACCACCAGAACTCTAGCAACACTGTAGAAGCAAAGCACCAGCGCCACCTAGTGTTCGCCACCAGAACTTTAGCAACACTGTAGAAGCAAAGCACCAGCGCCACCTAGTGTTCGCCACCAGAACTTTAGCAACACTGTAGAAGCAAAGCACCAGCGCCACCTAGTGTTCGCCACCAGAACTTTAGCAACACTGTAGAAGCAAAGCACCAGCGCCACCTAGTGTTCACCACCAGAACTTTAGCAACACTGTAGAAGCAAAGCACCAGCGCCACCTAGTGTTCACCACCAGAACTTTAGCAACACTGTAGAAGCAAAGCACCAGCGCCACCTAGTGTTCACCACCAGAACTTTAGCAACACTGTAGAAGCAAAGCACCAGCGCCACCTAGTTCACCACCAGAACTTTAGCAACACTGTAGAAGCAAAGCACCAGCGCCACCTAGTGTTCACCACCAGAACTTTAGCAACACTGTAGAAGCAAAGCACCAGCGCCACCTAGTGTTCACCACCAGAACTTTAGCAACACTGTAGAAGCAAAGCACCAGCGCCACCTAGTGTTCACCACCAGAACTTTAGCAACACTGTAGAAGCAAAGCACCAGTGCCACCTACTTTTCACCACCAGGACTCTAGCGACACTGTAGAAGCAAAGCACCAGCGCCACCTAGTGTTCGCCACCAGAACTTTAGCAACACTGTAGAAGCAGATCACCAGCGCCACCTAGTGTTCGCCACCAGAACTTTAGCAACACTGTAGAAGCAAAGCACCAGCGCCACCTAGTGTTCACCACCAGAACTTTAGCAACACTGTAGAAGCAAAGCACCAGCGCCACCTAGTGTTCGCCACCAGAACTTTAGCAACACTGTAGAAGCAAAGCACCAGCGCCACCTAGTGTTCGCCACCAGAACTTTAGCAACACTGTAGAAGCAAAGCACCAGCGCCACCTAGTGTTCGCCACCAGAACTTTAGCAACACTGTAGAAGCAAATCACCAGCGCCACCTAGTGTTCACCACCAGAACTTTAGCAACACTGTAGAAGCAAAGCACCAGCGCCACCTAGTGTTCACCACCAGAACTTTAGCAACACTGTAGAAGCAAAGCACCAGCGCCACCTAGTGTTCACCACCAGAACTTTAGCAACACTGTAGAAGCAAAGCACCAGCGCCACCTAGTGTTCACCACCAGAACTTTAGCAACACTGTAGAAGCAAAGCACCAGCGCCACCTAATGTTCACCACCAGAAATTTAGCAACACTGTAGAAGCAAAGCACCAGCGCCACCTAGTGTTCACCACCAGAACTTTAGCAACACTGTAGAAGCAAAGCACCAGCGCCACCTAGTGTTCGCCACCTAGTGTTTACCACCAGAACTTTAGCAACACTGTAGAAGCAAAGCACCAGCGCCACCTAGTGTTCACCACCAGAACTTTAGCAACACTGTAGAAGCAAAGCACCAGCGCCACCTAGTGTTCACCACCAGAACTTTAGCAACACTGTAGAAGCAAAGCACCAGCGCCACCTAGTGTTCACCACCAGAACTTTAACCCCCCTGTAGAAGCCAATCACCCGCGCCACCTAGTGTTCACCACCAGAACTTTAGCAACACTGTAGAAGCAAAGCACCAGCGCCACCTAGTTCACCACCAGAACTTTAGCAACACTATAGAAGCAAAGCACCAGCGCCACCTAGTGTTCACCACCAGAACTTTAGCAACACTGTAGAAGCAAAGCACCAGCGCCACCTAGTGTTCACCACCAGAACTTTAGCAACACTGTAGAAGCAAAGCACCAGCACCACCTAGTGTTCACCACCAGAACTTTAGCAACACTGTAGAAGCAAAGCATCAGCGCCACCTAGTGTTCACCATCAGAACTTTAGCCACACTGTAAAAGCAAAGCATCAGCGCCACCTAGTGTTCACCACCAGAACTTTAGCAACACTGTAGAAGCAAAGCACCAGCGCCACCTAGTTCACCACCAGAACTTTAGCAACACTGTAGAAAGCAAGCACCAGCGCCACCTAGTGTTCACCACCAGAACTTTAGCAACACTGTAGAAGCAAAGCATCAGCGCCACCTAGTGTTCGCCACCAGAACTTTAGCAACACTGTAGAAGCAAAGCACCAGCGCCACCTAGTTCACCACCAGAACTTTAGCAACACTGTAGAAGCAAAGCACCAGCGCCACCTAGTATTCACCACCAGAACTTTAGTTTTGTAAGTACTTTAGAACCATTTAGAACCATGATTGCCCAGGCCTACTATCTATCTACACACATACATACATATACATACATACACACAGAGAGAGATATAGTAGACTCTCAGTTACCTGGAACTCAAGCAGCTGGAACTCTCAAGCAACTGACTAATAACGTTAACTAAAATTGTGTACTGAATCCACAAAGCTGTTTTTCTAATCCATCACAACTGTGTTCTATTGAATTTAGAACCATTTCTCTCACACAAACACATATTATTTTGGCACATCCTGAGACCTCGAATCCTTTCTTTCTGCAGCGACAAGAAGTTCTCTGCCTTAGGCTTTGGAGCCAGGATCCCCCCCAACTACGAAGTAAGTCAAAGATTGGGGCATAACGTTGGTGCATTTAGGACATGAGGTGGGTGACCCGGTTGGAAGGGACTTGCAAATCTACACATGCCAACGTGCTGTAAAAGAGTACAATATGGGGGGGGGGGGGGGCATATCTGTGTGGGGTATTTATTTATTTATTTAAAACATATATATATTCCACCCTTCTCACCCCGAAGGGCATATATAGCATATATACGGCAAGCATTCCGTGCCGGAACATAAAATAACTAAAAATATACACAAACACTAAAAATAGCTACGTCTACTTTAAATCAGTTGCTTAAAACCCACACTTGGCATGGATACATGAAACCTATTATTTTGAATGGGATGAATGGCAGAGGGACTAATCAGGCATAGTTTGCATACAACACCCTAAAATGAATACGGGAAATTATTATTATTAGTAGTAGTAGAAGTATACCACCTTTATCTCTTGATTGAGACACAAAGTGGCTTCCCAACATTTTTGCATAAGTGAAAACTCCGATAATTGTTTTGGAGATATAGGACCCTTTCAGAGTCCAGTTGGAAGCTATCTACGCCAGTGTTTCCCAACCTTTTTTGAGCTGCGGCACACTTTTAACATTAAAAAAATCCGTGGGCACACCACCAACCAAAATGACACTCTAACAGTAATACATATAGTTAATTGACCTTGAGTTTTGGAGTTTGGAGTTGTAGTTCACCTACGTCCAGAGAGCACTGTGGACTGTGGACTCAAACAATGATGGATCTGGACCAAACTTGGCAAGCGGGCCCCTCAGGCAGTAGAGCAGGCCGAGGGCCGCCCCCAAGCCCAAGCTCCAGCCCAGGGTCCCGCTGCCAGCTTCAGCCACGGGTAGCGGCTCACGGGCAAAAGGGGCGGCGGGGGAGAGAGAGAAGGCAGCAATTCCCCCTCCCCGGTGCCGCTCTCCGCCATGACTCCGGCCCCTCGCTTGCTGAGGTCGCGCAGAACTCCTCCTTCTCTTGGGAGAGCAGCATGAGTGGTGGACGGGCTTCAGCGCCGTTCACTGAAGCCCGTCCACCGCTCATGCTCCTCCTCCGACCGGCCTGAACGAGCGAGGGCCGGAGTCATGGCGGAGAGCGGCACCAGGACAGGGGCCGCTCTCCGCCATGACTCCCGCCATGGCTCTGTCCCCTCGCTCGCTGAGGCCGGCAAAGAAAAAGAAGAAGGGGCTGGGGCGCCACCTCCTTCGGCCATTTCCCCAGCCAGCCTCCAATCGAGGGAGGGAGGAGGGAAGGGTGATGTCGCTTGGGCCCCGCCTCCTTCCCAGCGGCAGAAGCTTGCTCATGCCTGATTGAGTCATGGCGGGAGTCATGGCGGAGAGTGGCCCCCTCCCCGGAGCCGCTCTCTGCCATGACTCTGGCCCCTCGCTCGCTGAGGTCGCGCGGAAGAGGAGGAGCATGAGCGGTGGACGGGCTTTAGTGGGCGGGGCTGAAGCCTGTCCACCACTCATGCTCCTCCTCCGCGCGGCCTCAGTGAGTGAGGGGCCAGAGTCATGGCGGGAGTCATGGCGGAGAGCGGCCCCTGTCCCTGGCGTCCCGCTCTCTGCCATGACTCCGGCCCCTCGCTCGCTGAGGTCGCGCGGAAGAGGAGGAGCATGAGTGGTGGACGGGCTTCAGCCCCACCCACTGAAGCCCATCCACCGCTCATGCTCCTCCTCCTCCTTGTGGCCTCAGCGAGCGAGGGGCCAGAGTCATGGTGGAGAGCGGCACCGGGGAGAAGGGCGCCCCAGCCCCTTCTTTTTCTTCGCCGTCACCTGGCCCTTCCTCCTCAGGAGTTCGGCAGGAGAGGGAGAAAGGGGGGGAGACGGTTTTCACGGCACACCAGAGGATCCTTCACGGAACAGTAGTGTGCCGCGGCACAGCAGTTGGGAAACACTGATCTACACTATATAATTAATGCAGATTGGCACCCCTTTCACTGCTACCTCCTGGGAGTTGTACTTTTACAAGGTCCTTTGCCTTCTCTGGCAGAGCATGCAAACTTCAGCTCTTCAGATTCCATTACACGGAGCCTCCGTCGTTAAAGTGGAGTCAAACTGCATAATTTGGCAATGTAGACACCTCCTCTGAATCTCAGTGTTTTGCCGGGGATTGCTCATGCCTCCCCGCCTGCCTGCCTCTGCATCTCATCCCTTTTTGTCCTTGCAGAATGGCATAAAAAAGGTTGACAACTTGGAATAGCAAAGCCCTCTCTCTCCGTTTGATGTCTTTCCAGCAGGGAAGCCTCCCTTTCCATGCCATTTCCCCATCGGATCAGAGGACCCCCTGTTGAGTCCTCAAATTGGCTCACGTTACTATAGATAGCTGGGCTGGCAGCTGAAGGCAATGACAAGATGAGGAAGACAGGATCCTTAATCCGGGTTTCGGCTTCAGTCGTGTGCCTTCAAGGCATTTCCAACCCCAAAGACCCTAAAATGAGATTTTTCTTTTTCCGAAGAGGTTTGGCAATGCTTTTCCTCTGAGGCTGAGAGAGTGTGACTCTCCCAAGGTTGCAAGGACTGAATTGGGGATTCAAACCCAGGGCTCCGATGTTCAAACCGTTGAATCTATCCATGGCACCTGCATAACTCTGGACATCACAGATTACCATTGAATGCATATGGATCTCTCCCAGGCAAAACTGGTCAAAGCAATGAGGCCTGAACCGGAGGGACGCCTGGAGCCCAGAAAGTTACTTTTTAATATGTAAATTCCTTCTGGTGTCGCAAAATAATTTATCCTCCTTTCCATTCCAATTCCAATTCCTTTTCCATTCAATTCCATTCTGTTTCTTTCCTTCCTTTCCTTCTTCCTCTCCTTCTTTCTACTTCCTTCTTTCCTTCCTTTATTTCTTCATTCCCTCCTTCCTTCCCCCTTCCTGCTTTCCTGCCTTAATTACTTCTTCCCTTCCTTCTTCCCTTCCTTCATTCCTTCCTAAATTAATTATTTCCTTCCCTTTCCTTTTCCCCTCCCCTTCCTTTCTTTTGTTATTCCTTCTTTCCTTCCTTTATTTCTTACTTCCCTCCTTCTTTCCCTCCTTCCTACGTTCCTCCCTTCCTCCCTTCCTTCTTAAATTACTTCTTTCCTTCCCTTTCCCTTCCCTTCCCCTCCCCTTCCTTCCTTTCTTTTGTTTCTCCTTCCTTCCTTCCTTCTTTCCTTTATTTCTTGCTTCCCTCCTTCCTTCCCTCCCTCCTTCCTGCCATCTAATTACTTCTTCCCTTCCTTCCATCCTTCCTACATTACTTCTTACCTTCCCTTCCCCTCCCTTCCTTACTTTTGTTTTTCCTTCCTTCCTTCCTTTCCTTCCCCTTCCCCTCCCCTTCCTTCCTTTCTTTTGTTTTCCTTCCTTCCTTTATTTCTTCCTTCCCTCCTTCTTTCCTTCCTTCCTTCCTTCCTTCCTTCCCTCCTTCCTACCTACTTTCCTTCCTTAATTACTTCTTTCCTTCCTTCTTCCCTTCCTTCCTTGCTTTATTTTTCCCTTCCTTCCTTCGTTCCCTTTCTTCCTAAATTACTTCTTCCCTTCTCTTTCTCTTTCCCAAACCCCTTCCCTTTCCCTTCCTCTCCTCTTCCTTCCTTCCTTCCTTCCTTCCTTCCTTTTTTGTTTTTCCTTCGTTCATTCATTCATTCATTCATTCTCTTTCCCTCCCTTTCTCTTCCCCTCCTCTTCCTTCCTTTCTTTTGTTTTCCTTCCTTCCTTTATTTCTTCTTCCCTCCTTCTTTCCTTCCTTCTTTCTTTCCTTCCTTCATACTTTCCTTCCTTAATTACTTCTTTCCTTCCTTCTTCCCTTCCTTCCTTCCTTGCTTTCTTTTTCCCTTCCTTCCTTCGTTCCCTTTCTTCCTAAATTACTTCTTCCCTTCTCTTTCTCTTTCCCTTTCCCAAACCCTTCCCTTTCCCTTCCTCTCCCCTTCCTTCCTTCCTTTTGTTTTTCCTCCCTCCCTCCCTCCCTCCCTCCCTCCCTCCCTTCCTTCCTTCCTTCCTTCCTTCCTTCCTTCCTTCCTTCCTTCCTTATTCCTTTGCTTTTTCTTCTGCAAATATGAATGGAAATGGAGGAACGCACTGATTTTCCATTCCTTCTCAGAAATTCAAAACCACGCAGAGGCTGAGAGTCTTTTTAACATTTCAATGAGACGCTTTTTATAAGCGCGGACAAGGGCCCTTGTGAGCGTTCCTTAGAAGGCGTTCTATCCAATGCCTCTGAAAATGCCCTTTCCGAGAACCGTGGAAGAATAACCAGGGGGAAAATATTCAGCACACGGAAAAACAAACGGCTTTGCTCTTCCTTCAAGGCCATCATGTTGTGCCATTATTATTATTTGGCAATCCTATCATAGAAATGGGGACTATTGTTCCCTGCATGGGCCTGCCTATGGTATCTCTGCATTGCGCATAATTCATTCATGGCAACCTCCTGGTCATGTTTTGTCTTTCCTGCTCAGGTCTCCCATGATTTTGCCATTAATTTCAACCCAGATGACGACGAGTGTGAAGGTAAGAAAGGGGTCAATGGGGAAGTTTTGGCCTGTTGCTATCCAATTATGGATTGAAGGCATTAAAAGAAAGAAGGGGGGGGGCAAGAAGGTAGCGCACCTTTAAGAGAAACTGGTATTTTTTTTGCATGAGAGATGAGAATAGAATAGGTGAGGTAGAGACATAGATAATAACTGATAGATGACCATAGAGCGATCATCAGGTGTGCCGTGGGAAATTGGAACCACCAATACCCTTACTTATTAAAGGAGCGCCGCTACGTCACAGTACAAAATGCACAATTAATGATACATAATCATACGCAAAAAACACATTCAAAGTACCCAATCCTGCTGGAGAAAATCAAAAGTCTTACATAAGGTAGTTCGGCGTGGTCGCCACAGAGAGCGGAGGAGTTGCGAACCAGGAAGTAGCGAGTTCACAGAGCGCTCCTCTACGGAAAACTCGTGATATTTGATGAAATCACGGAAGTGAGTGCAAAATACAAAGTGTATCCTCACGATGTTATCCAATGTCAGTTCCGGGATCCGCACAGTCAGTTTGCGGACAATTTAAAGAAGCAGCACCATAATCATAGCGACAAGGTAGAAAATCACGTAGATAATCACATATATTCAAACCGCCAGAGGCTGAAGATAGATGTGGCGATGGAAAACAAACTTGGACCTTCCAGGTGTTTTGGACTCCAACTCCCACCATTCCTAGCAGCCTCAGGCCCTTTTTCTCTCCCTCCCCCCCCCCCTCAGCCAGTTAAGCAAGAAAGGGCCTCGGGCTGTTAGGAATGGTGGGAGTTGAAGTCCAAAGCACCCAGAGGGCCGAAGTTTTCCCATAACTGACAGCTGTTGAGCAAGACCTTTGTGTGTGTGTTTCTGCCATTCCTGCCAGGATATCTATGTTGTGTTCATCGAAACAGGCCCAGGTTTCACACTGAGTGTATAAATACATTAAAAAACATATTAAAGATATGTATTACTGTGTTAGAGTGTCATTTTGTGTCATTTGGGTTGGTGGTGTGCCCCAGGATTTGGTCAATGGAAAAAATGTGCCGCGGCTCAAAAAAGGTTGAAAAACAATGGGATAGACGCTAGAAAGAGTTTTATCAGAGAGACAAACAGACAGATAAATAGTAGATAGAGAGAGTGAGGTGACTGCTAGATAGATAGATGATAGACAGATACACAGACAGACAGGAATGGTGTGCTTAGCCAGAGGTTACTTGCAGAGGTCCAGGCTGGCCACATTCTGCTTTTGGCTCCCTGGGGTTTAATGCTCATCCATGGACATGGCTTGTGGCCATTCCTTCTGACCCTGTTCTGTTGCAGGATAGGTTTGTGAAGTGACTCATAGGTTTTCAATCATGACCTCCCTGGAACCAATGTACCCTGGACAAGCAAGTGCCTCAGAGGCAAGCAAAACATAGCAGAGTACATTCACAGCAAACACGTTTTTAGTCAGTAAATCAGATATTCGCAATGGGATTCACACAGGAAGAGAGAGATTGAGCATTTCCTCTCCCTTTTATAACTTGTCATCAGTAAGGGACACATGACTGATGCGACCCTTCGTCATAAACCTCACATGGTTATGACTCAGCCATTGCTAAATGCCACTTAGGTATTTCATCTTGGCTTTCTCAGTCTTTCCCCAGGTGTGACCACATATCCATTAAAACTGTATTTTTGACATAGATTCAATGCTGAGGCATTTCTATGCGAGACGCTGCCCTTCCTTTCCAGGCCCGGATTACCCATAAGGCCACCCTAGGCCATGGCCTAGGGGTGCAAGCCGAGGGGGGCGCAATTCACGGACCAAAAAAAATGTTGAAACAAAACCGCAACGCGCGGCATGGAGATGACTCTCTCTCTCTCTCTCTCTCTCTCTCTCTCTCTCTCTGGGGGAGGGCGGGGGAGAGCGCTGCGAGGGGGCGGGGGAGGAGGGAATGGTGTCCCCCCGCCATTGCCCCCGCCCCCTTGTCAAGGAAGGAGAGCGCGAGGAGGAGGCGGAGGGAAGCCCCCGGGGCCGCTGCCGGGCATGCGCGGCACCCAGGAACATGGCGGAGGAGGCAGAGGCGCTTGCGCCCTCCTGCCACGCATGCCCGGCAGCGGCCGGGGCTTCCTTCCTTCCTCCTCCTCCTCGCGCCCTCCTTCCTTGACAAGGAAGGAGGGCGCGAGGAGGAGGCTGAGGGAAGTCCCACCCCCGGGGCCGCTGCCGGGGCATGCGCGGCACCCAGGAACATGGCAGAGGAGGCAGAGGCGCTCGCCCTCCTGCCACGCATGCTCGGCAGCGGCCCCGGGGGCTTCCCTTCCTTCCTCCTCCTCCTCGCGCCCTCCTTCCTTGAGTCAAGGAAGGAGGGCGCGAGGAGGAGGCTGAGGGAAGCCCCACCCCCGGGGCCGCTGCCGGGCATGCGCGGCACCAAGGAACATGGCAGAGGAGGCAGAGGCGCTTGCGCCCTCCTGCCACGCATGCTCGGCAGCGGCCCCGGGGGCTTCCCTTCCTTCCTCCTCATCCTCGCGCCCTCCTTCCTTGACTCAAGGAAGGAGGGTGCGAGGAGGAGGAGGCGGAGGGAAGCCCTACCCCCAGGGGCTGCTGCCGGGCATGCACTTTAATCCCGGCACAGTTGCCGCCCCGCAGCAGCCTTCACGCCAAAAGGTCATGTGAGCGCAGATAGAAGGGCTCGGCGCCTGCGGGGGGAAAGAAAGAGAAGCAGGGTTGGAATTAGGCCAGGATTCTCCTTGCTCCTTTTTCCTTTTGGGGGGCAAAGCACGGGCAGTGGAAATAAGGAATGTGTGTGTGTGTGGGGGGGTGCGGTAGAGGTTGGTTTGGGGGCGTAAATCCAAAGTGTGGCCTAGGGCGCCCAAAGGGGTTAATCCGGCCCTGTTCCTTTCTCCTCCTCAGGCATCCAAGGTGTGGTGGAGTCCTACCAGAACTGCTTGCCCAAGATCCAGCTCTACGGCCCCACCAACGTGGCCCCCATCATCTCCAAAGTGGCCCAAGTGGCTGCTGAGGAGGAGAAGACCAAGGAGGCCTCAGTAAGTGAGCCAACCATCTCGCAGGATGGCCCAACAAAAGACACAAATCTGGGGGTTTCTATGTTGGGGGGAGGGTTCTGCATCTGCTGCATGTTTGAGATCAATCACGGGCCAACTTCAGCCCTCCAGGTGTTTTGAACTCAACGCGCACAATTCCCGACAGCCTACCGCAGTGTTTCTCAACCTTCCTAATGCCATCACCCATTAATACAGTTCCTCAAGTTGTGGCGACCCCCAACCATAACATTATTTTCGTTGCTACTTCAGTACTGTAATTGTGCTATTGTTGTGAATCGTAATGCAAATATCTGACGCGTTGGATGTATTTTCATTCGCACAAATACCCGATACACCCAAATTTGAATACTGGTGGGGGTGGGAGGAGGGACTTATTTTTGTCATTTGGGAGTTGTAGTTGCTGGGAGTTATAGTTCCCCTACAATCAAAGAGCATTCTGAACTCCAGCAGCAATGAAATTGAACCAAACTTGGCACACAGAACTCCTGCGACCAACAGAAAATACTGGAAGGGTTTGGTGGGCGTTGACCTTGAGTTTTGGAGTTGTAGTTCACCTACATCCAGGGGGCACTGTGGACACAAACAATGATGGATCTAGTGGTCCAGATCCATCATTGTTTGTGTCCACAGTGCCCCCAAACTTGGCATGGATACTCAATATGCCAAAATGGGAACACTGGTGGAGTTTGGGGGAAAATAGACCTTGACATTTGGGAATTGTAGTTGCGGGGATTTATAGTTCACCTACAATCAAAGAGCATTCAGAACTCCGCCAACGATGGAATTGAACCAAACCTGGCACACAGAACTCCTGCGACCAACAGAAAATACTGGAAGGGTTTGGTGGGCGTTGACCTTGAGTTTGGGAGTTGCAGTTTACCTACATCCAGAGAGCACTGTGGACACAAACAATGATGGATCTGGACCAAACTTGGCATGGATACTCAATATGCTCAAATGGAGTTTGGGGGAAATAAACCTTGACATTTGGGAATTGTAGTTGCGGGGATTTATAGTTCGCCTTCAATCAAAGAATATTCTGAACTCCACCAATGATAGAATTGGGCCAACTTTCCCACACAGAACCGCCATGACCAACGGAAAATCCTGTGTTTCCTCATAGTCTTTGGCAACCCCTCGCAACCCCCCTCGCAACCCCCCTCGGGTTCCTGATCCCCAGGTTGAGAAACGCTGACCTACCGGCTGTTGGGAAACACTCGGAGGGCTGAAGTTGGCCCGTTTTGGGGGGAGTGTGGCGTTTCCCCCCTCCTCCCCTCCGTGCCCCTTGCCAGCTTGGGCATGTAAGGACGCATTAGCGGCTGTCACTAATTGATAGCTCAGCAGCAAAGCTTTCAGGCGGCTAACAAGCAAAGTGCTGACAAGGTCCCCGAAGGAGGAGAGAAAGCCAGGATTGTCCCTCATTGCCTCCCTGAGTCCTTGGCCAATGTAAATAATGGAGGAGAACCCAGCCGAACGCACCCTTCGCCCATCTGAGGCCTTTCGGCATCTGCTGCAATTTGATCTCACTTTAACGACTATGGCATCCCAGGAGCTGTGGTTTAATGAGGCACCAGCGCTCTTGCCAGGTAGAAAATGGGAACGACCTCACAAAACAATCACTTGCACGATTCCATAGCAGTGAGGCCCTGGCTAATGTTGAAGGATTCTGCGACGCGGAGCCCAAATCATACAAGATCAATGATGGAGATCCTGGCCACTGTTCAGGGATTATGGGATATGGAGTCCAAAACATTCAGAGGACCAATGATGGAGATCCTGGCTAATGTTCAGGGATTATGGGATATGGAGTCCATTCAGAGGACCAATGGAGATCCTGGCCACTGCTCAGGGATTATGGGATATGGAGTCCAAAACATTCAGAGGACCAATGATGGAGATCCTGGCCACTGCTCAGGGATTATGGGATATGGAGTCCAAAACATTCAGAGGACCAATGATGGAGATCCTGGCTAATGTTCAGGGATTATGGGATATGGAGTCCAAAACATTCAGAGGACCAATGATGGAGATCCTGGCCACTGCTCAGGGATTATGGGATATGGAGTCCAAAACATTCAGAGGACCAATGATGGAGATCCTGGCTAATGTTCAGGGATTATGGAATATGGAGTCTAAAACATTCAGAGGACCAATGATGGAGATCCTGGCCACTGCTCAGGGATTAACATCAGTCAAAACATTCAGAGGACCAATGATGGTCCTCTGAATGCTTTATGGGATATGGAGTCCAAAACATTCAGAACCCCTGGAGATCCTGGCTAATGTTGGCTAGATGGAGATCAATCCCATAACATTGGTCAGAATGTTTTGGGTCCTCTGATCCCATATCCCACAATCCCCTGAACATTAGCTGGGATCTCCATCTTTGGTTCTGAATGTTTTGGACTTCCATTCCCTGAACATTAGCTGGGATCTAATCCCTTCATAACATTGGCCAGGATCTCCATTATTGCTCTTGAATTATTTGGACTCCGTATCCCATAATCCCATAACATCAATCAGGATCTCTATCTTTGGTCCTCTGAATGTTTTAGACTCTATATCCCACAATCCCTGAACATTAGCCAGGGTCTCCATCATTAGTCCTCTGAATGTTTTGGACTCCATATCCTCCATCAATCCCTGAGCATAACATAACATCAGTCCCATAACATCAGTCCCATAACATACAGAGTCCAAATAATTCAAGATCAATGATGGAGAACCTGGCCAATGTTCAGGGATTATGGGATATAGAGTCCAAAACATTCAGAACCAAAAATGGAGATCCTGGCTAATGCTCAGGGATTGTGAGATATAGAGTCTAAAACATTCAGAGGACAAAGATAGAGATCCTGACTGAAGTTATGGGATTATGGGATATGGAGTCCAGAACATTCAGAACCAATGAAGGGCATCATGGCCAATGCTCAGGGATTGTGGGATATGGAGTCCAAAACATTCAGAGGACCAATGATGGAGATCCTGGCTAATGTTCAGGGATTAAGGGATATGGAGTCCAAAACATTCAGAACCAAAGATAGAGATCCTAGCCAATGCTCAGGGATTGTGGGCTACAGAGTCCAAAACATTCAGAGGACCAAAGAGAAAGATCCTGACTGATGTTATGGGATTATGGGATACGGAGTCCAAATAATTCAAGATCAATGATGGAGATCCTGGCCAATGTTCAGGGATTATGGGATATGAAGTCCAAAACATTCAGAGGACCAAAGATGGAGATCCTGACTGATGTTATGGGATTATGGGATACGGAGTCCAAAACATTCAGAACCAATGAAGGACATCCTGGCCAATGTTCAGGCATTATAGGATATAGAGTCCAAAACGTCCAGAAGCAATGATGTAGATCCTTGCCAATGTTCAGGCATTGTGGGATATGAAGTCCAAAACATTCTGAACCTATGATGGAGATTCTGGTCAATGTTTAGGGATTATGGGATATGGAGTCCAAAACATTCAGAACCAAAGATGGAGATCCTGGCCAATGTTCAGGGATTATGGGATATGAAATCGAAAACATTCAGAACCAAAGATGGAGATCCTGGCTAATGTTCAGGGATTATGGGATATGGAGTCCAAAACATTCAGAACCAAAGATGGAGATCCTGTCCAATGTTCAGGGATTGTGGGATATAGAGTCTAAAACATCCAGAAGCAATGATAGAGATCCTGGCTAAAGTTCAGGCATGGTGGGATATGGAGTCCAAAACATTCAGAACCTATGATGGAGATCCTGGCCAATGTTCAGGCATTGTGGAATATGGAGTCCAAAACATTCAGAACCAAAAATGGAGATCCTGGCCAATGTTCAGGGATTATGGGATATGGAGTCCAAAGCATTCAGAGCCAATTATGGAGATCCTGGCCAATGTTCAGGGATTATGGGATATGAAGTCCAAAACATTCAGAGGAGCAATGATGGAGAGCCTGACTGATGTTATGGGATTATGGGATACGGAGTCCAAAACGTTCAGAACCAAAGATGTAGATCCTGGCCAATGTTCAGGGATTATGGGATATGGAGTCCAGGCATCTCCCTCTCTGTCTTGCAGCAATATTTCATCCTGTTGATCCTGACGGATGGTGTAGTGACTGACATGGCCGACACGCGAGAGGCCATCGTCCGGGCCTCCTACTTGCCCATGTCCATCATCATCGTCGGGGTGGGCAACGCCGACTTCACCGACATGCAGATCCTGGACGGGGACGATGGCGTCTTGCGGTCCCCCAAAGGGGAGGCTGTCCTGCGCGACATCGTGCAGTTCGTCCCCTTCCGCGATTTCAAAAACGTAAGTTGCGCAGAAACACACAAATATGGCACTGTGGAAGTGGATGCAGCTCAACACCTCTCTGACTGCCAGGGCTCCATACTATGGAACGTTGGGAGTTGTAGTTTTCAAACCAAAGGGTGCACTGTGGAATGAATGAAGTTCAGCACCACTTTGACTGTCATGACTCAATGCGACAGGATCCTTGGAGTTATAGTTTTGTAAGAGCTTTTGCCTTTTCTGCTCAAGTATGCAAACTACAACTCCCATGATTCCATAGCAGTTTTTTCCCCTTTCAGGAGCAACTTGAGAAACTGCAAGTTGCTTCTGATGTGAGAGAATTGGCTGTCTGCAAGGATGTTGCCCAGGGGACACCCAGATGTTTGATTTTTGACCATGTCCCTGTTTGTGAAGCTAGAGCTGACAGAGGGAGCTCAACCCGCTCTCCCTGGATTCAAACCGCCGACCTCTGGGTCTAACCCATTGCGCTACCAGGGACTCATATTATTAATAATATTACCGTACAATGTTATAGTACAATGTAATATATAATATTAATATTGTGCTATGGCAATAATATAATATATTGTATTTACATTTTACTTGTAAGCAGCTCTGAGTCCCCTTCGGGGTGAGAAGGGCGGCATATACATGTCGCAAATAAATAAAATAAAAAAAATATACCATAGGAGCAAGAAGTGGTAATAAACTGCATTAACTCTACAGTATAGAAGAGGGGTGGGCAACCTACGGCCCGCTGGCCGGATCTGGGTCTTCCGGATCGCCAGGGCATTCAGCCGCCTCAGATCGCCGACTGCTTCCCCTGCAGGCCTGGATCTCCTCCAGGGATGGTGGGTGCTCCGGGGCCACCGCTACTCCGGGATGGCAGGCCCCACAGAGCCTGCGATGGGATGGCGACAGCGGCACCCCTTCCTCTTAGCCCCGCAGGGCGATCAGCTGGGGAACGGCTGGGGGCGAGAGTGGGCGGAGGCCTGCAGCCTCCAATCGCCTGCTGCTCTGCTCTGCTCTGCTGCGGCGGCGGCTGGGTCCGCTTTGCCATCCTCTGGGCTGGGTCCATTGGGCCATTCCATCTTGGGATCTTTCCTCTCTTGAGGATGTCAGCCTTCATCTTGGTTCGCACCATGTCTTCTTGAACTTTATTTTATTTTATTTTAGTGGTTTTTATTATTATTTTATAATAATTTTATTATTATAATAATATAGTAATATAATAAATAATATAATGGTATATTATATTATAATTTCAATATATTATAATGTCTATATATATATACTATAATATAATAATGATATTAATACTAATAATATATGAATATATCTTGATATATTAATATGTTAATATTAATGATGTGTAATATATAGTAAATATAGTAAATAAATAAATAAATTATGTAGGCCCTCCATAATATTTTTTGGCTCTCGTGTGGCCCCTTGGGAAAAATAATTGCCCACCCCTGGTTTTATCCATTGCACTACCAGGGGCTCCTTTTACTAATAACATTACTGTATAATGTTATAGTACAGGGCTGTCCAACTTCTACCGGGTCCAGGGCCGGAATAGAGGTCACTGATGACCTCGGGGGCCGCTCGGCCCTGCCCCCAGGCCCCGCCCCCAGCCCAGGCCCCACCCTCTCCTAAAGCTGTCATTCTCCCGGGCAGCGCATCACAGGCCTGGCGTGATGCGCTGCCCTTGGCGCCACCTACTCCTCCTTTTCGGCGCCCCCCCGCCCTTCCTAGGGCGGGGAGCCACCGGGCAGAAGGGCGGCGCCAAGGGCAGCGTCACAGGCCTGGCGTGACGCGCTGCCCTTGGCGCCGCCTACTCCTCCTTTTCGGCGCGGAGAGGGGGACGGAGGGGCGGTGCAGGGATGAGGAGCTAGCACTCTTCCTCCTCCCTGCCCCGCCTCCCCCTCCCCCCCGGCTGCCATTTTTTAAAAAAATTTTTTAGAATTTTTAAAAAAATTTTAAAAATGGCGGCTGGGGGGCATAGCTGGGGCCGTGCCCAACAGGCTGGGGGGCCGGATCCGGTCCCAGGGCCCCCTGTTATAGTACAATGTAATATATAATATTAATATTGTACTATGGCAATAATATAATATATTGTATTTACATTTTACTTGTAAGCCGCTCTGAGTCCCCTTCGGGGTGAGAAGGGTGGCATATAAATGTCGTAAACAAATAAAATAAAAATAAATATTCCATAGGAGCAAAAAAGCGGTACTAAACTGCATTAACTCTACAGTGTAGAAGCACCAAACATCCAAAACACTGTGCCATGCTCACTCCCAAATTTTCAACACATGGAATTTTTTTAGAACTGACCTTCTGTTTAGTCAATACTGGGTATCTTTTGGGGATATTAAATTCCATGGGTCTCTTTGGGGGATTACGGAATTTATGGGTGTCCTTTGGGGTCATAGATGCCATGCAAGATGCAGTGGGGTTTCGGGCAAGAGACCAACCCGCTGCGGATGTTCCCTCCTTCTTTGCGCCTTGCGCTTCCAGGCAGGCGCATAGGCACACCGCATACCGGAGAGGAAAATCCATAGCTGAGTATTTCTAGCAGCCAAGGCGGTCATTGATGAGGCTTAATTGGCTTTGACTGTCAGTAATGTTGGCCTCCGGAGACAAGCTGTCGAGACTCAGTTAACCCTTTGGATCTTCGCATCAGGAGAAGCACAAAAGGCCAGGCAGAAGGAGAGAGGGAACGAGAACATCCCCAGCGAGAAAAAAAAGTACGGAGACATCTCCTTGCGCTGGCAGCATTCTTAGTGAGTTTTCGAAGCAGAAAGGGAAGAAGACTCAAAGGGATGTGATTTTTATTTATTTATTTTGGTTCGGTTTGGGAGCAGTTGCCCAGTTCCGGAGCGTTTCAGCAAGCGATATGGATTGGCGCTCTCCCTCCGAGTCCTTATTAGGGCAGGCCCGGATTAACAGCTTTTTGCGCCCTAGGCCACACTTTGGAATTACGTCCCCTTTAAGCAAATCTCTACCGCATCCCCCCACCTCTCTCTCCCCCCCTCCGCCTCACGCCACCACATCCTTCCCATCCTGTGCCAATGGGGCTGAGGGGAAAAGTGCGCGCGCACTGTCACTGAAGAGAAGGAAACGGGCCCCTTTGTGTGGCGGGGAGCAAGTTCGTTACCCCTCAGGAAGGAGGCAGAGGAGGGTGAGCGAGTGCCACAGAGCCGAGGCCCAAAGGGACGGGGAAAGCCAGGGTGGGTCCAGAGCATGCTCTTCATCCGGGGCAACGGCTTCAGTGGCGGCCCCACGTGCGGTTCATGGCCCAGCGGCTGCAGAGGGTCGGGACCTTCCTCCGCCTCAGGCTCCCCTCCGGGCCTCCACGCCGCATGCCACCATTCTTTCCCGTGGCCTCCTCTTCCCTTAGCAGCCTGCGAAGGAAGCCGCTCCGAGCCAGGCCAAGCCAGACGCCCCCTCCCGCTGAAAAGTAGCGGCGTAGATGGATGGGCTGAGGCTGACGCGGCGAGCACGAGTGCTGCCTCCGCAGAGCCCAGCCTTGGCTCCGCCTCTTTTGGGTACCAGGCGGCAAGAGCCAATCGCGGCGCGATTTTAAAAATTATTTTATAACATTTTTATTTATTTATTTTTTTGGTCCGTGATCTGCGCCCCTCTCGGCTTGCGCCCCTAGGCCATGGCCTAGGTTGGCCCTATGGGTAATCCGGGCCTGTATTAGGGCTGATCCTGCGTAGCTTCCACAATGATATAGGACAGTGGTTCTCAACCTCCCTAATGCCACGGCTCCTTGATACAGTTCCTCATGTTGTGGTGACTCCCAACCATAACATTATTTTAGTTGCTACCCCATAACTGTAGTTTTGCTACTGTTATGAATCGTCATGCAAATATCTGATATTTGGCAGAAATACACGATACGCCCAATTTTAAATACGGTGGGGTTGTGGTGGGGATGGATTTTGTCATTTGGGAGTTGTAGTTGCTGGGATTTATAGTTCAGCTACAATCAAAGAGCATTCCGAACCTCACCAATGATGGAATTGAACTAAACTTGGCACACAGAACTCCCAAGACCAACAGAAAATACTGGAAGGGTTTGGTGGGCATTGACCTTGAGTTTGGGAGTTGTAGTTCACCTACATCCAGAGAGCACTGCAGACACAAACAATGGTGGATCTGGACTAAACTTGGCACGGATACTCAATATGCCCAAATGGGAACACTGGTGGAGTTTGGGGAAAATAGATCTTGACATTTGGGAGATGTAGCTCCTTTCTAGGCTTGACTCAAGCCCATTAAACAGACACCATTGAGCCTACAAAGCCAGGGGATGCTGGGAGTTGTTGTCACTAAAACCAGCACTTTCCCAAGCCTTGACCATGTCTGACTCTGATTCGCTTCCAAGAGGAGAAGGGATCCGGTGCCGTGAAGTTAGTTCCAAATATGATAATAATAACTTGCCCTTGGGTATCTCCTTTGTAGTTTTGACTCAAGCCCATTAAACAGACACCATTAATCATACCAAGCCAGGGATGCTGGGTGTTGTTGTCACTAAAATCCAGCACTTCTCCAAGCCTATGGGATCCAGTGCCTTGTTATTTACTTCCAGGCCCGGATTACCCATAAGGCCACCCTAAGTCATGGCCTAGGGTGGCATAGGAGGAGGAGGCGGAGCGAAGTCCCACCCCTAGGCCCTCTGACGCGGCTTCGCTGCGCCTCTTCCTCCTGCTGCCACGCCTGACGTCACCCAGCCCCGCCGACATGGCGTTCCTGGGTGCTGCAGCGGCTGCCCGGGGGTTTCCCTTCCTTCCTCCTCCTCAGAGAAAGAAGAGGAAGGAAGGGAAGTTCCTGGGCGGCACCCAGAAACATGGCGGAGGACACTGCGCCACTCATGCATGCCCGCAACCGGCCCCGCTCCCCATAAGAGGCCCCGCCCCCCGCAAGCACCCCTGCCCTGGGGGCGCTTCCAAAGTGTGGCCTAGGGCGCCACAAACCGTTAATCCGGGCCTGTTTACTTCTCTGCTTTCTCTTGAATCGTTGCTTTGTGGTTGTGACCCTTTCCCCTTAATGTACCCTGAAACCATCAGGGGATGTTGGGAGTTCTTCTCCAGGGGTCAAGACCCCAATTAACCCCCTTTTCTCCCCATTCTTTGCCTCCCAGGCCTCTCCGACGGCGCTGGCTAAATGCGTCCTGGCCGAGGTGCCCAAGCAAGTGGTGGAGTATTACAGCTACAAGGCCTTGCCACCCCGCAGCCAGAAAGGAGGGGGCAGCACCCCGGATTCCACTCTGAACTCACCCCAGTGACCAGGGAGGGTCCGGCCCAGTTTGAGACCCTCCTCCACCACCGCTGTGTCGTCTGTCCTCCCGTCATCCGCCAACTCATGATCCCCAGTGAAGTGACCAGAGGGAAAGAGAGCACCGTACACTGCCGGATGCGCAAAGACGTTGAAGCATTGGCTTCCTGAATTAGCGGAGGAGGCCAGGAGCAAAGTGTTGGCTGCCTTTAGTGGACCTCGAGATCTTTTGGAAGTGTCTCCGAAGTGAAGCCAAGTGTCACACATCAAAACACACACCACACACGTGTAAGGAAATTGCAAAAAAAGAGATGCTGGGAGCAGGATTTAAAGCAGTGTTTCTCAACCTAATGCCGCGACCCCTTAATCCAGATCCTCATGTTGTGGTGACCCCCAACCATAACATTATTTTTGTTGCTACTTCATAACTGTAATGTTACTACTGTTATGAATTGTGATGTAAATATCTGATATGCAGGATGTATTTTCATTTACCGGACCAAATTGGGTACAAATTCAAATTTTGGTGGGGTTAGGGTTTGTGTGTGTATTGATTTTGTTGTTTGGGAATTGTAGTTGCTGGGATTTATAGTCCAGCTACAATCAAAGAGCATTCTGAACTCCACCAACGATCGAATTGAACCAAACTTGGCACACAGAACTCCGATGACCTACGGGAAATACTGTGTTTTCTGATGGTCTTTGGCAACCCTCTGACACCCACTCGGTCAAAGGTCTGGAAACTATGAATCCCTGTGAGAACTGGGAATGGTTTAGCTTGAGGAAGAGAAGCCTGAGCTATGTTTATATATTTGAACCAAACTTGGCACACGATCAATAGAAAATACTGGAAGGGTTTGGTGAGTTTTGGAGTTGTAGTTCACCTACATCCAGAGAGCATTGTGGATCAAACAATGAAAGATCTGGACCAAACTTGGCATGAATACTCAATATGCCCAAATGTGAACATTGGTGGAGTTTGGGGGGGGGAATAGACCTTGAGATTTGGAAGTTGTAGTTGCTGGGATTTATAGTTCACCTACAATCAAAGTGCATTCTGAACTCCACCAATGATGGCATTGAAGCAAACTTGGCACGGATACTCAATATGCCCAAATGTGAACAGTGGTGGAGTTTTGGGGAAACAGAACTTGACATTTGGTAGTTGTAGTTGATGGGATTTATAGTTCACCTACAATCAAAGAGTTTCTGAACCCCACCAATGATAGAATTGGGCCAAACTTCCCACACAGAACCCTCATGACCAACAGGAAATAGTGTGTTTTCAGGTGGTCTTTGTCGATCCCTCTGACACCCCCTCGCGACCCCCTCAGGGTCCCAACCCCTAGGTTGAGAAATGCTGGCTTAAGTAAACAAAGCATTGCCTCCTTCGGTATGACCTGTACCCAGGTGGCATTTACCCTCTGGCCACCTCCCTGCAGTTTGCCATGTATTTAATTGTACTGTGGGTTGGACCAGATGGCCCTTGGGGATCCCATTCACCCATCTACACACAAACACACACCTAGGATCCACAAATGGGACTATCTGCCCTGCAGTTTGCCATTTGTTTAATTGTACTGTGGATCCCGCCCAAGCTGTCGGTTGGACTAGATGGCCCCTGGGGGTCCCCACCCATGTAGCCATACATGCACTTGGCACAGGGACAACTTTCTCTGCAGTTTGTCCATTCCTTTCTTCAATTGCACTGTCGATCCATTCCAGCAGTGTTTCCCAACCTTTTTTGAGCCACAGCACACTTTTAACATTAAAAAAAATCCGGGGGCACACCACCAACCAAAATGACACAAAACGACACTCTAACACAGTAAAGAATGGCTGGGGGATGGTGGCCTGCTGGGAGCAGCTGCTGGGAGTGCGGAAGCCAGGGAGGGGGAGGAGCCAGGCCATGCCATGCCCCGCCCCCCCCGGCTTCAGCTCTCCCACGGCTTCTCCAACCTTGAGGGGGCAAGGCCAAGCCAGCGGTGGCAGAGCCAGCACAATGCTGGCT
This sequence comes from Anolis apletophallus, assembly GCA_030556195.1. Taxonomy (NCBI): domain Eukaryota; kingdom Metazoa; phylum Chordata; class Lepidosauria; order Squamata; family Anolidae; genus Anolis; species Anolis apletophallus. Next base: position 7,799,077 of record JARBWK010000014.1, read on the forward strand.
TGGCACTGTCCCCTCAACGCTGGAGAAGCTGTGGTAGAGCTGAAGCCGGAGGGAGGGGGCGGAGCCAGGCTGTGTCATGCCCTGAACCCTCCCCCCGGCTTCAGCTCTCCCACAGCTTCTCCAACCTTGAGGGGGCAGTGCCAAGCCAGCGGTGGCAGAGACAGCACAATGCTGGCTTGGCACTGTCCCCTCAAGGCTGGAGAAGCTCTGGGAGAGCTGAAGCCGGGGGGAGGGGGCGGAGCCAGGCTGTGTCATGCCCCGCACCCTCCCCCCGGCTTCAGCTCTCCCACAGCTTCTCCAGCCTTGAGGGGGCAGTGCCAAGCCAGCAGTGGCAAAGACAGCACAATGCTGGCTTGGCACTGTCCCCTCAAGGCTGGAGAAGCTGGGGAGAGCTGAAGCCGGAGGGAGGGCGGAGCCAGGCTGTGTCATGCCCTGCACCCTCCCCCCGCTTCAGCTCTCCCACAGCTTCTCCAACCTTGAGGGGCAGTGCAAAGTCAGCGGTGGCAGAGACAGCACAATGCTGGCTTGGCACTGTCCCCTCAAGTCTGGAGAAGGTCTGGGAGAGCTGAAGCTGGGGGAGGGCGGCCAGGCTGTGTCATGCCCTGCACCCTCCCCCGGCTTCCGCCCTCCCACAGCTTCTCCAGCCTTGAGGTGACAGTGCCAAGCCAGCGGTGGCAGAGCCAGCACAATGCTGGCTTGGCACTGGCTGGAGAAGCTCTCAAGGCTGGAGAAGCTCAGGCTGTGTCATGCCCTGCACCCTCCCCGGCTTCAGCTCTCCCACAGCTTCTCCAGCCTTGAGGGCAGTGCCAAGCCAGCGGTGGCAGAGTCAGCGCAATGCTGGCTTGGCACTGTCCCCTCAAGGCTGGAGAAGCTCTGGGAGAGCTGAAGCCGGGGGAGGGGGCGGAGCCAGGCTGTGTCATGCCTCGCACCCTCCCCCCGGCTTCAGCTCTCCCACAGCTTCTCCAGCCTTGAGGGGACAGTGTGAGCGAGGGGCGGGAGTCATGGCCCCGTCCCCGGCGCTGCTCTCCGCCATGACTCCCGTCCCTCGCTGGATGAAGCTGCGCAGAGAAGGAGGAGCATGAGCGATGGGCGGGGCTCCTCCGCGCGGCTTCAGCGAGCAAGGGGCGGGAGTCATGACGGATTGGAGGCTGGCTGGGAAAACAGCCGAAGGAGGCGGTGCCCCGGCCCCTTCTTTTTCTTCGCCGCCGCCCGCCTCTTCCTCCTCCCCCAAGCAGCAGGAGTTCGGCAGGAAGAGGGGGGAAGGGGGCAGAGAACTTTTCTCGCGGCACAGCAGGAGGTCCGTCACGGCACACTACTGTGCCGCATCACAGCGGTTGGGAAACACTACATTACAGGATGGACTGGATTGATTTTGAGGGTCTCATCCATACACAAATATACATAACAAATACACACACAAACCCAGCTCCCTGCTTTGTGCTACAGTTCTCATAGGTTTTGTCTGGAGTGGGAGTTCTGCTGCTGGGGCTTCCATTGCGGAGGAGAGGGCAACCCTCAGGACTTCTCCATGGCTGTGCAAACTCTCCAAGCGGCTGGATGGACCTTCCCGTCACTCCTTCTTTGCCATGGCATTGTCTGCACATGAGGAATGGATGCCACATCCGGACAGTGAGTTTGGAGGGTTCCAGGTTGCGTTGCTGCCCCTCTCCCCTCCTTGTCCAGCTCCGACTATTCTCTCCAATGTGGTCAACGGTCGTCTTTTGGTGTCGTCGTCCGCCTTCGGTTTGCATGACCAACCTCTTGTTCTTGATGTACGAAAGGGGAGACGCCAAATAAAAGGAGATGTTCTGTTTCCATGGGCTCTGGACCTTTTTGATCAGGGAGAGGTCGCCTCGCAGAGCTGGCAGGGTTTGGGTTGTGTTGGCATCTTATAAGCATCCGAATCTATCTATGTATATAATAAAAGTCAGTGTTTGCGGCGGGAGGTGCGGAGGGCGGGAGGTGCGGAGGAATATGTGGCAGCTTTTCAATTGGTTGCCACTGTGGGATTATTTGCATAAAGGACTCATTGGCCAGCCACAAACCTCCAACACTCTAAGGCACCAGACAGTTTTTCTGTTGGAAATGGAATGTTCATTTCCTAATTGGATTTCACTACAGAGAGAGGGTTTCCTGATGAACTGAGAGCATTACCAGCATTACAAGCTAGACCCAAAAATAGACATACATCCTTCCAGCCAAAGGTGAAAACACCACTTTTCCCAACAGGCCTCAGCTTGAATTGACATTAAGGCTTCCTAAGCCTCAGCCTGAATTGACAGTAAGGCTTCCTAGGCCACAGCCTGCATTGACAGAACGGCTTCCTAGGCCACAGCCTGCATTGACAGAATGGCTTCCTAGGCCTCAGCATGCATTGACAGTAAGGTTTCCTAGGCCTCAGCCTGCATTGACAGTACGGCTTCCTAGGCCTCAGCCTAAATTAACATCAAGGCTTTCTAGGCCTCAGCCTAAATTAACAGACTCCCTAGGCCTGAGCCTGAATGGACAGTAAGGCTTCCTACGCCTCAGCCTGAATGGACAGTAAGGCTTCCTAGGCCTCAGCCTGAATTGACAGTAAGACTTCCTAGACCACAGCCTGCATTGACAGTAAGGCTTCCTAGGCCTCAGCCTGCCTAAGGCAGCCTGCCTGAATGGACAGTAAGGGTTCCTAGGCCTCAGCCTGAATGGACAGTAAGGCTTCCTAGGCCCTCAGCCTGAATTGACAGTAAGGCTTCCTAGACCTCAGCCTGCATTGACAGAAAGGCTTCCTAGGCCTCAGCCTGAATGGACAGTAAGGCTTCCTAGGCCTCAGCCTGAATTGACAGTAAGGCTTCCTAGGCCTCAGCCTGAATTGACAGTAAGGCTTCCTAGACCTCAGCCTGCATTGACAGTAAGGCTTCCTAGGCCTCAGCCTGAATGGACAGTAAGGGTTCCTAGGCCTCAGCCTCAAATGACAGTAAGGCTTCCTAGGCCTCAGCCTGCATCGACAGTAAGGCTTCCTAGGCCTCAGCCTGAATGAACAATAAGGCTTCCTAGGCCTCAGCCCATTTCAAAAAACCCGGGCACCGCCGGGTCCCAAAGCTAGTATATATATACAATATATATTGCAGTGCATAGAATGAACACATTCAGGACAAGCTTGCAAGAAGGAGAGCTGTGCATGGATATGGCAAATGCTCTGTATGCCCATGTATACTATTCAGCAATGCATTTGGTTGCAGAACTACTGCCATGGTTTAGATCTCCAAAGTTGCACTTCAACATCTTCAAGGGGTGGTCATTAAATATTTCCCCTGACCCACTTCTGTTGATCGCAGGATGCCGAAACTGCACATGTGTAATAATGATTCACCCGACCTCACACCATTGGACTCCCACCACTTTCCAAAACGGAAGTTATTTTTGAAGGGTGAGCATTTTTCAGGCGAGGAGACTTTGATTTCCAAACTCACAATGTGGCTTTTTGAGCAACCAACCTACTTCTACAAGCGAGGTGTTGACAGCTGCTTAAAAAGACAGGAGAAGAGTGTGTCCCTTCTGCAAGACAACGCACCCGTTCCCAACTCACCTGTTGCCCAAACGGAAGAAGCGTGCTCCTGTGGCTTGGGAATTCGACCACATCCCCTTTCTTCACCCCACCTTGCACCATCAGACTTCCACCTAAATCCCAACAAGGAAGTTAATTTTTTAGGTGATGAGACCCTGATTTCCAAAGTCACAACTTGGCTTTTGGAGCAACCAGTCAGGCCCGGATTAGAGTTAGGCCATGGCCTAGGGGCGCAAGCCGAGGGGGGCGCAGTTCACGGACCAAAAAATATATATGTTGAAACAAAACTGCAACGCGCGACATGGAGATGACTCTCTCTCTCTCTCAAGGGAGGGCAGGGGGAGAGTGCTGCAAAGGGGCGGGGGAGGAGGGAATGCCCCCCCTCAACATCGCCCCCGCCCCTTGTCAAGGAAGGAGGGCGCGAGGAGGAGGAAGGGAAGCCCCCGGGGCCGCTGCCGGGCATGCACGGCACGCAGGAACATGGCGGAGGAGGCAGAGGCGCTCGCGCCCTCCTGCCGCGCATGCCCAGCATCGGCACCGGGGGCTTCCCTTCCTTCCTCCTCCTCCTCACGCCCTCCTTCCTTGACTCAAGGAAGGAGGGCGCGAGGAGGATGCGGAGGGAAGCCCCACCCCGGGGCCGCTGCCAGACATGCGCGGCACCCCTTGTCAAGGAAGGAGAGCCTCTTCCTCCTCCGCCATGTTCCTGGGTGCCACGCATGCCCTGCAGCGGCCCCGGGACTTTCCTTCCTTCCTCCTCCTCCTCGCGCCCTCCTTCCTTGACAAGGAAGGAGGGCGCGAGGAGGAGGCTGAGGGAAGTCCCACCCCCGGGGCCGCTGCCGGGGCATGCGCGGCACCCAGGAACATGGCGGAGGAGGCAGAGGCGCTCACGCCCTCCTTCCTTGACAAGGGGTGCTGTGCATGCTCAGCAGCAGACCCGGAACGGGATTTCCCTCTGGGGCACTGACGCAGGTCCAAAGCAGGCGGGGCACCGACGCAGCACCGACGCAGGTCCAAAGCAGGCGGCCTACTGCCGTTGAATGTGCAAACCCATGGCCACATATTCTACCCCAAAAAGCCTAGAAGCAGGATTTTGATGGAAACTACATACCAAGGTCAGGCCCGGATTAACCCCTTTTGGCGCCCTAGGCCACACTTTGGAATCACGCCCCCAAACCAACCTCTACCCCATCCCCCCCAATTCCTTCTTGAGTCAAGGAAGGATGGCGCGAGGAGGAGGAGGCGGAGGGAATCCCTGCTGCCGGGGCCGCTGCCGGGCATGCACGGCACCCAGGAACATGGCGGAGGAGGCAGAGAGGTGGCTTGAATCCCGGCGCAGTTGCCGCCCCGCAGCAGCCTTCACGCCGAAAGGTCACGTGACCGCGGGAAGAAGGGCTCAGCGCCTGCGGGGAAGAAAAAGGAGAAGCAGGTTTGGAATTAGGCCAGGATTCTCCTTGCTCCTTTTTCCTTTTTGCGGGCAAAGCGCAGGCAGTGGAAAGAAGGAATTGGGGGGGGGGTGCGGTAGAAGTTGCTTTGGGGGCGTAATTCCAAAGTGTGGCCTAGGGCGCCAAAAGAGGTTAATCCGGGCCTGCAACCAGTCGTCTTCTACAAGCGGGGTGGTTACAGTTGCTTCAAAAGATGTGAGAAGTGTGTCTCCTGAGGTGGCACCTATGGAGAGAAAGACTCAGAACTGGGCCAAGTGTCATTGCTCTCTGTCCACAGGAAGGGGGTCAGGAGAAAGCTTTAATGAACGCCCCTCGTAACTAAACCTTGCTATGTAGTTTCCATCAAAATCCTGCTTCTAGGCTTTTGGGGGTAGAATATGTGGCCATGGGTTTGCACATTCAATGGCGGTAGGCCGCCTGCTTTGGACCGGCGTCGGTGCCAATTAAAGATGAAAAGCCGAAACCTGGCAAAAGGCGCATCTATTCCAGGAAAGAATGTGCTAAAGAAATCCCGCCAGCAACCCATGGGCAGCTGCCTTCTGATCTCCCTTTTTTGCCTTTCACCAAAACAGACAAAAGAGCCATTTGCAATAGACGGGGCGCTTTAAAAGACCCTGAAACTCTATTCAGAGGAGGTCCTTGCTTCAAATGGCAAGATGGGATTAATGTCGAATTTTGCAAAAGTTTGCCCACACTTTCATCTCACTAGAGCCGCAACTTGTGACGCAGCTAGAACATGCGCAAAAATGATCGGCACATTACAATGCCAAAAGATATACATTTCCTTTGCGAAAACAATCGTCACCCAATCCAACCCCTTTCCTTTCTGCTAGGCAGAGGGATACTATTCAAGCCCTCCTCACAGATGGTCATCCAGCTTAGAAGCCTCCAGAATAGGGGACTCCACCGCCACACATTCTACCTTGAATGTTTCCATCTTGAAAATTCATAGAATCCTAGAGTAGGAAGAGACCCCAAAGGCCATCCAGTCCAACCCTCTTCTGCCACCCAGGAAGACACCATCTAAGTCCTCCCGACAGATGCCCATCCATCCAAATGTGAGTAAATCAATAGGTACTGCTTCTGCGGAAAGGTAAAGCTGCTGTCCACATGATCTTGGAGGTGTCTACAGACAACACCGGCTCTTCGGCTTAGAAATGGAGATGAGCACCAACTCCCAGATTCGGACACGAGCTAGACTTAATGTCAATGGGAAACCTTTACCTTTACGTCATTAACTAATGCCATTGACACCCCATGTTCTGCTTTCGCAACCTTGCACTGAACGCACCACAATGATGGCTTGAGTCAGGACACATATGCACGCCTGAGATAACTATAGGATTTCGGAAAGGTGATTCATGCCTATGATAAAGCCATTTAAGCGGAGAGCATTTGTGCTGTCAGAGGTCCTTCGCTAGTTGCAGATAACTTGTAAAGTGAATGGAGATATCCATGTGGAGACGTGTCTGTTAATGGCAATGCATTTTGCACAAGCTATGCCCTTGCAGGTGGGCTCTTTTATGGTCGTCCCACTAGACACTGTCGATGTGGGCTTTCATTTGCGGAGACCTTCTCCAGTCATCCAAGAATGCCTTTTGATTTGCCCTGATTGCCTCATTCCCCCCTATTATCCCCTCCATCTCTTTTCATAAAGTTCTTCGGTGAATGTTGCACCCATTACGGACTAATCCAATCACCGTTTCAGCCTGATTAAAAGGCCGTTCGTTCCATGGCCCTTGTGCCAAATCAGGGACGCATTAACACTCCAAAGCGGACGCTGAATGGCGCCTAAAGAGAGGCATCATCAAGGCCTTCGGTACCTCATCATAACAGAGTACCTTTCGGAGAATACAGAGGTGCCTGTCTGCAAAAGAGAGTTATGTGCCGTATCGGACATATCATGACATTCGGCTAGATACCCAAAAGATCTCATGTGATTGTGAAACTCTATAGTAGCAGCTACCTTTTTAGGTTGGAGTTCTTCTAGGCTAGTTCCACTCTGTAGAAATAATAATACGAATAATAATAATAATGAAAAAAATGGAAGTCCTCTACCAGCCCGCACTACAGGAAGAACATCATCATCCCCACATCAGCATAGGCAAATCTGTGCTTAAGTCTGTTCAGCAGTTCACCTCCCTGGGAAGCATCATATCTTCAGGCGCCAAGATTGACAAAGAGATAGATCACAGATTAGCAAAGGCATAGAGTGCATTCAGAAGGCTTCATAAAAGAGTCTGGAGCAACAAGCACCTGAGGCAAAGCACCAAAATCAGTGTGTACAGAGCTATCATACTGTCTATTCTCCTCTATGGGTCTGAAACATGGGTCACCAATCGCCAACACCTACGACTCCTCGAACGCTTTCATCAGCGCTGTCTTCGCACAATCCTAAATATACACTGGACCGACTATGTGACTAATGTTGCTGTCCTTGAGCAAGCAGGGATCATGAGCATTGAGGACACGCTATTGAGAACACAGCTGCGCTGGGTAGGGCACGGGGTCTCTAGGATGGAGGACCACCGCCTCCCAAAGATACTACTCTAGGGTGAACTCACTACGGGTCAGCGCAAGAGAGGCGCCCCAAAAAAGAGATATAAGGACTCCCTGAAACAACATCTCAGACTCGGCCAGATTGATCACCAACAACGGTCCACCCTGGCCTCACATTGGGAGGCATGGAGACGCACTATCCACAATGAGAGAAGACACTCTGAATGGGTCTCAAAGAGAAACGACAACGCAGAAAGAACCGCAACTTGGAAACAACATCACCCAAGGAGACTTTCTGCTGTGCTTTCTGCAACCGAACTTGCCTATCTCAGATTGGCCTTTTTAGTCACCAACGCGCTTGTAAAGAGCGTGGGATGAGTCCTTCCTAAGAATCTTTGTTCGCGAAGTAATGCCGAGAGAGAATAATAATGATAATCTTTATTTATACCCCGCCACCATCTCCCCAATGGGGACTCGGGGCGGCTTACATGAGGCCAAGCCCAATAACACCACCGACACCTGCGCATCAAGAGCACTGAGTCCAGGAGGACCCCCAAACTGCGGGCCTGTGACTTCAGGAGGAGTGCAACCCCGTCCAGCACAGTTCGCCACCCAATACCCCGGTCAGGTGAGCGACTGACCTGGAGGACCTCTGTCTTGTCAGGATTAATCTTCAGTTTGTTTGTCCTCACCCAGGCCAACACAGCAGCCAGGCTGGTCCAGTATCCGAGGGGCTTCCTTGGATTCAGGTGGAGTTGGGTGTCATCAGCGTAGAGGTGGCACCGCACTCCAAAACCCTGGATGACCTCTCCCAGCAGTTTCATGTAGATGTTGAATAGCATGGGAGACAGAATAGATCCTTGCGGGACCCCACAAGTCAATGGCCAGGGGTCCGAGCAGGTGTCCTCTAGCTTTACCGACTGGGAATGACCCCCCAGGAAGGACCGAGTCCCATTCCAGCGAGTCTCCCCAGAAGGATACCATGATGTTTCGATGTTTTACCATCCTTGTGGGCGGCTTCTCTCATGTCCCCCACGAATGATGGGCCCCCTAGACCAGTGTTTCCCAACCTTTTTTGAGCCGCGGCACACTTTTTACATTTACAAAACCCTGGGGCACACCACCAACCAAAATGACACAAAATGACACTCTAACACAGTCATACATATAGCTAATATGCTTTTAAATGTATTTATACACTCAGTGTGAAACCTGGGCCTGTTTCGATGAACACAACATATATATGACTGCCTCTCACATACTTATACATGGCTATCATGTCTTCTCTCAGCCTTCTCTTCTTCAGGCTAAACATGCCCAGCTCTTCAAGCCGCTCCTCATAAAGCTTGTTCTCCAGACCTTTGTGAAATTTCACCCTGAGTGAAACTTGCTTCCAGTTAAGTATGCATGTCATGAAGCTGTTATAAACAGTTCCTTGGGGGACTCTAAAAAACCCAGTAAAATAGTAAAAAAAATCCATTTCCAAGCAGAGAGGGTCAATTTGTTTCTTGGAAACCTGTGAGGGGGCTGCTAGGAGGGGGGGGGGGAGTGCCAATTTCCCACGGCACACCTGATGATCATGCACGGCACACTAGTGTGCCACGGCACACTGGTTGGGAAACACTGCTCTGGACCAAACTTGACACACAGACTCCCAATGACCAACAAAACATACTGGAGAAGGTTTTTTTTTTTTTTTTGGGGACGAGGACATAGACCTTGATTTACAGGAGTTGGAGTTCACCTGCATCCAGAGAAACAGTGACCCCCACAGACAGTGAACCGGGACCAAACATGGCACAGAGAAGCCCCATGAGCAACGGACCTTGATTTTGGGAGTTGTAGTTCACCTGCATCCATAGAAACACTGACACCCCCGCACAGACAGTGGAACGGGACCAAACTTGGCACAGAGAAGCCCCATGAGCAACTGAACATACTGCAGGGTTTGTGGAAATGGACCTTGATTTTGGGAGCTGTAGTTCACCTGCTTCCAGAGAAACAGTGACCCCCACAGACAGTGAACCGGGACCAAACATGGCACAGAGAAGCCCCATGAGCAACGGACCTTGATTTTGGGAGTTGTAGTTCACCTGCATCCATAGAAACACTGACACCCCCGCACAGACAGTGGAACGGGACCAAACTTGGCACAGAGAAGCCCCATGAGCAACTGAACATACTGCAGGGGTTTGTGGAAATGGACCTTGATTTTGGGAGCTGTAGTTCACCTGCTTCCAGAGAAACAGTGACCCCCACAGACAGTGGACCGGGACCAAACTTGGCACAGAAAAGCCCCATGAGCAACTGAACATACTGCAGGGGTTTGTGGAAATGGACCTTGGTTTTGGGAGTTGTAGTTCACCTGCATCCAGAGAAACAGTGACTCCCCCCCCCCCACAGACAGTGGACCGGGACCAAACTTGGCACAGAGAAGCCCCATGAGCAACTGAACATACTGCAGGGGTTTGTGGAAATGGACCTTGATTTTGGGAGCTGTAGTTCACCTGCTTCCAGAGAAACAGTGACCCCCACAGACAGTGGACCGGGACCAAACATGGCACAGAGAAGCCCCATGAGCAACGGACCTTGATTTTGGGAGTTGTAGTTCACCTGCATCCATAGAAACCCTGACACCCCCCCCCACAGACAGTGGAACGGGACCAAACTTGGCACAGAGAAGCCCCATGAGCAACTGAACATACTGCAGGGGTTTGTGGAAATGGACCTTGATTTTGGGAGCTGTAGTTCACCTGCTTCCAGAGAAACAGTGACCCGCACAGACAGTGGACCGGGACCAAACTTGGCACAGAGAAGCCCCATGAGCAACTGAACATACTGCAGGTGTTTGTGGAAATGGACCTTGATTTTGGGAGTTGTAGTTCACCTGCATCCAGCAGAAACAGTGACCCCCACCGACAATAGACTGGGAACAAACTTGTCACAGAGAAACCCTATGAGCAACTGGTATAGTATTGGTGGGAGTTGAAGTCCAAAATACCTGGAGGGAGGGCCCAGGTTTGCCCATGCCTGATTCAGACTCAGGTCCAATCCAGGTAGAGTTTCGTCTTTGATGCGTCATCTCAATATCCCATTTTTCTTACTTTTCATCTAAACTGGTCGACACTTTTTCCCCTCTCTCTATCTATAGAACATCTTATTGTATTTTCCTCTTTGTTCCCAATGTTCTTCTGTCACCAATCCTATCTAAAATGTAGTCTTTGGCATTGGCATCGAAGGAGAGTGGAAAGGGGGCAGGGTTTGACCCCTTCCGCCCACCACCCCAAAAAAGACGGTCTTTCGCTCCGAATCCGCTCCATTCAACGGCGACAAAACGATGATTATTTCTGACGGTTGGGATAATTGCTCAAATTGCTCTGACAATAAATGGGGCTTGAAGGGAGAGGCATTCATGCTGACAGCAGTAAGGCTGGATGGCACAGCACCTGCGGAGCCAAAGAGAACGGCGCTGCGCATGGATGCGTGCCCAGGCATGCTATTCCACATCTTTGTTAATAAGCTGGGCGACGGGATAGAAGGCGTGATGGAGGTCATAGTTGCAGATGGGGCCAAATCAGGAAGGAGAGCGAATACTCCCAAAGTCCATAGATGTTTGCCCACATCTATGGCGGGCATCCTCAGAGGTTGAGGGGTCTGTTGGAAACTAGGCAAGTGGGGCTTATAGATCTGCGAACTGTCCCGGGTGGGTGAAAGAACTCTTGTCTGCTTGAGGCAGGTGTGAATGTTGCCATTGGCCACCTTGGATTATTATTATTATTATTATTATTAGCTGTGCCCTGCCACGCGTTGCTGTGGCCTATAGTATGAATTTTCGAAGTAGAGGTAGATATCTGGACTATTATGAAAGAGAGGAACCTACCTATTCCTTCCCCCCTTTTTCTTCTCCTTTCTCTCCTTTCTTCCTTCTCTACCTCTTTCTTTTATTTCTTTCTTTAACTCTTTGGTTTCATTCTTCCTTCTCTCTTTCCTTCCTTCCCCCTTTCTCTACTTTTTTCATCTTCTTTATTTCCTCCCTGTATCCTTCCTTCTTTCACTTTTTCTTTCCTTTTCTCCTCCTTTCCTTCTTTACCTCTTTCCTGCCTTTCCTTTTTCTTTCCTTTCTACTTTTCTTCCTTCCTTTGGTACCCCTTTCCTTCCCTCTTTCCTTCCTTCCTTCTTTCCCTCCCTCCTTCCCTCTTTCCTCCCTTCCCCCTTTCCCTCCTTCATTCCTTCCCTTTTCCCTCCCTCCTGTCTTCTCTCCTTCTTTCCTGTCTGTTCTTCCCTATTACCATAGTAGAGTCCCTTCTAACTCTATTCTATGAGTGTATTTAATATAGTAATATATCGTACTAGCATTATATTATGTTTGTATGTATGTATGTGTGCGGAGGGAGCTTTCTGATTGGTTTCCACTGTGGTATTATTTGCATTTGGCTTCTGATTGGCCAGCGTCAAAATTCTAAGACTCCGAAGTGGCTGAGAGGGGAAAGCAAGAGCCCGAGGCTGTCAGAAACAGTGATTGGTTGCCACTGTGCTATTATTTGCATATGGGTTCTGATTGGTCCACCTCAACATTCTAACATTCTGAAGTGGCTGAGAGTGGAAAGGCAAGGGCCTTATTTTTTTTTTTTTTTTTTTTTTAAAGATTTTTTATTGTATTGTTATACTACATTTACTCTTACTTTACATTGCTTTAGTTACAATACATTTTTCTTCCCCCCTGACCCTCCCCCCTCCCCCCGTTGACAAGTTAGTCCTTCATTTATTTGAGCCATCGTTGCATTCTGTCCAGTTTTTCCCCCAATGTTCATCTTCTGGTTTAGCTTCCTGTATCCAGTTTTTGAAGGGTAACCATATTTCTTTGATTTTCTTCTGCTTTTCTGTCCATAGTTTTTCATTTCTTATAATATCCATAATTTCCAGCTGAACTTGTTCCCACACATATTCATACCATTTTTCAAGGGTCCATTTCTTTTTTTCTTTCCACCCCCAGGCAATCACGGCATGTGCCGCTCTAAACATCATCATAACTAATTTTTGTTCTTGCGCTTTGATTTTACTATCCCCGCATATCCCTTTTAAGAGAATATCCATATTTAAATCATTTTTTACTTTTGTATATAGTTCGATCTTCCTAAAATTTGATTCCAGAACCTTTGTATCTCCTTACACTCCCACCAGAGATGTGCGTACCAGGCTTCTCTACTCCCACAGTGCCAACATTTCGGTTTAGACCCTGGATCATATGTGCCAGTTGGATTGGTGTCCTGTACCATTTTGTTATTACTTTCTGCTCTAGTTCCCTATATTTTTCTATTTTTATTTTATTTAGTCCAATCCTTATCCTATCTATTCTTTCTTTCCCTAGGCCTCCTTCCTTTTCCCACCTATTTTCCATCCTTTTATACATAAATTCCTTATCTTCCAGCATTCTTCCATATATTTTGCCTAACCCTTTTTGCCTTCCACTGGATCTTTCTTTTAATATCCTATCTATTATATTTTCACCGAATTGCTATCTTCCTTTTTTATTTGTTCCCAAATGCCTCTCAATGTTAGCCAAAATCTTTCTCCTCCTAAGTTTTTCAACTGACTCCATTCCATTAGTACATTCTTTTCGTTATATAAGTCTTTTATTTTACAATATCCCCACTGTTCCAGTTTCTTGATGACGCTCTTATCCTCTTTGTTTCTCAGACTCCCTATCGGGGCTTCCTTTGAGAAAAATGGCATCCATTTCTTTTTCCATTTCTCCCATATTTTTAAAGCTATTTTCCTCGGGCCTATTGTTTTCCCTATCACCTCTTTCAATTTTTGTGTGAAAATTCCATATTCACCTTGACCTTTGTTTACTTCATTTTCTATTCTTATCCATTTTGCTTGATTTTCTTCTTCTAGTTCTAAAATTGTCTTCAGTTGAAAAGCTTCATAATATTCTTGTAATTTTGGTATCCCCATCCTATTTCTTTGTTTGGCATATATAATTCCTTATTACTTATTCTTGGTCTCTTCCCCCAAATATCCACTTTCTAATATCTCGATCCCATTTTTGAAATGTTTGTTGTGAAATATCTAATGGCAGTGTTTGAAACAAATACAGTATTTTAGGAAGTATGCACATTTTAATTGCCCTAATTCTCTTTGATATATTTAAATTTTTTTCCTTCCAGTTTTTCATTTGCTCTTGTATTTTTCCCCATATTTTCTTATAATTGAAGTCCCACAGCCTCTCTGACCTATTAGTTAGAAAAATACCCAAGTATTTTATTTTATTTTTTGCTATTTTAATGTCTTCCCTTCTCTGAATATCTTCTAATAATCCTTTCTCCAAATTAAATCCCAACAATTCTGATTTTGTGATATTGATCTTTAGTCCTGAGAACTTATGAAAGTCTTCTAATATTATTTCCAATTCTTTTAGTGATTCTATTGGGTTTTCTGTTATTATCAGTAAATCATCAGCAAACAAATTTACTTTTACAACTTCCTTTCCTATTCTGTATCCCGTTATTCTACCATTATTTCTTATTCTATCCGCTAAATACTCTATAGCTAGTGTAAATAGCATTGGGGATAATGGGCAACCCTGCTTAACCCCTCTTTCTATAACTATTTCTCTAGTGTATCCCCCATTTACTTTCACTTTTGCCTTCCCCTTTTTGTATATTTCCTTTATGACCTCAATAAATTCTTTGCCTATTCCAAAATTCTTCATTCTGTTGAATAAAAAAGGTGGTTAACTGTATCGAATGCTTTATATACATCTAATTTGATAAATGCAAACCTTTTTTTTACTTTTCTGGGCAATAATATTAATCAAATTTCTCAGTGGATGGCTTATATTTCTTCCCTTTGTAAAACCATATTGATCTTCCCCTATCACTTTTGGTAATATATCCTTTAATCTATTTGCTAAAATTTTCGCAAATATTTTGTAATCTTGATTTAATAAACTAATTGGTCTATATGAATTCACTTCTCTTGGGTTCTTCCCTGGTTTGAGGATTGTTATTATTTCTGCTTCTCTCCAGGACTCCGTGCTTCTCCCCCTTTTATTATATTATTGAAAATTATTGCTAATTCTGGGATTAAGACTTCTTTCATTTGTTTATAGAATTCTGTAGTGTATCCGTCGTTTCCTGGCGATTTCCCTTTTTTAAGATTGTCTATTACTTCCTCAATCTCTTGATATGATACTTCATTCTTTAGTTGTTTTTTTCCTCTTCTCCTATTTTTTTTCTCACCCAATCTTCACATGGTATATTTTTTCTCCTTTATATAGTTTCTGATAAAAATCAGCAAATATATCCCTTATGCTTTTATTATCCTTTATCAATTTATTATTTTTATCATATATTTCTTTCACTCTTTGTTTTTCCTTTCTTTTTTTAAGATAGTTTGCTAGTCGTCTAACTGAATTAATATTTGACCTTTGGAAATCATTTTTAACCATTAATTCTTTTTTCCATATATCAAACTTATCTATTTCCTCTAATTCTTCTTTGAGCTTATCTATTTCTTTTTAATTTTTTTATCATATCTATTCTGTAGCTCCTTATACTTATCCTCCATTTGTTTACAAATTGCATTCCGCTCTAAGTTTCTTATTTTCTTTTGAATACTTCTTTTTTATTAGTAGGCCTCTTACAAATGCTTTCATTGTATCCCATATAATTCCTTCTTTTTGCCGACTTTCGATTCACTTGAAAGTAATCTTTAATTTCTTTTACCATCTCTTCCCTGTCTTTTTCCTGATTCAATGTTGTATCCCTGTATCTCCATTTATATTGAGATTTTCCTCTATTAACTGTATTGTTATTTGTACTGGAGCGTGATCTGATATTTCTATCTGTCCGGTATCAGCTTTTATTATCTTGGACTGATTGGAGTCTCTGGTTAATATATAGTCTATACGGGTAAACTTTTTGTGCCTTCCTGAAAAATATGTTGGTTTTGGTTGTATGTTTACCTCTTTGAAACAGTCCTTCAATTTCCATCTATTTAAAATGCTACTCTTATTCTGTATCAAGTCCATATTGAAATCACCTGCTACAATTACTTCTCCTTCATATATTCCCTCCAGCTTTCTAAATATCTTTTCTACATATCTTTTCTGACCTTTATTGGGCACATATATATTCAGAATTGTGATTTTTACCCCATCGATTTCTCCTTTAAAGATTACCCATCTTCCTTTAGTATCCTCCACCAAATCATACTGTACCACTTCCAGATTATTTTTTTATCAAGATGGCAACTCCCTTTGTTTTATTATTCGCTCTTGCTTCTGCCACTGTACTCCACCCTGGCAAACTTAATAATTTACTTGGATCTTTTTTTTGATCTGTGTGTTTCCTGTAACATTATACAGCCAAAATTATTTCTTTCAATGAATTTTCTTAACCGTGATCTTTTATTATTTGAGGCTAAACCATTGATGTTGAGGCTCACACATTTTAGAGATAATCCCATTTAAATGTATTTATTTCCTTAGTTTTTTTCTTTGGCTCATTTTTCCCATTCCTTTTCCTTTATTTCTTGTCAACCGCCTATTTGCCCTATGTGGTGTTGGTGAGAGATTAGCTTCTCTCTACACCATTGAGATTCTTGACCTTGCGTTTCCCCCTGCCTCTCTCCCCATTTCATTTAATTACATACCCCCACAATATCCCTTACCATTTCCCTTCATCTTATTTCCAGGCAAAAGTTTCTTGAAAATACTTAACATTTCCTTTCAATCCAAATCTTATCCCGCTTTAACATTCAAAGATATGTAGTTAGCAGTACTACATTTCTTGGTGCATATTTTAAACAGACATTATTAGGCTTTTTTTAAAAAAAATGTTATTGCTTCGTTTCAACCATCCTAGTAAAAGAATACTCTCTCAGCCAGTACACTCAATGTTCTGTCCTGACTCATAGTACTTTCCCAAGGGCCTTATTGGCATCTTCTCCTTTTTTTAGGATTTAGGATTTGTAAGTTATTTTTAGTTTTTTATTTTTTGTTGGTCACACCTTACGTTGTGAGAGGTTTTGTTGCCAAATTTGGTGTGATTCCGTTCAGTGTTTTTTTTTTTTACTTCAGCCTCATTACAGTCAGAGCATTTATATATATATAGATCAGTGCTGTCCAACTTCTGGCGGGTCCAGGCGGATAAGAGGTCACTGATGACCTGCGGGGCCGCTCGGCCCTGCCCCAGGCCCGCCCCAGGCCCCGCCCCCAGGCCAGGCCCCTCCTCCTAAAGCCGCCGAAAAAGGAGGTAGGCGGCGCCAAAACAGCAGCGTCACAGGCCTGGTGTGACGCGCTGCCCCTTGGCACCGCCTACTCCTTTTCGGCGCCTCCCTTCCTAGGGCCGGGGAGCCGAAAGGAGGAGTAAGTGATGCCAAGAGCAGCGCGTCACAGGCCTGGCGTGACGCGCTGCCCCTGGCACGCTACTCCTCCTTTCGGTGCCCCCTCCCCTTCCTAGGCCGGGGGAGCCACTGAAAGGAGGAGAGGCGTACCAAGAGCAGCGTCACGCCAGGCCTGTGACGCACTGCTCTTGGCGCCGCCTCTGCCCTTTTTCGGTGGCTCCCGCCCTAGGTCGGGAGGGGGGCGCCGAAAAAAGGAGCTAGCTCTCTTCCTCCTCCCTGCCCCGCCTCCCCCTCCCGCCCGGCCGCCATTTTTTATTTAAAAATCGATTTTTAAAAATTAAAAATGGCGGCTGGGGCATAGGTGGGGCCGTGTCCAACAGGCTATGGGGCCGGATCCGGCCCCGGGGCCGCCAGTTGGACAGCCCTGATATAGATGATGAAGATGATGGTGGTGATGATGATGGGGTTGCTGTGAGTTTTCCGGACTGTATGACCATGTTCCAGAAGCATTCTCTCCTGACGTTTCGCCCACATCTATGGCAGGCATCTTCAGAGGTTGAAAAACACTCAGAAAACGCGAATTCCAGACAGGAAACAATCAGGGCCAGCTAACACCTCCCAACAAAGGATTTCCCCAGGCAGCAACCAGCCAGGCTTTGAAGCAGCATGGCCATTAATTGCAAATCAAAGTGGCCATTTGCAACATGCACACTTGTCTCAAGCAGGCAAAAGTTTTTTTCTCCCACCCTGGACACAATTCCACAGATATATAAACCTCACTTGCTTTGTTTCCAACAGACCTCACAACCTCCGAGGATGCCTGCCATAGATGTGGGCAAAAGTCAGGAGAGAATGCTTGGAACATGGCCGGCCATACAGCCCGGAAAACTCACAGCAACTCTGTGATTCCAGCTATGAAAGCCTTCAACAACATATTATTACTATTATTATTATCATTATTATTATTATCAAAGCCCAACTCTACAATAGCTGGCAATGGGTCAGACTAGACTGCCTTTGTGTTCTCCTTCCAACTCTATGATTCTATTCTCCATCCTGCCTCATATCCAACCTGCGCTCCGCTCACAAACGCAGACACTCATGTTCCCATCTGTTGCTCCACGCAAACGTATCCGCCCCTCTCTCTCTATTTAGTTCCTAAAGTTAGGAACAGTCTGTTGCCGACAGACTCCCATCATCATCATTATAATCATCATCATCATCATCTTGGCTGTCCCTTTTGCTTCCTTCCCATGCAGACACTCAGAAGCGCTCTCTCTCCAGCCCCCCTGGATCAATCTGGTGCAGATTTCTTATTTATAGCTCCTGATTCATCTCCGTATAAAGAGGGATAATAGACATCACCATAGTAACTCCTGGGCCTGATGAGCTTCACGTCCCTCCGATGGAAGCAGATGTTTCTTGCAGAAGGGAAGGGGGCGAACCGGAGACTCCCCCAGGGGCAGAGAGGACCAGCGAGGGCCTCCGCTTCCAAGGCGGTTCACCTCTTTGAACCAGCCAAGGACTCCGAGGCACTTTGGACACTTCCTTCCTCTGAAATGTCACCTACAGCAACTCCGACGCATTGGCGGACTCCCATCTGAGTGCCAACCAAGGCTGACCCTGCTTAGCATCTAAGATCAAGCAACGGGTATCTGCGCCTTCACTTACGGTCTCCCCAGGCGTTTCTTAGAGGTGGTTTCTGAGACGCTTTGGACACTTCCTTCCCTTGAAATGTCACCTCCGGCAACTCTGATGCATTGGCGGACTCCCACCTGAGTGCCAACCAAGGCTGACCCTGCTTAGCATCTAAGATCAAGCAACGGGTATCTGCGCCTTCACTTACGGTCTCCCCAGGCGTTTCTTAGAGGTGGTTTCCGAGGCGCTTTGGACAGTTGCTTACTCAGAAATGTCACCTACGGCAACTCTGATGCATTGACGGACTCCCACCTGAGTGCCAACCAAGGCTGACCCTGCTTAGCATATAAGATCAAGCAACGGGTATCTGCGCCTTCACTTACAGTCTCCGTGTGCCTTTCTTAGAGGTGGTTTCTGAGGTGCTTTGGACACTTCCTCTGAAATGTCACTTCTGGCAACTCTGATGCATTGGTGGATCCCCACCTGAGTGCCAACCAAGGCTGAACCTGCTTAGCATCTAAGATCAAGCAACGGGTATCTGCGTCTTCACTTACGGTCTCCCCAGGCGTTTCTTAGAGGTGGTTTCCAAGGCGCTTTGAACACTTCCTTCCTCTGAAATGCCACCTACAGCAACTCCAAGGCATTGGCGGATTCCCACCTGAGTGCCAACCAAGGCTGACCCTGCTTAGCATCTAAGATCACGCAACAAGTATCTGCACCTTCACTTTCGGTCTCTCCGTGCATTTCTTAGAGGTGGTTTCGCCAGTTCCTCTTTCTGAGATATCACATTGATGGTTTCCCATCCATGTACCAACCAGGGTTGGGCCTGCTTAGCTTGCAAGACCAAGAAAATAATAATAATAATAATAATAATCACCATTACATAGTCCTAGACATTTGGAAAGTGTCCAACATGTGACCAAATATAAAAGCCAGTGGTGATCAGCACACTGGGTGCAGTGCCTCAAGACTGGCCATCTGTCAGGAGGGTTAGGATAGTGCCTTCCTTATTAGCAGAAGGGGGCTGGACTAGATGGCCTTTTGGGGGTCCCTTCAAGCTTTATGATTCCATGGATGCCTTCCACCTCCCAGCAGTGCATTGTGAGTCCAGCCGCTGTCTGGATGGCCATCTGCCAGGAGGGTTTGGATGGTGCCTTCCTTATTGGCTGAAGGGGGGTGGACTAGATGGTCTTTGGGGGTCCCTTCAAGCTTTATGATTCCATGGATGCCTTCCACCTCCCAGCAGTGCATTGTGAGTCCAGCCGCTGTCTGGATGGCCATCTTCCGGGGGGGTTCGGATGGTGCCTTCCTTATTGGCAGAAGGGGGGTGGACTAGATGGCCTTCTGGGGGTCCCTTCAAGCTTTATGATTCCATGGATGCCTTCCACCTCCCAGCAATGCATTGTGAGTCCAGCCGCTGTCTGGATGGCCATCTTCCGGGAGGGTTTGAATGGTGCCTTCCTGATTGGCAGAAGGGGGGTGGACTAGATGGCCTTTGGGGGTCCCTTCAAGCTTTATGATTCCATGGATGCCTTCCATCGCCCAGCAGTGCATTGTGAGTCCAGCCGCTGTCTGGATGGCCATCTTCCGGGGGGGTTCGGATGGTGCCTTCCTTATTGGCAGAAGGGGGGTGGACTAGATGGCCTTTTGGGGGTCCCTTCAAGCTTTATGATTCCATGGATGCCTTCCACCTCCCAGCAATGCATTGTGAGTCCAGCCGCTGTCTGGATAGCCATCTTCCGGGAGGGTTTGGATGGTGCCTTCCTTATTGGCTGAAGGGGGCTGGACTAGATGGCCTTTTGGGGGTCCCTTCAAGCTTTATGATTCCATGGATGCCTTCCGCCACCCAGCAATGCATTGTGAGTCCAGCCGCTGTCTGGGCCATCTGGCAGGATGGTTTGAATAGTGCCTTCCTTATTGGCAGAAGGGGGCTGGACTAGATGGCCTTTGGGGATCCCTTCAAGCTTTATGATTCCATGGATGCCTTCCACCTCCCAGCAGTGCATTGTGAGTCCAGCCGCTGTCTGGATGGCCATCTTCCGGGAGGGTTCGGATGGTGCCTTCCTGATTGGCAGAAGGGGGGTGGACTAGATCGCCTTTGGGGGTCCCTTTAAGCTTTATGATTCCATGGATGCCTTCCGCCACCCAGCAATGCATTGTGAGTTCAGCCGCTGTCTGGATGGCCATCTGGCAGGATGGTTTGAATAGTGCCTTCCTTATTGGCAGAAGGGGGCTGGACTAGATGGCCTTTTGGGGGTCCCTTCAAGCTTTATGAGTCCATGGATGCCTTCCACCTCCCAGCAGTGCATTGTGAGTCCAGCCGCTGTCTGGATGGCCATCTTCCGGGGGGGTTCGGATGGTGCCTTCCTTATTGGCAGAAGGGGGGTGGACTAGATAGCCTTTGGGGTCCCTTCAAGCTTTATGATTCCATGGATGCCATGGATGCCTTCCACCGCCCAGCAGTGCATTGTGAGTCCAGCGGCTGCACATGCCAGCTGCGCTCAAAGAAACACAAGCAAACCAATGCTAATTGCAGGGAGAGATTAAGCAGGCGGGGAGTGGAAACAATGGCAGGGCGTGCAGTGGGGGAGGCACATGCACCCCACTTGCAGAGACACTCCCCAAAAAGCCATTCTTTCCTTCCGCAATTTAGGGGCCCAAGAAAGAAACGACAACTCTCCTGACCGAAGAGCAACGCAAGTCCCAGGGTCCAAACCCTCGGTGTGTGCCACCATCTACTTCATGTGTGGTTTTGCGTTGCATGCAATGGTTAGCCCAACTATTCTGTCCAGAAAGGGATTGCAATAGCCTTCCTCCGAGGCTGAGAGAGTGTGACTGGCCCAAGACAGCATCCCTGAAGAACTTAAGCACATATGTTCCAGATGGCCATCTGTCGGTGTTGTTTTGATTGTGTTCTTCCTGCGTGGCAAGAACGGGGTTGGTCTGGATGGCCCTTGGGGTCTCCTCCAACTCTTGGATTCGATAAAGCGAATCCTGAGATGCCCTTATGATATCCGTTGCCAGCAGGTACTTAGCCGGCCGGAGAGACGCTGTGCTCCCGGCTGCCAAA
Source organism: Anolis apletophallus (assembly GCA_030556195.1). Lineage (NCBI taxonomy): Eukaryota > Metazoa > Chordata > Lepidosauria > Squamata > Anolidae > Anolis > Anolis apletophallus. The sequence continues at coordinate 7,820,624 of JARBWK010000014.1, forward strand.
CTAGAGGGTTCTCCCTGGGGAGGAGGCACTCAGCACTTTGCCTCCGTAAATAAACGGAGGGATATTTAATTCAATCCCTGGGAATGAATCTTTAACGCCGGCAACAGCACTTTGTCACCATGACTTTTTCATGACGACTTGGACGGCAAGCAGAGCCCAACTCCATTGGGGTGCATGCAGAAGCCCTGGCGCAGCTATGCGCAGTCATAGATACCCATTGCAGCCATAGGCACCCATTGCAGCTTGGACCACAAGTCCCATTGCAGTCCAAGGCAATGACTCATGCAAGTTCTAGTATGTCTCTAGATACCATTGCAGTCCAAGACGATGACGTATCCAAGCTAAATTTGGACTCTAGGTCCCATTACAGTCCAAACAATGACCCATCCAAGTTTTGTTATGACTCTAGGTCCCATTGCAGTCCAAGGCGATGACCTATCCAAGCTAAATTATGACTCTCGGTCCCATTGAAGTTCAAAGCAATGACTCATCCATGCTCAATTATGACTCTAAGTCCCATTGCAGTCCAAGGCGATGACCTATACAAGCTCAAATATGACTCTAGGTCCCATTGAAGTTCAAAGCAATGACTCATCCAAGCTCTATTATGACTCTAGATCCCATTGCAGTCCAAGGCGATGACCTATCCATGCTCAATTATGATTCTAGGTCCCATTACAATTCAAGGCGATGACCCATCCAAGCTCTATTATGACTCTAGGTCCCATTGCAGTCCAAGGCGATGACACATCCAAGCTCTATTATGACTCTAGGTCCCATTGCAGTCCAAGGCGATGACACATCCAAGCTCTATTATGACTCTAGGTCCCATTGCAGTCCAAGGCGATGACACATCCAAGCTAAATTATGACTCTAGGTCCCATTACAATTCAAGGCGATGACCCATCCAAGCTCTATTATGACTCTAGGTCCCATTGCAGTCCAAGGCGATGACCTATCCATGCTCAATTATGATTCTAGGTCCCATTACAATTCAAGGCAATGACCCATCCAAGTTTAATTATGACTCTAGGTCCCATTGCAGTCCAAGGCGATGACCTATCCATGCTCAATTATTATTCTAGGTCCCATTACAATTCAAGGCAATGACCTATCCAAGCTCAATTTGGACTCTAGGTCCCATTGCAATCCAAGACAATGACCATCCAAGCTCAATTATGACTCTAGGTCCCATTGCAGTTCAAAGAAATGACTCATCCAAGCTCAATTTGGACTCTAGGTCCCATTGCAGTTCAAAGCAATGACTCATACATGCTCAATTATGACTCTAGGTCCCATTACAATTCAAGGCAATGACCCATCCAAGCTCAATTTGAACTCTAGGTCCCATTGGAATCCAGGGTGATAATCCATCTTAGTTCAGTCTTGGTCTCTTGGGTCCCATTATAGTCAGGGCAATGACCTGACCTATCCAAGCTCAATTTTCGATTCTGGGTCCTATTGCATAACCTATTAAAGCTCGTTTTGGACTACAGATCCCATTGCATTCCAAGGCAAAGATATATATGAAGCTATTGTTCTTATGTGCCTTCAAGCTATGTTCATATGGCGACCCTAACACAATGTCCTCTGGGGCAGAGACTCTCAAACCTTTCAACCAGGCCTGGGCCATCTTCAGGCCCTCCAGGTGTTTTGGACTGCAACTCCCACAATTCCTAACAGCCTACCGGCTGTTAGGAGTTGTGGGAGTTGCAGTCCAAAACACCTGGAGGGCCCGAAGATGGCCCAGGCCTGGTTGAAAGGTTTGAGTGTCTCTGCCCCAGAGGGCATCGTGTTAGGGTCGCCATATGGCAGCAGTTCCCAACAGCCCAAAGTGAAGAATGCTGGGTCAGGCAATCCAAGCCAGAACTTCATTGCAGCGACCAAACATTTCCAAACAGACTGGCTTTGGAGAGCCTTCTCTTCTTGACTGGCGAAACGAAAACCCTGTTTCCCCAAATCCGACAGGTGAGAAGCGGCCTTTGTTTGTGCCGCCCGCTCTTAATCCTGCCAAGAAGGATCAAAGCAACGGCCCACCACCTTGCTGGGACTTTGGGAGGCCTCCAAATCCTCCTCTCCATCCATTGCCTCCAATGCCTCCCTTTTGGGGGGAATTTTCCAGCCAAACAGTAAATGCAGACAGGTAAAAACCAGGCACTAATTCCATTTCCCTCTTGAGTTATTCCATAAGCCAAGCAGCTCCTTTCCTCCCTCTGTATTCTCTAGTTTTCCTTCCCATCCCCAACACCTACACCTCCTTTTCCAGGAGACAAACTACCCTATGATTCACCCAATGGTTTCCTTTTGCTTTGCGGGGGAAAAACAATAGAGGAATCTAGCTCGGCAGCTTCAGACATCACCCTCCGCAAAACCATTTTTCTCGCAGGTCTTTTGTTCTTTTGTGGATTCTCCCTTTTTCTCCGTTGTGTTTTGTTCTGCTTCACAATCCCTCCTTGGCTTTGTTCCTTCTCTCAATGGCCAGAATAGTAAGAGGCACCATCGATGTCATCTAGACCAGGGCTGTCCAACTTCTACCGGCCTAGGGGCCTGAATTCCGGTCACTGATGACCTGGGGGGCCGTAGGGTCTGCCCCCGCCCCCAGCTCCGCCCCCGCCCCACCCCCGCCCCTGCATGCATACAGTCAAATATAATCTTTTACTCAGATAAAATGCAGGGATAAGATATTAAATTATTTTAATTTAATATTAAATATATTTAATTCCATCCTCCCCTCTCCCCTTATTTTAATTTAATATTAAATACATTTAATTCCATCCTCCCCTCTCCCCTTATTTTTATTTAATATTAAATATATTTAATTCCATCCTCCCCTCTCCCCTTATTTTTTATTTAATATTAAATATATTCAATTCCATTCTCCCCTCCCCCCTTATTTTAATGTATCCCATCTCCCTTATTTCATCTTTGAATATATTTAATTTTATATTTAATACATGAGGGGAGATGGGGAGGGAATGAGGAGCCCCTGAGGAGCCCCCTGCTTCGCCCTACCTTTTCCAAACGCGCAGGATCCAGGAGTACCGGACGACAAGAGAGGCGACGACCGACTGAGTCGAAGAAGGTCCTAATCGCGCCTGTGGGCCTCAGCGATCCAGTAGTAGAGTAGCCGAAGAGTATCGCAAGAATACACAATCCACACGGGATTTCGCTGTCAACGCCGGCGTGATCTCGCGTTGACAGCGAAATCCCGTGTGGATTGCATATTCTCACGATACTTGCTCCAAACCCGGAAGAAGGGTTTTTTTTAAATTTTTATTATTTATTTTATTTTTAAATTTTTATTTTTTATTAAAAAGCTTAGGGGGCCGGAGGGAAGGGGCTGGGGGCCGTATACGGCCCCAGGGCCGCCAGTTGGACAGCCCTGATCTAGACCAGGGCTGTCCAACTGCCGGTTCGGGGGACCGTATGCAGCCCCCCAGCCCCTTCTTTCCGGCCCCCTAAGCTTTTTAATAAAAATAAAAATAAAAAAGTTAATTAAACAATAATATTTTTAAAAATTACCCACTTCCGGGTTCTGGAGCAAGTATCGCGAGACTACGAAGCCACACGGGATTTCGCTCTCACGCGAGATCACGCCTGCGTTGAGAGCGAAATCCCGTGTGGCTTCCGTAGTCTCACGATACTCCTGTTGCCGAAATCTCGGCTGCTTAATCCCTAGGCCCACGCAGATGCGATTTGGACCTTCTTGGCTGCTGCCTCGGTCGGTCGTCACCTCTGCTCGTGGTCCGGCTATTCCTGGATCCTGCGCGTTTGGGAAGGTAGGCTAACCTTTATGTTATTATTATGTAATTGTGTATGGATGCCCCTTATGTCTTCCCTCCCTGCATTTCCCCTTAGTAAAAGATTATATTTGATTGTATGGATGCCTCTTATGAATCATAAATAATTGGAGCCGGGGGAGGGGCGGGGCGGGGGCGGGGTGGAGCCGGGGCGGGGGGCAGACCCTTCGGCCCCCCAGATCATCAGTGACTGGAATTCAGGCCCCCGGGTCGTTAGAACTTGGACAGCCCTGATCTAGACCAGTGTTTCCCAACCTTTTTTGAGCCGCGGCACACTTTTTACATTTACAAAATCCTGGGGCACACCTCCAACCAAAATGACACAAAATGACACTCTCACACAGTAATACATATAGTTAATATGTTTTTAGATGTATTTATACACTCAGTGTGAAACCTGGGCCTGTTTCGATGAGCACAACATATATATGACTTCCTCTCACATACTTATACATGGCTATCATGTCTTCTCTCAGCCTTCTCTTCTTCAGGCTAAACATGCCCAGCTCTTCAAGCCGCTCCTCATAGGGCTTGTTCTCCAAACCCTTATAGACCATTATAGACTCTATAAGTTTCATAGATCTGTGTGGCCTCTTTCGCTGCTTTCCTCCTCCCTCCACAAAAGCAGAGCACTGGGCGGAAGTGATTGAGTTGACGTTTTCACGTTGGCTTGGATTTCTTGCGAGAACAGCCAAAGCCGGAAGCTCCACGTCGGTGAATTGGGCAGTGAGTGAACCTGGGAGCAGCAGGAGGCTGAAGGAAGACGGGAGCTGGCGCCATGAGGAGTCGAGGCTCCTGAAGGCTTCCTCAAGGCGGGCCTGGCCCTGGCCTTCGGCGGAGCCCTTCTTTTGCCTCGGGGAGGATCTTTGGGGAGGGAAATTGTTGTTAGGAAGGGGAAGAGTGCCATTTTCCCACGGCACACCTGTTGATCGCTCACGGCACACTAGTGTGCCATGGCACACTGGTTGGGAAACACTGATCTATCACAGTGTTTCCCAACTTTTTTTGAGCCGTGGCACACTTTTTACATTGACAAAATCCTGGGCCACACCACCAACCCAAATGACACAAAATGACACTCTAATACAGTAGTACATATCTATATATATAAAAGGGAAATGGTCGTGCAAAGGGGCAAATGCACGCCAAAACTACATTCCCCACACCCACAACAAAACCCAGGGCCACTCCTCCCCACCACGAGGTACATCACCCACCCACAAAAACACCCCAAAAACACACATAACCCCCCCTAAACATTCCCACAAAAAAACATTGCTACGCATGCGCACAACCCCATAAACACAAAATGGCCGCCATCAACACCTCACAACACCCAACACAATCCAGAACCCGCCCCCTTGACACCGCTGCACTGCCCACCTCCTCCGCCGCGTCCACGCCGCTCCGGAACATGGGACACCCGGATGCCGCCTGACCGCCCTTCTCCGCGCATCCTTAGCCCGAGAGAGGGCCAGAAGGCCAGGGCGGCGCCGCGACGATACGCAGCGGGAAAGCGTTTCCGCGACCCGTCTCCATGCGGCGCCTGGAAGCTAACTCAACTACACCTCCCATACAGCTCCGCGCCGGCCCGTTTCCGAGCGACCGGCGCGGAGACTTCTGGGAGATGTAGTTGACTTACCTTCCAGGCGCCGCATGGGAGACGGGTCGCGGAAACGCCTTCCCCGCTGCGTAATCGGCCGCGGCGCCGTCCTTGGCCTTCTGGACCTCTTCTCGGGGCTAAGGATGCGGCGGGAAAGGCGTCCCCGCGACCCGTCTCCATGCGGCGCCTTGAAGGTAAGTCTACTACACCTCCCAGAAGTCTCCGCGCCGGTCGCTGGGAAACGGGCCGGCGCTAAGCTTTATCGGAGATGTAGTAGACTTACCTTCAAGCCGCCCCATGGAGGCGGGACGCGGGGACGCCTTTCCCGCTGCCGGAGGGAAAACGCACAACATTGAGGGAGTCCCGTAGTCCCCGCCCTCTCCGCAAAGGCCGCTTCCTCCAACCCCTCCGCAGCCTCCATTCCGCTGCCCGGGGACGAGGCCGAGGGGGAGCCGCATCTCCCACCGCCCTCCTCTTCGAACAGCGAAACGAGCCCGAGGAGAGGGCTGCGGGTAGGGGACACCGAGCGGATCCCCATAGCCATCCTCTTGGCCTCCTCCTCAACACATACACACACACACACATCACAACAAAACAACATTTACAAAAACCCACAAAAAAACACAAATAAAAACACAACCACATACAAACACAAATATCTCCACACCACTAAATAAACACATCCACACTAACACAAACACAAAAAAACACACATCCCCACCTCTCCATATATACACATACATTAATATACATATACAAACAAACAAAAATATACACACATAAACAAACACAAAACACACACAGAACACTACACACACACAAAAAAACAATACAAACACAAACATATATATACACAAACAAATAAAAAAAAACCCAAAACCAAAACACAAACATGCACACAAAACACCAAAACAGCAAACACACCTTCAACAATAGACACACATACACACACATACAAATACACACAACAAACATAATCACAACACTACAAAACCATACATACCCTGACATTCTCACATCACCTACATAGGGCACAGCAACGCGTGCCGGGTTCAGCTAGTAGTTAATATGTTTTTAAATGTACTTATACACTCAGTGTGAAACCTGGGCCTGTTTCGATGAACACAACATAGAAATCCTGGCAGGGCGGGCAGAAAGACACAAACTTCCCACACAGAACTCCCGTAACCAAGAGAAAATGCTATAAGAGTTTGGTGGGCATTGACCTTGAGTTTTGGAGTTGTAGTTCACTTATATCCAGAGAGCACTGTTGATTCAAACAATGTCGGATCAGGACCAAACTTGGCATGAATACCCAATATGCCCAAATATGAACGCAGATGGAGTTCAGGGGAAATAGACCTTGACATTTGGGAGTTGTAGTTGCTGGGATTTATACTTCCCCCTACAATCAAAGAGCATTCTGAACCCCACCAATGATAAAACTGGGCCAAACTTCCCACACAGAACCCCCAGGAGGCAAGAGCAGGTCTCTACTTGGGGAAAGGGAGGCGGGCCTTCCCAATGCATGGAGAGGGAGAGACCAAGTAGACAACGGGTGGGGAGGGGGGTGTTTGTAATTTTGTGCCTTTATCGAGGTAGGTTTCTTAGGGTTTTTATACTTCAACACACTAGACTCTCCCCTCCCCCCCCCCCCCTTCCTGGAGGTTCCAATTTTCCACGGCACACCTGATGATCGCTCACGGCACACTAGAGTGCCCCGGCACACTGGTTGGGAAACACTGATCTAGACCAGTGTTTCCCAACTGCTGTTCCGCGGCACACTAGTGTTCCGCGAGCAATCACCTGGTGTGCAGCGGAAAACCTCTCTTCCCCCTTTTCTTCCCCCTCCTGCGGGAAAGCCCAAAACCTACCAGGGTAAACATCAACAGAATTAGTCCACTCCATGTGCAAGTGACGCTAAAATCCAAGCGAGGAAGAAACCGCAGTATGATCCAGAATGCGGAAGTGCATGTGGGCGCAGATGGATCCTCCGTAATACGTGTTGACGCAGGGGCTTTAGCGTCCACTGATGTCGTAGCTCTGTAACGCGGATACTTCCTCCATTAAGCGTCATCATCACGCTCATCATCAAGCTCAACGGAGAAAGTATCCGCATTACAGAGTCATCAGTGGACGCTAACAGTGCTCTCTGGATATAGGTGAACTACAACTCCAAAACTCAAGGTCAATACCCAAACAAACCCTTTCAGTACTTTCTTTTGGTAATGAGAGTTCAATATGCCAAGTTTGGTTCAATTCTATTGTTGCAAGAGTTCAGGGTGCTTTTTGATTGTGTGTTAGCTATAAATCCCAGAAACTGTAACTCCCAAATGTCAAGGTCTATTTTTCCCCAAACTCCATCTGTGTTCACATTGGGGCATAGTGAGTATTCATGCCAAGTTTGGTCCTGATCCAACATTGTTTGAGTCCACAGTGCTCTCTGGATATAGGTGAACTACAACTCTAAAACTCAAGGTCAATGCTCACCAATCCCTTTCAGGATTTTGGTTGGTCATGGGAATTCTGTGTGCCAAGTTTGGTTCAATTCCATTGTTGCAAGAGTTCAGGATGCTCTTTGAATGTGTGTTAACTATAAATCCCAGAAACTGTAACTCCCAAATAACAAGGTCTATTTTCCCCAAACTCCATCTGTGTTCACATTGGGGCATAGTGAGTCTTCATGCCAAGTTTGGTCATGATCCAACATTGTTTGAGTCCACAGTGCTCTCTGGATATAGGTGAACTACAACTCCAAAACTCAAGGTCAATACCCACCAAACTCCTATAGTATTTTCTCTTGGTTATGGGAGTTCTGTGTGGGAAGTTTGTGTCTTTCTGCCACTCCTGCCAGGATATCTGTGTTGTGTTCATTAAAACAGGCCCAGGTTTCACATCGAGTGTATAAATACATTTAAAACATATTAACTATATGTATTACTGTGTTAGAGTGTCATTTTGTGTCATTTTGGTTTGGTGGTGTGCCCCAGGATTTTGCAAATGTAAAAAGTGTGCCGCAGTTCAAAAAAGGTTGGGCAACACTGATCTAGTCCAACCTCTTGCCAATACAAATACCGCCCATTTATGAGCTAGATTTATAACCTCTGTCTTGTGTCTGGCGAGCTTAAGGCAAGATGCATGACACTCTTCCTTCTTATTTTGACTCCAACCACAACAACAACCCTGTGAGGTAGGACAGTCAGAGAGAAATGGGACCACAGTCACTTGGGAGATTTTGAAAGCTCCAGTTCAGAACCCTAAGTAACCACTGACCTTAAGTCTAGTCGTGTCCAACTCTGAGGGTTGGTGCTTATCTCCATTTCTAAGCCGAAGAGCTGGCGTTATCCATAGATGCCTCCAAGGCCATGTGGCCAGCATGAATGCATGGAGCGCCGTTACCTTCCCGCAAAAGCGGTACCTATTGATCTACTCACATTTTCATATTTTTGAACTGTTAGGTTGGCAGAAGCTGTGGCTAACAGCGGGAGCTCTCTCCGCTCCCCGGATTCGAACCGCCAATCTTTCGGTCAGCAAGTTCAGCAGCTCAGTGGTTTAACCCACTGCGCCACCAGGGGTTCCCAAAGTAGCCACTATACTGGTTTGTAAATAGGACTCTGCATCTACACTGCAGAATTAATACAGTTTGACACCACTTTCGCTACCACAACTCAATGCTTTGGTATCTTGGAAGTTGACATTTTATAAGGTCTTGAGGGAATGTTGACAAACTGCATTAATTCCGCAGTGTAGATGCCCCTAATGACATGCAATCACAGATATATTTTAGGATAGTCCATTTAATGTTGCAAGTCTAATTCATAACATCAAACATTAGGAAGTCATGCAAAATCAATTATAGGTTATGATGCTACATGATTTTTTAAAAAACTCCATACATTAAAATCTGAAATGCCAACGACAATATGGCCAAAGCTATAGCGGGCATAGCAATGTTTCTAATTTTAAGAGGCACAGGAGTAAAAATAGCCGCTTTGTAAGGAACATACAGGAACGCATCTGCCGGGAAAGAGCTCCTTTTTAGACCTTGAGAATCTGACAATCGTGAGGCTCCGAAACCTCCTCCTCGTGTGACGACCAAAAAGGACACTGCAAGGCCCAGGCTGGCATCCGGTTCGTGATATAAGTATATGCATAAGGCAGGCTGCACATGTGGGGTGAATGATTAGGCATGGCACAACATCCACATTTTTTTTGGGAAGAGTTGTACATACAGGTATCGTATTGCGATTGCACATGATGCACGTCCAATAGTGCAGTGTTTCCCAACCAGTGTGTCGTGGCACACTAGTGTGCCGTGAGCGATCATCAGGTGTGCCGTGAGAAATGGGAACCTCCAATCCCCTTTCTTCCCCCTCCTGCTGAACACTTTTTCTTCTCCACTCGGGCTCTCTTCTTCCCAGCCTCACTCTGCTCGCTTTTCCTCGCTTTGCTCATGCTGCCGCTTCTGCGAGAGGGGGGGAGGAAGACGTGACTGCGCAGACTCGCCCCACGTCTTCCTCCCTCCCCTCTACAGTGCTCTCTGGATATAGGTGAACTACAACTCCAAAACTCAAGGTCAATGTCCACCAAACTCTTATAGTATTTTCTCTTGGTTATGGGAGTTCTGTGTGGGAAGTTTGATTCCATTCCATCATTGGTGGAGTTCAGAATGCTCTTTGAATGCGGGTGAACTATAACTCCCAGCTGTTGAGCAAGACCTTTGTGTGTGTCTTTCTGTAATTCCTGCCAGTATATCTATGTTGTGTTCATCGAAACAGGCCCAGGTTTCACACTGAGTGTATACATACATTGAAAAACATATTAAGTATATGTATGACTGTGTTAGAGTGTCATTTTGTGTCATTTTGGTTGGTGGTGTGCCCCAGGATTTTGTAAATGTAAAAAATGTGCCGCGGCTCAAAAAAGGTTGAGAAACACTGCAAGAGTGCCCCATTCCTTGACATGTGATGTGCAGTTTTGATCTCCTCCATGGAAGTTGTGTCGTATTTCTGCGTTCGAAAATCAATGCTACGGTAAGTGGATGTTGCTTTGCAGCCATAGCATCGAATATCTTCCACTTGATCCAATCCATTGGGACAAAGCTGCTGTCCCTAATGAAATTGAGCCGGGCTTTAGCACAGCAGGGGAACCACCAGCTGCAGTAAATCTTGCCAATCGAAAGGTTGACAGTTCGAAGCCTGGGTGGGGGTGAGCTCCTGGCCTTTAGCTCAGCTTCTACCTAATAATAAATAGGCCGGAACCGAGCACAGCGTCCAAAATGCCGAAGATGGGAAAGCCTACGTATACTCAGAGGTGGCTCAAGCCTCTCAGCGAAGTAGGTGACCACCGAGAGTGCCCCACCCAGGCCCGGATTACCTATAAGGCCACACTAGGCCATGGCCTATAGGTGTAAGCCTAGGGGGCGCCAGATCAAGGACCAAAAAATAATAATTTTCAGACAAAACCGCAACGTGCGGCATGATGACTCTCCCTCTATCTCAATCTCTTGGGGGAGGGCGGGCGGAGAGCGCTGCGAGGGGGCAGGGGGGGAGGGAATGGCGCCCTCCCCCTCGCCATCGTCCACTTGTTTAGGAAGGAGGGCGCAAGGAGTAGGAGGCTTCCTCCTCACCGCGCCCTCCTTCGAGTCAAGGCGGCCACGGGGCGGAGCTTCCGGGGCAGGGTTCCAAAATATGGCCTAGGCTTGGCTTGGGAATTGACCTTGAGTTTGGAAGTTGTAGTTCACCTTCACCCAGAGAGCACTGTGACTCAAACAATGTTATGTTATGTTATGTTGTTGTTTGTTTTCTATCCAGAATCACAATGTTGGAAGGAGGCTCACCACTTTAAGGTCCCTCAAACAGGCATGGGAAAACTTCGTCCCTCTGGGTCCTTTGGACTTCGACTCCCACCATTCCTAACAGCCTGAGGCCCTTTCCTGCTTAAGTGGCTGAGGGGGGGAAAGGAAAAGGGCCTGAGGCTGCTAGGAATGGTGGGAGTTGGAGTCCAAAACACCTGGAAGGTCCAAGTTTGTCCATGCCAGCTTTCGACAGAGACCTCTTCCTCCCCCTTCGCGCCCTTTCTTCCCCCTCCTGCCGAACACTTACTTTTTCTTCTCCGCTGCCGCTTCTGCCGCCATTTTGATCCGAGGGGGCAGCGTGAGCGTGTTCAGGAGGGGAGGGGGAGGGAGGGAGACGTGACCCGTGCGGGCGCTACTGCGCAGACTCGCCCCAGAGCAAAGCGAGGCAAAGCGAGCAGAGCGAGGCTGGGAAGAAGGGAGCCTGAGAGGAGAAGAAAAAGTGTTTGGCAGGAGGGGGAAGAAAGGGGATTGGAGGTTCCAATTTCGCACGGCACACCTGATGATCGCTCACGGCACACTAGTGTAAGGCTTAATGAGATATATGGAATGACGACGATGCGATGGAAACGGATTTCAACATGACGCTGAGGCTGCAATTGTATGTTTTTAATTGTTAAATTGTTATTATATGTTCTTTTCTGGGGGGGGGGGTTGACTTGTTGCTGTGTTGTATTGAGGGCAGAGACTGCCTGTGTAAACCGTCCCGAGTCGCCTTCGGGCAGAGAGGGGCGGTATAGAAACGTGACAAATAAATAAAATAAATAGTGTGCCATGGCACACTGGTTGGGAAACACTGGTCTACTGTATTAATGCAAATAGTAATGGGTCGATAGGACCACATCATTCACAATCATCCTTGGAATGGCAGGTGATTCTGTGTCCGCCGTCCCTCCACCTTGCTGGGCCTTTGCTGCCTCCCTGTGGCCCCAGGGAAGCTGCGCCCGGCATCTGCAAAGCCACCTCTCCAAGTCCAGCTTTTTAAAATCCCCAATTAATTCCCCTTTTCGCCTCCTTTGCTTTCCCACCCAGAGCCATTGGAGCGTCTGCTTTGGATGAGCCTGTATCCATGTTTGCAAATGGCTCTGCAACAAAAGAATAATCCCACACTCGGCGGAGCGCAAAATGAGCTCCAAAGAGAGGGAAATAATGTCCTTTCAGCAGCAGCAGTGTCTCCTCCGAAGGCCTCTTTCCAACACAAGGCGGTTGTCAACAAGTGCCTTTCGAGAGACACATGCTCTTGAGCTTTAAAGTTCCCAAGAAGACAGAGGGATAGCCTTCCAAGAGGAAACCATAGCGGCAAAGGAACAATGACGTGTTCCTTTCCTCTCCAAATTTTCTAACGTTGTGTTGCCCCAAATTATTCGGCACAGCTGCTAAATCCCGGTGTCCATGCGCTTCTGGTGACCCAGTTTGCCTTGAGTCAAAGGAGGTCAGTGGAAACTCTACCCAATGGTCTCTTATGAGGGGCGTTTATTAGGCCTGGGCAATCATGGTTCTAAATGGTTCTAAAGTACTTACGAAACTGAAGTTCTGGTGATGAACACTAGGTGGCGCTGGCGCTTTGCTTCTACAGTGTTGCTAAATTTCTGGTGGTGAACATTTCAGAACTCTAACAAAACTTTCAAAATTTTGTTATAAATGGCAGTTCCTAATTGCTTCTGTCTTAAAAATCACTAATAATGACATAATAATGTTTTTAAAGTTTTGTTAGAGTTCTGAAATGTTCACCACCAGAACTTGAGCAACACTGTAGAAGCAAAGCACCAGCGCCACCTAGTGTTCACCACCAGAACTTTAGCAACACTGTGGAAGCAAAGCACCAGCGCCACCTAGTGTTCACCACCAGAACTTTAGCAACACTGTAGAGTCAAAGCACCAGCGCCACCTAGTGTTCACCACTAGAACTTTAGCAACACTGTAGCAAAGCACTGTGTTCGCCACCAGAACTTTAGCAACACTGTAGAGGCAAAGCAGCGCCACCTAGTTCACCACCAGAACTTTAGCAACACTGTGGAAGCAAAGCACCAGCGCCACCTAGTGTTCACCACCAGAACTTTAGCAACACTGTGGAAGCAAAGCACCAGCGCCACCTAGTGTTCACCACTAGAACTTTAGCAACACTGTGAAGCAAAGCACCAGTGCCACCTAGTGTTCACCGCCAGAAGGTTTGCAACACTGTAGAAGCAAAGCAGCCGCGCCACCTTGTGTTCACCACCAGAACTTTAGCAACACTGTGGAAGCAAAGCACCAGCGCCACCTAGTGTTCACCACCAGAACTTGAGCAACACTGTGGAAGCAAAGCACAGCGCCACCTAGTGTTCACCACTAGAACTTTAGCAACACTGTAGAAGCAAAGCACCAGTGCCACCTAGTGTTCACCGCCAGAACTTTAGCAACACTGTAGAAGCAAAGCACCAGCGCCACCTAGTGTTCACCACCAGAACTTTAGCAACACTGTAGAAGCAAAGCACCAGCGCCACCTAGTGTTCACCACCAGAACTTTAGCAACACTGTGGAGCAACACTGTGGAACTTTAGCAACACTGTAGAAGCAAAGCACCAGTGCCACCTAGTGGTCACCACCAGAGATTTAGCTACACTGTGGAAGCAAAGCACCAGTGCCACTTAGTGTTCACCACCAGAAATGTAGAAACAGTGTAGAAGCAAAGCACCAGCGCAACCCAGTGTTCACCACCAGAAGCAAAGGCAATGATTCCCCATCATATGATGGAGTCAAGAACTGCATCCAATTCCAATGTGGTCACCTGGAAAGAAGTGTTCACCACCAGAACTTGCTACAGGAACACTGTAGGATGGATGGATGGACCAGCAAAGGGGACCTAGTGTTCACTGGAACAGACTAGGCTTCACTGCTGCGGACATTGCAGGAGGCCACCAAAACCAAGAGACAATGTGGCATGCTCCCCAAAGGTGTATTTTGCCTTCTGCAAGACAATGCACTCATTCACAACTCACCTGTTGCCCAAATGGAAGAAGCATGCTCCGGTGGCTTTGAAATTTGACCGCATCCCACTTATTCACCCCACCTCGCACCATTGGACTTCCATCTCTTTCCAACAATGAAAGGGCAAGGATATTTCAGGTAGTTTACGAAGTCATAACGTGGCTTTTGGAGCAACCTGTCGACTTCTACAAGCGAGGTGTTGACAGTTGCTTCAAAAGATGGGAGAAGCGTGTGTCCCTCGGTGGCACCCATGGAGAGGAGGACTCAGAACTGGGCCAAGTTTCATTGCTCTCAGTCCACAGGAAGTGGGTCAGGGGAAATATTTCATGAACGCCTTTGGATCAGTTATGGCTTTGCAGAAATAATAACAACAACACACACCAATGGTCCAGAGGAGCTTACCGCAAACACCCCTGTTCTCAGTATGGCAAATCAGGCAGAGCCCAAAGGAGAGGGGCCGATGGATGGGGTCTCTGAGGCCCATTTGGGATCCCTTTGCCGCCAGCTGCAATGGCTTGAAAAACAAGATCAGAGAAGGAGATCAGAAAAGCCGCTTGTCAAAGAGCAAGACCCCAGGGAGCCTTCCGGCCACATCTGGAGCACATTGCACCAAACGTGTTCCCTTTCATCATGGAGGAGCTGGCCGCTCGAACATGTGTCCTGGGGCCGCTTGAAAGGGACGCAGACCCATCCGCCCTCCGAAAGCCAGGAGGGACATTGCAGGCCCCCTCCCTCCCAATGTTGACCAGTTTCAGAGCCCAAATGCAAGCAACTTAATAGCCAGAGAGACAAATCCACCCTCCTGGTTGGTATCAGCCGTCACATCTTTTCCTGTGAAGTGACTGCAAAAAAGCCATTCACTAATGCAAGCCGATACCTTCTAGACCAGGGCTGTCCAACAGGCGGCCCTGGGGCCGTACACAGCCCCCGAGCCCCTTCCCTCCGGCCCCCTAACTTGTTTTAATAATAAAATACAAATAAAAAATAAAAATTAAATTAAAAAATTAAAAAATAACCGGGTTTAGGCAAGCATCGCGAGACTATGCCAGCCACAGACGGGATTTCCAGGGAGAGGTCGAAATCCCGTCTGTGGCTGCGTAGTCTCGCAATAGCTGCCGAAATCTCGGGTCCCGCGGGATTTGCGGCCGGCCTGGGCGCGCGCCTCCTCCCCCCTCGCGGCTGCTTCCAGGGCAGCCCCCCAATCCCCAGAGAGAGGGAGGAGGGGAGTGAGGCAGGGAAAGCCCCTCCTGGCTCCGTCCTCTTCCTGTGGAGGGCCCTCGCTTCCCGCCCCGCGGATGGGAGAGCCGCCGCGCCCGGCCTGAGCTTGGCCTCGGCTCCAGCAGGGCTCTTCGGGGACGGCGGCGGTGTTGGCGCTTCGGCCCTGTGGCGGGGCTCCCGCAGTATGGGTAAGGAAGGGCCTGGCTCGAATCAATCAATCTAAAAACAGTGGGATGTTGGGTGAGGGGGGGAGGGGTCCCTCAGCGGCGGTTTCCTTGGCGACGCTTCCTTCCCCTCCTCCGCGCCCCCTCCCCCTTGTTGTGCTGCCTTCCCCCGTGCAGGGCGCAACGTGGCTTCCTTTGCGCCTGCCCCCGCGGCTTGTTTTCCCTTCAGGGAGGGAGGGAGCTCTTTGGGAAAGGAGGCCCCATCAAGCCCTGCGACGGCATTGAGGTGTTTGGGGTTTTTTTGGTGTGTCCCAATTTGAGTGTGGACTCAAATAACTCAAAGGTATTAGGAAAAATTCCCCCAAATCTACCAGTGTTCCCATTTGGGTATATTGAGTATTCATGCCACGTTTGGTCCAGATCCATCATTATTTGAGTCCACAGTGCTCTCTGGATGGAGGTGAACTACAACTCCACAACTCAAGGTCAATTGTAAGTAAATTGGAGCCGGGGAGGGGGCGGAGCTGGGGAGGGGGTGGGGGCGGAGGGGCGGAGCCGGGGCGGAGGCAGACCCTTCGGCCCCCCAGGTGATCAGTGACCGGAATTCCGGCCCTTGGGCCCGTAGAAGTTGGGCAGCCCTGTTCTAGACCAATGATTCCCAACCTGGGAGTTGGGACCCCTGGGGGGTTGCGAGGGGGGTTTCAGAGGGGTCACCAAAGACCATCAGAAAACACATATTTCTGATGGTCTTAGGAACCCTCTTGGCAGAAAAGGCTGAAGAGCTCTCTGCCTTTCCTTCTCTTCCTTTTTTGTGTTGGTGAACTACAACTCCCAGAACTCAAAAACAGCCTCGCTCCATCAATATTCAATGTTGGCAATGTAGGTAGTGTGCCAAGTTTGGAGCAGATCCATTGTGGGCTGGGTTCAGAATGCTCTTTGATTGCAAGTGAACTATAAATCCCAAGATCTTTCTTTTTTTGTGTTGGTGAACTACAACTCCCAGAACTCAAAAACAGCCCCGCCCACCAGTATCCAATGTTGGCCATATAGATAGTGTGCCAAGTTTGGAGCAGATCCATTGTGGGCTGGGTTCAGAATGCTCTTTGATTGTAAGTGAACTATAAATCCCAAAATCTTCTTTTTTGTATTGGTGAACTACAACTCCCAGAACTCTCAAACAGCCCCACCCACCAGTATTCAATGTTGGCCATGTAGGTAGTGTGCAGATCCATTGTGGGCTGGGTTCAGAATGCTCTTTGATTGTAGGTGAACTATAAATCCCAGCAACTACAATTCCCAAATGTCAAGTTCTCTTTCCCACAATCTCCACCAGTGTTCACATTTGGGCATATTGAGTATTCGTGACAAGTTTGGTCCAGATCCATCATTGTTTGAGACCACAGTACTCTCTGGAGGTAGGTGAACTTCAACTCCAAAATTCAAGATCAATGCCCACCAAGCCCTTCCAGTATTTTCCTGGTGATCATGGGAGTTCTGTGTGCCAAGTTTGGTTCAATTCCATCACTGGTGCAGTTCAGAATGCTCTTTGATTGTAGCTGAACTATAAATCCCACAACTACAACTCCCAAATGCCAAGGTCTATTTTCCCCCAAACTTCATCTGTGTTCATATTTGGGCATATGGAATATTCATGCCAAGTTTGGTCCAAATCCATCATTGTCTGAGTCCAATGCTCTCTGGAGGTAGGTGAACTACAACTCCAAAATTCAAGATCAATGCCTACCAATATTTCCTATTGGTCATGGGAGTTCTGTGTGCCAAGTTTGGTTCAATTCTACCATTGGTGCAGTTCTGAATGCTCTTTGATTGCAGGTGAACTACCGTATAAATCCCAGAAACTACAACTCCCAAGTGACAAAATCAATTTGTGCCAAACTTGGCCCAGTGAATGAAAACACATCCTGCATACCAGATATTTACATTACGATTCATATCAGGAGCAAAATCACAGTTATGAAGTGGCAATGAAAATAATGTCATGGTTGGGGGTCACCACAACATGAGGAACTGTGTCAAGGGGTCGTGGCCTTAGGAAGGCTGAGAAGCACTGCTTTAGGCAGCTGTTAACGTTTGGCCGTGATGCTAACAAGGGCTTCAAGACCCACCTGACTGTGGGCCTTGTTCAAGTGTTTGCAGGATGAGAAGGGCCTTTACTCCTTAGGAGGGAAGCTGCATCTGGATCCTGACCCCACTTGGCTCAGGAGGAAGCAAAACAGAGCATGTTATGAATCGAAATAAGCACACCGATGTGCTATTTTGGAGACTTCTTGAAGTTCAGACACAACGCAGCCAACACTCCCATTGACATTTGTCAAGATGCTGCAAATTCAAATTGTTTTTGCTCTGTCACAAGGCAAGGAAAAGTTACTTTTGAGGAGGACAACAATGTTCTGGGAGATACTTTCCCAAACTCTTCCCTGTTCTCTAAACTTGCTACCTGACGCAGGAGCAGGGGAAACACATGGGTCCCTTTCAAGGTGTTGGTGGACTACCATTCCCATCCTTGGTGGCCTTTAGATGGCAATTGGGCCTCTATTTATTTATTTATTTATTTATTTATTTATTGTTCATTTTTGTATTCCGCTCCTCCCAGCAGGCTCGGGGCGGATAACAATAAAAATTACACGGGCAACATGCTACAACAAATCAGTATGCAGCCCTACAATTGATAAAAACAAAACATAAAACCACATTAAAACACAGTGCATCGTCAACACACGGAATTGGGAGGACATGTAATACAGTTGGTTGGTCTAGTGTGCCTAGCTAAAGGCTAGGCCAAAGAGGGCCGTCTTGCAGGCCCTCCGGAAGGGGGCCAGTTCCGAGATAGCTCGGGTACTATCCGGGAGGGCATTCCAGAGCACCGGTGCCGCTACGGAGAAAGTCCTTTGTCTTGTCGTCGATAGGTGGCAGGAGCGGACTGATGGTATTAGCAACAGATTTTGTTCATCTGAGCGCAGTGATCTCGGGGGAGAATACGGGGTAAGGCGGTCCCTCAGGTACGCAGGCCCTAGGCCGTGTAAGGCCTTGAAGGTCAAAACCAACACCTTGAAGGCAATTCGGTACTCGATGGGAAGCCAGTGCAGTTGCCGGAGGATGGGTGTAATGTGCTCCCTCACCGGCACTCCTGCCAGCAAGCGAGCCGCGGCATTCTGCACTAGCTTGAGTTTCCGGATTGTCGACAAGGGAAGGCCAACGTAGAGGGCATTACAGTAGTCTAATCTCGAGATGACCGTCGCTTGGATTACCGTGGCCAGGTCGTTCCTGGACAGGTAGGGCGCCAGTCGCCTAGCCTGTCGGAGGTGGTAGAATGACGTCCTGCTGACCACCAAGACCTGAGCCTCCATGGTCAGCGAGGAGTCCAACGAAACCCCCAGGCTCTTAACCGCTGGCGATGGGTTAAGCCGCTCACCGTCCAGGGTAGGCAAGCGGCATCCACCCAGCCCAGGCCGCCCGGGCCACAGGATCTCCGTCTTCGACGGGTTCACCTTCAGCCGGCTGGCAAGGAGGAACCAAGGAGAAGGCAGCAGAGCTGTGGAAAGCATGAAAAAGGGGGCCAACCTGGAAAGAGATGCCTCTATCCCAGTGTTCCCCAACCAGCGTGCCGGGGCACACTAGTGTGCCGTGAGCGATCATCAGGTGTGCCGTGGGAAATTGGAACCCCCGGGGGGGGGGGGGGAATCTAGTGTGTTGAAGTATAAAAACCCTAAGAAGCCAACCTCGGTAAAGGCACTCCATGTGTGTTCATAGTTGGGCATATTGAGTATTCATGCCAAGTGTGGTCTAGATCCATCATTATTTGAGTCCACAGTGCTCCCTGGATGTAAATGAACTACAACTTCCAAACTTGAGGTCAATTCCCAAGCAAACCCTTTCAGTACTTTTTGTTGGGAATGAGAGTTCAATATGCCAAGTTTGGTTCCATTCCATTGTTGCAAGAGTTCAGGATGCTCTTTGTTTGTGTGTTAACTATAAATCCCAAAAACTGTAACTTCCAAATGTCAAGGTCTATTTCCCCCAAACTCCATCTGTGTTCACATTTGGGCATCTTAAGTATTCATGCCAAGTTTGGTCCTGATCCAACATTATTTCAGTCCACAGTGCTCTCTGGATATAGGTGAACTACAACTCCAAAACCCAAGATCAATGCCCACCAAACTCTTATAGCATTTTCTCTTGGTTATGGGAGTTCTGTGTGGGTAGTTTGTGTCTTTCTGCCATTCCTGCCAGGGTATCTATGTTGTGTTCATCGAAACAGGCCCAGGTTTCACACTGAGGGTATAAATACATTTGAAAACATATTAACTATATGTATGACTGTGTTAGAGTGTCATTTTGTGTCATTTTGGTTGGTGGTGTGCCCCAGGATTTTGTAAATGTAAAAAGTGTGCCGCGGCTCAAAAAAGGTTGAAAAACACTGAAATATCCGACCCAGATTCCTAAGGGTAAGACAGATCTGGAGTAATATATGGCGACTGTGTCTTGGAGTAATCTTGGTACATTTCCTTGAGAGTGGGAGTTGCCATTGGTTCCCTCAGAGGCTGAGAGAGTATGGCTTGCCCAAGGTCACCCAATGGGCTCCTCTGGCCAAGCTATGCCAACATAGGGATTTGAATACGATGACGGCACCCACCTTGTTTCCCCCCATGGCTTTCTGCATCTCCTCGAAAGTGGTGTAAAACTCTCCAATGAAGTCGTTTTTGCCGCGCGAGTCGTAGTCGAAGACAATGCACTGCAATGCAGAGAGAAGAATGGCTGAGGACTGAGAAAGGGGGCTTTTGCGGTGGACTAGAACTCCCCAAATCCCTCCAGCCAGAACTTTTGGGAGTTTTAGTCCAGGGCGACAAGGGATTTCTATGCCGAACCCACTTCAAGAGCTTTAAAAGGCCATAGAACAGGCCGGGCAAACTTCGGCCCTCCAGGTGTTTTGGACTCCAACTCCCACAATTCCTAACAGCCTACCGGCTGTTAGGAATTGTGGGAGTTGTAGTCCAAAACACCTGGAGGGCCGAAGTTTGCCCAGGCCTGCCATAGAACCAGGGAGTTGAAATTGACCCCAAAGGTCATCCAGGCACACCCCACGATATGATCTATCTAATTTATTACACCTTAAATAGTGTCAGCGCCTTCTAAAGTTCGGACTACAAACCAGAGTGAATTCACAAATCCACAAAAGTGGAAGCTAAGAAAAAGGTGCCTTCCTTCCAATCCATGTCACGCATTAGGAGCCCTGCAAATTCACAAAGGGCTTCCTTCCTTGAACCCCAACATCCTTACCCTCAGCCAGGGGCGGATTTACCATTAGGCAAAGTAAGCACCCGCTTAGGGCGCCACGTAGTCAGGGGCGCATCTGGCCGCCAGGTTCCACGCATGTGCCATTGCTGCAAAGGGACTCCAGCTGGACTGAGACGCCAATCGCCCAAAATGCCCCGGCTCCGTCCCGGTTTCTCCTTTTCGGCCTCACTTAGGGCGATTGGTATCTCGGTCCACCTGGAGTCCCTCCGCAGCAATGGCGCATGCGCAGAACTAGCTGGCCCAGCGCATGCGCGCCTGGCGTGCATGTACACACTCCACGAGGCTGGAGAGCGAGGGGGCGCCAAAATAATGTTCACTTACCATTTTAAATTACCTTAGTCCGGCCCTGCTTATACCTGTTGTTATCAAGCGATTGGGGGGAGGGGCGCCAAAATAATGCTCGCTTACTATAATTACCTTCGTCCGCCCCTGCCCTCAGCTTCCGCTTGTCTTCACAGCTGCAGAGGGCGTTCAGGGAGACTTTGAAGGGCTCCCAAACCGGGCTCAGGTTAAAAAGTGTAAAAAGTGTGCCGCGGCTCAAAAAAGGTTGGGAAACACTGCTCTATCCCTACCCCCTGAATTGGTGAGCTTTCCCTTTGTGTTGACCCACTCCCCAAGACTTGCTCCAAGGGGTGTTCTCTCCAGATTGTGGCCAGAATGACCCTCCTCGGTTCCTCCTTCCCCAAATGGTGCTTGGAGAAGTCCTCCTCGCAAGGAGGCTACATTAGGCCCTGTTCCACAGAAGCCCAGGTTTCCCAAAGGCCTCCCAGGTGTGCTCTGCTTCAGCCATGTTCCCCATCGGCCCCTTTGGTTGCCTCGTGCTGCTCCTCCATCCGAGAAGTCCTTTTGCCTTTGAGGTAGAGAGATGGAACGAGGCAGAGGTGTCCTTGAATGGAAGCCGGTCGCTTCCGTTGCCCGGAGAAGGGGACCCGGAAAGGCGGAGGGACCCCACGTTGAAAGCTTGGGAGGACGTCACCCAAACTGGAAGGACGCCCCCTTCTGAGGTTGACCATCCCTGGAGGTGGACACCATGCCTCAATGGTAATGCTCTTCATCATCAATGTAGGAGCTGGGTGGTGAAGGTCAGTATTGTTTGTGCCCTGGGGTTGTTGGTCACGGTGGCCAATGGGACCGTCATTGTTGTGGTGGCCTCTTCGGTGTCCGGCTGGAGCCACAGTAGCCGCTTGGTCCTGCTCTCCCTGGCTTTGGCCGATGCCGCCTTGGCTGTGCTGGTGGTGCCCCTCAACCTCTACGTAGGCTTGACCACAGGACCAATGGCCAAAGGACGGTTGGCGGAAGGTGGAGAAGAGGCCAGCTCTTACTGCCGTCCGGTGGCCTTTGTCAACTCCACCATCTTCAGCACTTCCTTATACTCCTTGGCCGGCGTCTCCCTTGAACGTTATGTCGCCGTCTTCTTCCCGCTGCACTACGGCCGCCTCCTGAGCCGCAAAAGGGTGGCGTGGCTCATCGCCATGGCCTGGTTGGTACCGGTCATCATCTTGGCGCCGTTGGCCATGCCAGGACCTTTGGCCGTTCTCCAAGTCCGTTTCTCGTCAGCAGCCTTGTTGTGTGAACCGGACTACGGCTCCAACATGGCTTACTCCTTGTTTATTTTGGGCACCATTTTCTGCCCGGCCGCCGGGCTCATCACCTTTGCCAACCTGCGGCTCTGGATGGTGGCTCGGTCCCAACGTCAGCGAAGCAAAGGCGTGGCTTTGGCGGAGAAAGGATTCGGGCCCAAGAAGCTCTGCTCGCTCCAGATGGACGCTGCGGCTCGGATTCTCTTGCCGGTGGTCATTGCTTTCTACATCTGCTGGACTCCCTGCATTGCCATTATCCTGTACAATTGTGAGTAAATTGGGGCAAAGAGTCTGGGGTCGTGTTTCTCAACCTGTGGGTCAAGAGTGTTTGAGAGGGGTCGGCAAAGACCATCAGAAAACACATTATTTCTGATGGTTATAGGAATCCCTTTGGCATAGTTGTTTGGGTTCACAGTGCTCTCTGGATGTAGGTGAACTACATCTCCCCTAAATCACTGTCAAATCATCCCAAATCCCTCCATTATTTTTTCTTGATCATGGGGGGGTCTCTGTGTGGGAAGTTTGACCCAATTCTATCGATGGTGGGATTCAGAATGCTCTTTGATTGTAGGTGAACTATATATCCCAGTAACTCCAACTCCTAAATGTCAAGGTCTATTTTCCCCAAGCTTCACCAGTGTTCACGTTTGGGCATATTGAGTATTTGTGCCAAGTTTAATCCAGGTCCATCACTGTTTGAGTCCACAATATTATTTGGATGTAGGTGATCTACAATTCCCAAACTCAAGGTCAAAGCCCACCAAAGCTTTCTAGTATTTTCTGTTGGTCATGAGAATTGTGTGTGCCAAAATTGGTTGAATTCCTTTGTTGGTAGAGTTCAGAATGCTCTTTGGTTGTGGGTGAACTATAAATCCCAGCAGCTACAACTCCCAGATGACAAAATCAACCCCCTCCCCAACCCCACCAGTATTCAAATTTGGACGTATTGGTTATTTGTGCCAAATGTTGTCCAGTGAATGAAAATACACCCTGCATATCAGATATTTACATTACGATTCAAAACGGATGCAAAATGACAGTTCTGAAGTAGCAACGAAAATAATGTTATGGTTGGGGGTTACAAAAACATAAGGAACCGTATTAAGTGGTCGTGGCACTAGGAAAGTCTCGAATCTTTTGTTTCTGGGCAAGATAATTGAGCGGGCGGTAGCGGGGCAGCTCCAGCAATTCTTGGACGACACAGCTGGCTTAGACCCTTCCAGTCGATCTGTTGATACACCGCCTCGCCGCGTCCGGAGTCCGTGGGCTGGCCCTGAATTGGTTCAGCTCATTTCTCCAGAACCGGGGACAGCGAGTGGAGTGGATGGGACAAGTCTCCGAGAGGTGCCCCCTCTATTGTGGGGTACCTCAAGGGGCTATCCTTTCCCCTCTTTTATTTAACATCTATGTTCGACCGCTCGCTCAGCTGGTACGGAGTTTCGGACTGGAGTGTTATCAGTACGTTGATGACACCCAGCTCCTTCTGCGTTTGGAGACCGGGGCAGTTTCGGTACCCGATAATTTCACTCTATGCCTTGAAGCCGTGACTGGATGGCTGCATGCTAGCAGGCTGAGGGTGAATCCGGAGAAGACGGAGATCCTGTGGCCTGGCCGCCCCGAGGGAGTGGAGCGCCCGCTGCCTACCCTCGACGGTGAGCCTCTTGTTCCATCTGCCACTGTGAAAAGCCTAGGTGTCATTTTGGACCCCTTGCTGACTATGAAGGCCCAGTTCACCACCATCAGCAAACAGGTGTTTTCCATCTTCGCCAGGCTAGGCGGCTGGCGCCCTATCTTTCCGGGGAGGTCTTAGCCACAGTGATCCATGCCACGGTCACCTCAAGACTGGACTACTGTAGCGCTCTATACATTGGCTTTCCTTTGTCAGTGACCCGGAAACTTTGTATAGTTCAAAATGCAGCTGACAGGCCCCTTACGGGAACCCGTGGGATGTCATGTAACACCTATCCCAGGGCTGTCCAACTGCCGGCCCGGGGGTCGTATACAGCCCCCCAGCCCCTTCCCAGCGGCCCCCTAAGCTTTTTAATAAAAAATAAAAATGTAAAAATCACATAACTTATATTTTTTTTTAAAAAAATACCTACTTCAGGGTTCGGAGCAACTATCGCGAGAATTCGCAATCCACATGGGATTTTGCTGTCAACGCGAGATCACGCCGGCGTTGACAGCGAAATCCCGTGTGGGATTGCGTATTCTCGCAATACTCTTCGGCTACTCTACTACTGGATCGCTGAGGCCCACAGACACGATTAGGGACCTTCTTCGACTCAGTCGGTCGTCGCCTCTCGTCGTCCGGGTACTCCTGGATCCTGCACGTTTGGAAAAGGTAGGCCGAAGCAGGGGGCTCCTCAGGGGGCTCCTCATTCCCTCCCCCCATCTCCCCTCATGTATTAAATATAAAATTAAATATATTTAAAGATGAAATAAGGGGAGATGGGAGGATGGAATTAAATATATTTAATATTACAGTAAAATAAGGGGAGATGGGAGGATGGAATTAAATATATTTAATATTAAATTAAAATAATTTAATATTTTATCTCAGTAAAAGATTATATTTGACTGTACGCTTGCCTCTTATGAGTAGTAATTTAAAGATTCACCTTTGTAATTGAGGTTTTATATACTCATATATATGTGTGTGTGTGTGTGTGTGTCTGTATGTCTCTCTCGGCATTATTTTGCGAACGAAGATTCAGAAAGACTCATCCCACGCTTTTTACAAGTGCGTTGATGACTACAAAGGCCAATCTGAGATAGGCAAGTTCGGTTGCAGAAAGCAAATTAGTCAGTAACAGTGCCGTTCTCAAGTATTTCATGATGAATTCCATCAATTTCAGAGAGGCGGGGGTGGAGCCGGGGGAGGGGCGGAGCTGGGGAGGGGGCGGAGCCGGAGAGGGGCGGAGCGTGGGGCAGGGGCGGAGCCGGGGCGGGGGCAGACCCAGGTCATCCGTGACCGGAATTCAGGCCCCTAGTCCGGTAGAAGTTGGACAGCCCTGACCTATCCTGTGCCAGCTGCGTTGGTTACCAATCGAATTCCGGATCTCCTACAAGGTGCTGGTATTGACCTTTAAGGCCTTGTACGGCCAGGGGCCGATGTACCTTAGGGACCGCCTCTCCCCCTATTAACCCCAGTGGCCACCTCGATCTTTCCAAGAGAATCTCCTCCAGGTACCGGGCCCTAGAAAAATCCACCTGGAGGTCGCTAGGTGGAGTTTTCTCAGCCTCCGCCCCAAAACTGTGGAACTCTCTGCCACCTGACATCCGAGCCATGTGCAAATTGAGATGTTTTACTATCTTTGGCAGAGCGTTTGATTAGTGGTTTTAATTGTAAGTGTTTTATGTTGTAAGTTGCCCAGAGCACCGCTAATGGAAGGCGGCTAAGCAAGTATTTTTTTAAAAAAAGTTAAATACCACTGATCTGTGGCCTTGTTAGGGAAGGCGATGGTGTAATGAAAAAATCATTGCTTCCAGAGTATGCAGAGCAAAAGAACAAGTAAACTTTCATACACTATTCATACAGTGTATGAATAGTGTATGAATCAATTTAAATATATTCATACACTGAGTGTATGAATCATTTAAAATCATATTAACTATATGTATTACTGTGATAGAGTGTCATTTTGTGTCATTTTGCAAGGTGTGCCCCAATTTTGTAAATGTAAAAAAATGTGCATTCTCAAAAAAGTTGAAAAACACTGGTGGGGGTATAAATAAAGTTTATTATTATTATTATTGACCAAATGCCTTTCTTCCGTCTTTCTGCAGCAGTCACCCACAAGAGGGTCCACGAATGGGCCGAGTTTGTGGCCTTGTGGCTCCCCATTGGCAGCGGCCTCCTCAATTGCTTTGTCTACTTCTGGGTCAACCGCAGCTTCCGGCAGAAGCTCCAGAAGGTCGGCCAAGCGCTGTGCCAACCCTGTTGCAAGGCCCAGCAGGACCAGTGGCCGCCTGGCTTGCCCACCCTCAGTGCCCTTGTGGATGGCCAGAAGTCCCCGAGCCCCTTCCCCGGTTCCTCCCGAAGCAACTCTTCTTCTTCCAAGGGTGCAACATAACGGACCTTCAGCAGCAAAGACCTGGTCCCGCCTCATCTTTCGTGGCTTTGGGGATTCTGGTGGATCACCATCAGTGAATCTCATGGTTGCAAAAGAACTCCAAAGGGTCTCCTCCCCCCCCCCCCCTTTATTCTATTTGTATATACAAATTTTTAATGAATTGGACTGAGAATAGAGAACTGGATGCAGGCCCGGATTAACACTTTTTTGCGCCCTAGGCCACACTTTGGAAGTACGTCCCCTTTCGCATGCTCCAATGCGCGCATGCTCCAAATCTGCTGCATTCTCCTCCCTCCCTCCTCTGAGGCCACACTGAGCTGTCGCCAGCCTCCGCCCTTCCATCTGCTGCATTCACTCCTCCCTCCCTCCTCTGGGGCAACTCTGAGTGGTCCCAGAAGGAGGGAGGCAGCTGCACGGCGCCACCCTCCATGGGCCTGGCGCCCCATTCAGTGGCGCACAGGCCCCGCCGCTGAGTGACGTCTGGGACAACTCCGGAGGTGTGGCCTCAGAAGGAGGGAGGAGGGCCCCGCACCCGGAGGGAGTGACGCTGCGGCCCCACCCCGGAGGGGAGTGACATCTCTGAGGCCCAGGGGAGTGAGTGACGTTGCTGACAGGCCGGCCCCCCCCGAGGGAGTGACGTTGCTCCCACCCCGGCTGACATCGCTCCACCCCTCCCGGAGTGACGTCTGAGCCCCGCCCCGAGGGAGTGACGTTGCTCAGGCCCCCCCGGAGGCGTTGCTCAGGCCCCGCCCCGGAGGGAGTGAATGGTGGCCCCGCCCCAGAGGGAGCTACCGCCCCGCCCCAGGGACAGTGACGTGGCTCAGACCCGCCCCGGAGGGAGGACATTGCAGGGTCCCACCCCGGAAGGAGTGACGCGCCGAGCACCGCCCCCGAGGCGTCGCTGGGCCCCCCCCAGGGAGTGATGTCACCCCGCCCCAGAGGGAGTGACGGGGCCCGCCCCAGAGGGAGTGACGTTGCTCAGGCCCCGCCCCCGGAGGGAGTGACGTTGCTCGGGTCCCACCCCCAGAGGGAGTGACATCGCTCGGGCTGCACTCCTCCTCCGTCCCTCCTGAGACCATGCTGAGTGAGTCATTCCAGAAGCAGCGGAAGGTGCGCTGCGTGAATGGGGCGCCACGTGGAAGGGACGCCGCGCAGCTGCCGCTGCCTCTGGAACGACTCACTCAGCGTGGCCTCAGAAGGAGGGAGGGAAGAGAAAAGAACCGGCAGTGAGTCATCACCATTTTTTTGCCATGATCTGGTGCCCCCATTGGCTTGGCCCATAGGCCACGGCCTATGCTGGCCTAATGGATAATCCGGGCCTGACTGGATGGAAGAAACGGCCCAATTATAGTGCCACGTTTCCGCTTTCACTGCCACGGTTGCGTGCCACATAATCATAGGACTTGCCATTGGAGCCGCACTTAAAAGTTCTCAACTGGAGAGATCTAGTTCCGCCCTAAACTACAAATCCCAGGACTCCATGGCAGTTAAAGTGGAATCACAGAACTATGTCTTCCTGTCTATCTCCTATTTTTTCCATCTCTTGTTTACATGCACATTTCTCAAATATTCTTGGTCTGTTGTTATCATGGAAAGCAATGTATTAAAATGATGATGATGATTGGCGGCAAGGGAAATTGGAATAGCGTTTCCAGCAGGGCGTCCGTCCGGAAAAACAAGCTCCGTCCACAATGGATTGCCAATAACTTCTTTTATCTGGACGTTCCTCCCCTTCTTTCGGTTGCAGTCTTTCCTCCCTTCTCTCCGTCTGGGCTTCGTTCCCATTTGGAGAAGGAATACAATTTTTTTTTAAAAAAATGCAGTCCAAAGCTTTTAAACATTCCCTGTTGTGAGCGGGAGTTTTCTCTTCAAATCCCAGCTCTCTCTCTCTCTTTTCTCTCTATCTTGCGAATATGCTTTCCCCTCTTTTCGTCCTGTGTAAAGTGAATATGAAAAAAGTGAAACCGATTAAAGAAAAATAAAGATGGTTTTTTGAAATAAGCTTGCGCTCGGGATCTCTTTGGGACTGGGGCCTCAAGGCCTGTTGGCGAGGCGTCCATAGGGACTGGCTTTGGGGTTACAGCAGTGTTTCCCAACCAGTGTGCCAGGGCACACTAGTGTGCCGTGAGCGATCATCAGGTGTGCCGTGGGAAATTGGAACCTCCAGGAAGGGGGCGGGGAGTCCAGTGTGTTGAAATATAAAAACCTTAAGAAACCTACCTCGATAAAGACACAAAATTACAAACACCCCCCCCCCTCCCCACCCGTTGTCTACTTGGTCTCTCCCTCTCCGTGCATTGGGAAGGCCCGCCTCCCTTTCCCCAAGTAGAGACCTCCTCTTGCCTCCTGGGGGTTCTGTGTGGGAAGTTTGGCCCAGTTCTATCATTGGTGGGGTTCAGAATGTTCTTTGATTGTAGGGGAACTATAAATCCCAGCAATTACAACTCCCAAATGTCAAGATCTATTTCCCCTGAACTCCGTCTGCATTCATATCTGGGCATATTGAGTATTCATGCCAAGTTTGGTCCTGATCCAACATTGTTTGAGTCCTCAGTGCTCTCTGGATATAGGTGAACTACAACTCCAAAACTCCAGGTCAATGCCCACCAAACTCTTATAGCATTTTCTCTTGGTTATGGGAGTTCTGTGTGGGAAGTTTGTGTCTTTCTGCCATTCCATTCTGCCAGGATATCTATGTTGAGTTCATCGAAACAGGCCCAGGTTTCACACTGAGTGTATAAATACATTAAAAAACCATATTAACTATATGTATTACTGTGTTAGAGTGTCATGTTGTGTCATTTTGGTTGGTGGTGTGTCCCAGGATTTTGCAAATGTAAAAAGTGTGTCGCGGCTCAAAAAAGGTTGGGAAACACTGGGTTACAGGAACATAGAATTGGAAGGAGACCCCAAATGCCATCAAGACCAACCCTTCTGACCCAAAGGAAGGCAACATCAAAGACCTCCAGACAGATGGCCACCCAGTCCAAAGGAGACTCCACTAGGGTTGGAAGGGGTATCCAAAGGCCATTGAGACCAACCCTCCTGCCCCAAAGGAAGGCAACATCAAAGCCCTCCCGACAGATGGCCACCCAGTCCAAAGGAGACTCCACTAGAGTTGGAAGGGTACTCAAAGGCCATCGAGATCAATCCCATTGTGCCAGGCAGGAATACAACATCGAAGCCCTCCCGACAGATGGCCACCCAGTCCAAAGGAGACTCCACTAGAGTTGGAAGGGCTACTCAAAGGCTATTGAGATCAATCCTATTGTGCCGGGCAGGAATACAACATTGAAGCCTTCCCAACTGATAGCCACCCAGTCCAAAGGAGAGTTGAAAGGGGTACTCAAAGGCCATCGAGACCGATCCCACTCCGCCAGGCAGGAATACACAATTGAAGCCCTCCCAACAGATGGCCATCCAGTCTCTTGTTAAAAGACCTTTAGAGAAGGAAACTCTACTACATTCTGAATGCTAGAGTTGGGTGGAATCCGAAGAGCAATATAAGTAGACCCTTTGTTTACATGCAGGAAGGCACAATCAAAGGCCTCCCGAGAGATGGCCATCCAGTCTCTGCTTAATGGAGGAGGAGACTCCACCAAACTTTGAGGGCAGAATAGTTTCTTGTTGAATAGCTCTTATCATCAATAAGTTCTTCCTAAGGTTCAGTCAGAATCCTTTTCATTGGATCCTTGGGCATAAATGGTTGGAAAATCCTTTTGCCAGTCGTCGTGCTGGTCGGATACGGCAACTGTTGGCAAGACCTAACACGACAAATTTGGAGTTTGAAAGGTTCCTCCATCCTGCTGTGGGTCAGTCCATGACCCACTGGAAACGCTGGGCTTGGCCTCCCAATTCCTCCTGGAGTCTCGTATTGAAGCGTTCACTCAGCGGGGCAGAGAAGTGGTTTTTCCAGTCTCCGGCGATGCCTGAAAAAGGCACAAGGACAGGTCAAACCTGGTGGGCATCGGCTTGGTTTGGTCAAGACCACCTGACCACTTGAGCCTCCCAAACCAATTGGCTCACCTTTCCTCATGAATTGGCTCTTGCTGGGGTCCAAGATCTCCTTGGAGACCAGGCTGGTGTTCACCATGGCGTTCTTGCTCATGGAGGCAAAGCTGCAGTGCGTCCGGATGGACTCAACCAGGCCCGGCTTCACGGGGAAGCCCAGGAAAGTGGACAGTCGCTCCACGCAGCCTTCCAAGTCCTGCGGCAGAGATGGAGAAGGAAAAACAAAGTGAGCGGGTGCGTTTGCTCAGTGGCAAATCAGGACTTATTAAAGTCTTCAGGGCACCAAAGTCTAACCCCCTTCCGCCAGGCAAGAAGATACGGTTTCATTGGCTTTTTTAGGTACTCCATCACAGTGTTGCCTCATGTTGAGCTTGTGTTAGAATCATAGAATTGGAAGGGACCCCAAGGGCCATTCCGCCAGGCAGGACAACACCATCAAAGCCCTCCCGACAGACGGCCATCTGGAATCTGCTTCGAAGCCTCCAGAGCATATTCCACTGCTGAGCAGAGGTTGCGTAGTTACGCGAACTACGCAACCGCGTAGGGTGCCACATGGTCATGGGTGCATCTGGCCGGCAGGTTCCATGCATGCGCATTTGGTGCGGCGGCGCCTCTGGCTGCCGAACACTCCCCCTTTTTGGCCTCGTGTAGGGCAATTCAAGTCTCCGGCCTGCTCGAGTCGCGGCACACCAAATGCGCATGCGCGGAACCTCCGCACATGCGCATTTGGTGCGGCGCGACTCAAGCAGACCGGAGACCCAAATCGCCCTACATGAGGCCGAAAAGGAGAAGCGTTGGGCAGCTGGAGGTGTAGCTTCCGCACATGCACATTGGGTGGAGGATCTGCACATGAGCATTTGGTGGAAGTTCCGCGTGTGCACACTTGGTGCAGCGCAACAAGCCGGAGCCGCAAATCAGCCGAAAAGGAAGAGCGTTGGGCAGCCGGAGGCGGAGCTTCCCCGTATGCACATTGGGTGGAGGTTCCGCGCATGCGCATTTGGTGGAAGTTCTGCGTGTGCGCACTTGGTGTGGCGCGACTCGAACAAGCCGGAGCCGCAAATCGGCCGAAAAGGAGGAGCATTTGGCAGCCGGAGGAGCATGCGCCCCCGAACATGTGAATAATATTCTACCTTTTTATTTTTCAGTGATTGGGGGGGGACGGGGCCGACAAAATAATGTTTGCTTACCATTTAAAATTACCTTAGTCCGGCCCTGCTGCTGAGTAGCTAATGTTCAGGTGGGATCTCTTTTCCTGCCATCTGAATTGTTTGCTCCCTTGTCTCAATGGAAAACAAGCTGGCCCTCTCCTCAATGGGACATCCTTCCAAATATTTAAACATGGCTCTCATCTTTACTTTCTCTTCTCCAAGCTCAAGCTCAACATCCCCAGCCTTGAAGCTGTGGTTTCCAGACCTTTGACCATTTTGGACACCTTCCAATTTCCTTGAATTGTTTTGTCCAGAACTGGACACAAGTCTTATTATTCCAGGTGAGGTCAGTCCAAAGCAGAAGGTAGGGAGGCTATGACTTCCCTCCATCAAGGATGGTTCTGGCCTCGTCAAGGGGAATGTTGGTGTATAATGAGGCCGCATCCACAGTGACTAAAAAGTCACCGGGATATATACTGTGGTTCTCTAGTTTGGAAATGAAGTCAGGTGTGTCCCTCAAGTAGAAAGGAGTCTTGATGACGAAAGGCTGCAGTATGACATCTAGATATCTGGCTAATGGCTCTAATAGCCCCCCTGACCCGGAGACGATAGGTCTTCCCAAGGGTGGTCTGTCTGGTTTGTGTATATTGGGGAAAACGTAGAAAAGGGAGATTCTGGGTGTATATTGTGCAGGTATTGTGCCTGTTTTGGTTCTATAAATCCCAATAGCAATGCATTGTTGACTATGCTGGAAATAATTTTGGCAAACCGTTGTGTTGGATCTTGTGGTAAGGACCGGTAGAATTGAGTATTGTGCAGTTGCCTATGGACCTCATTATACACCAACATTCCCCTTGACGAAGCCAGAACCATTTTTGCATGCATTTTTGATTCAAGATCCTCTCTTGATACGCTTCCCTCCATCAAGACCAGCTTTTCTCAACCTGGGGTTGGGACCCTGGGGGGGGGGGTCATGAGGGGGTTTCAGAGGGATCGTCAATGACCATCAGAAAACATATATTCCGGATGGTCTTAGGAACCCCTTTGGCAGAGAAGGATGAAGATCTCTCCGCCTGTCCTTCTCTTCCTTTTTGGAAACAGATGGTGAATATTCCCACCAAAAGCCCTCCTCCGCTGTGATTGGCCAGTCCTTCAACCAAGGGGAGGACTTTTTCTGAGACTCCAAGTGGGAGAGGGGAGAGCAGGCGTGTGAGGCAAATGGCAGCATGGTGAACATGTGTGGGTGAGGGAGAGTGCGCGAAGCTGGAGGGAGGTTCACACCATTGAGTTCCTTGAAGGCAGGTGGGTTCTGTGTGGGAAGTTTGGCCTAATTCTGTCCTTGGTGGGGTTCGGAATGCTCTTTGATTGTAGGTCAACTATAAATCCCAGCAACTACAATCCCAAATGCCATGGTCTATTTTCTCCAAACGCCACCAGTGTTCACATTTGGGAATTTTGAATATTCAAGTTTGGTCCAGATCCATCATTGATTGAGTCCACAGTGCTCTCTGGATGTAGATGAACTTAAACTCCCAAACTCAAGGTCAGTGCCCACCAAACTACTCTCCCAGTATTTTCTGTTTGTGGGAGTTCTGTGTGCCAAGTTTGGTTTAATTCCATCGCTGGTGGAATTCAGAATGCTCTTTGATTGTAGGTGAACTATAAATCCCAGTAAATACAACTCCCAAATTCCTTCCTTCCTCTTCTATTCCTTTCCCCCCAAGTCTTCCTTACCTTCTCCTTCCTTTTTCACTTCCCCCTCTTCCCTTCTTTCTTTTCTCCTTCTTTTTTCCTTCATTATTTTACTTTTTCCTCACTCCCTTTCCTTTCTTTTCCCCACCCTTTCCTTTCCTCCCTTCTCATTTCCTTCTTTCCTTTCCCCTCCTGGTCTCTCTCCTGCTTTTCTTTCCTTCCCTTTCCATAGTTTGTTCTCCTTTTCTTTCTTCCTCTCCCCCTCCTTCCTTTATTTCCTCTTATTTTCCTTCCTTCCTTCTTCCTTCCTTCCTTCCTTCTTTCTTTCCTTCCTCCCTCCCTTCCTTCTATCCTCCCTTCTTTCCTTCCTTCCTTCCTTCCTTCCTTCCTTCCTTCCTTCCATCTTCTCTTCCTTCCCAGAGTCCTGAGCATGCCTTTTGCAGAGCCAGGGCTGAGGTGTCCCGTCTTTCTGCCAAGGGAATCCCTTTCTCATAGTATGTACGTATAGACTCACATTGAGTTGAATGCAGTCTTAAAATATATTATATATATTATACGGCTCTCACTGAAATAAATTTCCAAATATTTTGCTTTTATGGCTCTCTGAGTCAAACAGGTTCCCGACCCCTGGTGTAAGGGACGATTGTTAGTTTCTTTGCGCTCACATTGCACTGATTTGACAGTGTGGATGCCCCACAAGCACAACACTCCAACTCCTCCCTTAAAGGTTGCACTCACCTGGTGCAGCTCCTCGTAGGTGAAGTAGGAAATGTTCAACTCCTCCTGGCAGCTCAGCCAGCCCTTGATGTGTTCGAACCATGATCCATAGTGCACTTGGGGGAGAAAAAGGGATAGTCACCTCCAGATTGGACTACTGTAATGCACTCTACGTGGGGCTGCCCTAGAAGACAGCCCAAAAGTTTCAATTGGTCTAGCGGGCGGCAGCCAGATTACTAACTGGTGCGTCCTATAGAGAGCAGTCAACCCCCTTTTTAAGGAGCTACGTTGGCTGCCGTGGCTTCCGAGTCCAATTCAGTGCATGCCAGCCCTGAACGGTTTGGGACCCGCCTACCTGTGACTGCATTTAAGCTCTCTGCCTACCGATCTCTCCGATCATCTGAGAGGCCCTGGTCTCGCTCCTGCCCCTGGTGGGGAGGAGAAAGGGCCGGGGTGGCCCCGACTCTGGAACCCGCTCCCCCCAAGGAGATTAGACGCCCCCTCTTTGGCAGTTTTTAGGAGGAGCCAGCCAGTTCCAATGTGCCATCCCGATGACAATGTCCTGCACCACCAATGACTTGCAAATGTCCTCTGATGCACTTTAACTACCTGTTAGGATGACCTCCCCCACAAAAACACTTCTGCTAGACCATCTTATGCTCCTCCTCTGTAGGAGTAGTTTAATAATAATAATAATAATAATAATAATAGAGAGCGAGGCGCACATTTTACACACACACACACACCGGGTGGCAGAGTCACGCCAGGCTCCCACGCATGGGTCCAGTCTTGAGGGGCAGCTCTTGTTATTCAGCCACTGCTGGGAAACGTGTTCCTAGGACACGAAGCGCCGTGACTCAAGAGCCATCGCGAATGCAGAGAGCAAGAGCAAAGGGCCCCCCGTTAGACAAAAAGAGGAGAGAATCATCAGGGGCATCTACACTGTAGAATGAATGCCCTTTGGCACGACTCAAACTATCATGGTTCAATGCTATGGGACCCTGGGACTTGTAGTTTTCCAAGGTCTAAATCCTTCTCTG
This sequence comes from Anolis apletophallus, assembly GCA_030556195.1. Lineage (NCBI taxonomy): Eukaryota > Metazoa > Chordata > Lepidosauria > Squamata > Anolidae > Anolis > Anolis apletophallus. Next base: position 7,855,810 of record JARBWK010000014.1, read on the forward strand.
GGTGCATCCACACTGTACAATGAATGTCATTTGGCACCACTTGACTAGCCATGGCTCAATGCTATAGGACCCTGGGAATTGTCGTTTTCCAAGGTCCACATCCTTCTCTGGGTGCATCCACACCGTACAATGAATGCCATTTGGCACCACTTGAATGGCCATGGCCCAATGCAATGGGACCATGGGAGTTGTAGTTTCCCAAATTCGACATTCTTTTCTGGGTGCATCCACACCGTACAATGAATGCCATTTGGCACCACTTGAATGGCCATGGCTCAATGCAATGGGACCCTAGGAGTTGTAGTTTTCCAAGGTCTATATCCTTTTCTGGGTGCATCCACTCCGGTCAATGAATGTCATTTCGCACCACTTGAATGGACATGGCACAATGGTATGGGACCTTGGGAGTTATAGTTTCCCTAGGTCTATATACTTCTCTGGGTGTATCCACACCGTAGAATGAATGCCATTTGGAACCACTTGAATGGCCATGGTTCAATGCTATGGGACCTTGGGAGTTATAGTTTCTCAAGCTCTATATTCTTCTCTGGGTGCATCCACACCATAGAATGAATGCCATTTGGCACCACTTGAATGGCCATGGCTCAATGGTATGGGACCTTGGGAGTTGTAGTTTCTCAAGCTCTATATTCTTCTCTGGGTGCATCCACACCATAGAATGAATGCCATTTGGAACCACTTGAATGGCCATGGTTCAATGCTATGGGACCTTGGGAGTTATAGTTTCTCAAGGTCTGTATTCTTCTCTGGTTGCATCCTCACCGTAGAATGAATGCCAATTGGAACCATTTGAATGGCCATGACTCAATGCTATGGGACTCTGGGAGTTGTAGTTTCCCAAGGTCTATATCCTTCTCTGGGTGTATCCACACTGTATGGTGATGATAGAATCATAGGGTGCATTTACACCGTAGAATGAATGCCGTTGGACACCACATCATGGCTCAATGCTATGGGAGTTGTAGTTTTCCAAGGCCTGTCACCTTGGAAATGCAGCTTTCCAGAATCATAATCCAACACCCAAAGCACTAAGAAATCTGCCTGTCCCTCATGGTTACCAATCCTACAGTATATTGTTGTTGTTGTTGTTGTTAGACGTCCTTGATGCCTTCCTCTTGGCATTTCAGGTGTAGACCTTAAAGAACGTTGTGCAGCCGTTTGTATGTTGGCATGGCAACCTAGAACGGTTATTTTTATGTTGGTTTTTAAAGAATGGAAAAACAGAGTCCATATGGGTGTGTTTTTGAAGCTGCACCAAGCATTGCGAAATAGGGACAAATATGAATATTTAGATTTTTCTCTCAGAAAGAGGGACTTGGAAAAAGAAGGAAAAATCCACAAATTCCTCAGCACGAAACTCCCTGTTTATCATGGCAAAACCCTGCAAATGTGGACTTTGAACCTCCCCCCCCCCTCTGCACTTCTTTTTTCCAGTTTGCATCTGCAGTGAGGCTTTTCCAAGGTCTCAAGGGGAAATAATGTCAAAAAATAATAAAATACATACAATTCAGAGTGAAGCACAGTTCTCCAGAGAAGGATATAGTCCTTAGGAAACTACAACTCCCAGAGTCCCATAGCATTGAGTCATGGCCATTCAAGTGGTTCCAATTGGCATTCATTCTACGGTATGGATGCACCCAGAGAAGAATATAGACCTTGAGAAACTACAACTCCCAAGGTCCCATACCACTGAGCCATGGCCATTCAAGTGGTTCCAATTGGTGAACATTTCAGAACTGTAACAAAACTTTCAAAACTTCATTATAAATGGCAGTTCCTAATTGGTTCTGTCTTAAAAATCGCCAATCATGAAATAATAATGAAGTTTTGAAAGTTTTGTTAGAGTTCTGAAATGTTTACCACCAGAACTTGAGCAACACTGTAGAAGCAAAACACCAGCCCCACCTAGTGTTCACCACCAGAACTTTAGCAACACTGTAGAAGCAAAGCACCAGCCCCACCTAGTGTTCACCACCAGAACTTTAGCAACACTGTAGAAGCAAAGCACCAGCCCCACCTAGTGTTCACCACCAGAACTTTAGCAACACTGTAGAAGCAAAGCACCAGCCCCACCTAGTGTTCACCACCAGAACTTTAGCAACACTGTAGAAGCAAACACTGCACCAGCCCCACCTAGTGTTCACCACCAGAACTTTAGCAACACTGTAGAAGCAAAGCACCAGCCCCACCTAGTGTTCACCACCAGAACTTTAGCAACACTGTAGAAGCAAAGCACCAGCCCCACCTAGTGTTCACCACCAGAACTTTAGCAACACTGTAGAAGCAAAGCACCAGCCCCACCTAGTGTTCACCACCAGAACTTGAGCAACACTGTAGAAGCAAAGCACCAGCCCCACCTAGTGTTCACCACCAGAACTTTAGCAACACTGTAGAAGCAAAGCACCAGCCCCACCTAGTGTTCACCACCAGAACTTTAGCAACACTGTAGAAGCAAAGCACCAGCCCCACCTAGTGTTCACCACCAGAACTTTAGCAACACTGTAGAAGCAAAGCACCAGCCCCACCTAGTGTTCACCACCAGAACTTTAGCAACACTGTAGAAAAGCACCAGCCCCACCTAGTGTTCACCACCAGAACTTTAGCACCAGCCCCACCTAGTGTTCATCACTAGAACTTTAGCAACACTCTAGAAGCAAAGCACCAGCGCCACCTAGTGTTCACCACCAGAACTTTAGCAACACTGTAGAAGCAAAGCACCAGCCCCACCTAGTGTTCACCACCAGAACTTTAGCAACACTGTAGAAGCAAAAGCACCAGCCCCACCTAGTGTTCACCACCAGAACTTTAGCAACACTGTAGAAGCAAAGCACCAGCCCCACCTAGTGTTCACCACCAGAACTTTAGCAACACTGTAGAAGCAAAGCACCAGCCCCACCTAGTGTTCACCACCAGAACTTTAGCAACACTGTAGAAGCAAAGCACCAGCCCCACCTAGTGTTCACCACCAGAACTTTAGCAACACTGTAGAAGCAAAGCACCAGCGCCAGCGCCACCTAGTGTTCACCACCAGAACTTTAGCAACACTGTAGAAGCAAAGCACCAGCCCCACCTAGTGTTCACCACCAGAACTTTAGCAACACTGTAGAAGCAAAGCACCAGCGCCACCTAGTGTTCACCACCAGAACTTTAGCAACACTGTAGAAGCAAAGCACCAGCCCCACCTTTAGCAACACTATAGAAGCAAAGCACCAGCCCCACCTAGTGTTCACCACCAGAACTTTAGCAACACTGTAGAAGCAAAGCACCAGCCCCTTAGCAACACTGTAGAAGCAAAGCACCAGCCCCACCTAGTGTTCACCACCAGAACTTGAGCAACACTGTAGAAGCAAAGCACCAGCCCCACCTAGTGTTCACCACCAGAACTTGAGCAACACTGTAGAAGCAAAGCACCAGCCCCACCTAGTGTTCACCACCAGAACTTTAGCAACACTGTAGAAGCAAAGCACCAGCCCCACCTAGTGTTCACCAACAGAACTTGAGCAACACCGTAGAAGCAAAGCACCAGTGCCACCTAGTGTTCAGCACCAGAACTTTAGCAACGCTGTAGAAGCAAAGCGCCAGCGCCACCTAGTGTTCACCACCAGAACTTTAGCAACACTGTAGAAGCAAAGCACCAGCGCCAACTAGTGTTCACCACCAGAACTTGTGCAACACTGTACCAGCTACCGACCCGCCACACCTAGTGTTCACCACCAGAACTTTAGCAACACTGTAGAAGCAAAGCACCAGCGCCACCTAGTGTTCACCACCAGAACCTTAGCAACACTGTAGAAGCAAAGCACCAGCGCCACCTAGTGTTCACCACCAGAACTTTAGCAACACTGTAGAAGCAAAGCACCAGCGCCACCTAGTGTTCACCACCAGAACTTTAGCAACATTGTAGAAGCAAAGCACCAGCACCACCTAGTGTTCACCAACAGAACTTTAATCCGTCCAGAGGCCCCTTTGTTGTGAGAAGGATGGAATATAAATACTCTAACGAAATAAATATTATTACAAGCACCCTGCTTTCTTCTCTTGAGTGAGACTTAAAGCAACTCACAGTATGTAAAACTATTGTCAAACTTATTTTGGCATGACTCCTCTGCACAAAAGCATACCGGTGCCATCCAAGAACTTCTGGGCGAACTCTTCGAAGGAACCCGGATCAGGGAAAAAATTGGCCATCCGGCAGAAATGGTAATAGGAGACGGCCACGTCTTTGGGGTTTCTGGCCACGTAGATCACCTGCGGCAAGAAAAGACGAAAGATATCAACATTGCTGTTTCCAATCTTGAAAGGATAAAGTTTCCAAAGTTTTCTTCCTGCTCTAGAAGAAGAGAAAGATTTTTCTGAAGTGGTTGGGAAGTAGTCCAGTGGTTCCCAAACTTTTTTAGCCTACCGCCCCCTTTCCAGAAAAAAATTTACTCAACACCCCCCTAGAAATTATTTTAATTTTAATAGCAATTAAAGAGAAAGATATATGTATTAATGTTTCTACCATTTTTGTAAAATATAGTAAAGAAAGGTGTAAATTACATTGAATTCCAGAAATAATCACAAAAACAATATGTTTGGGGGAGTATGAGCAACGGATGATGGGATTTGCAGTACCTTCAGGCAACTCAGCTCTGACTTCCACAGGCCACGAAGATCCCCATGAATGACCGACCTGGATCAAACGGCAACGCTGCCCGAGGATCACGCTTGCGACTGTGTCCCTGCAAGTTGCAATCCCTGGGCAGACATTGCTGTGGAAACCACAGTGCGCACCTCCTTCCTCCCGTCAACCTCGCCCATGGCGCAGTCCTGTGTATCGGCCTCTTTCTTCCAATGGGGCGTCCTCGCAAGCGCACGACCCTGCAAGTGGCAAGCCTGGCTCACACCACCACCCCCTTACAGGGGTTCAACGCCCCCCAAATTCTCCCAAGCCTCCCAGTGCCCCCTTGGATCGCCTCACCTCCCACCAGGGGGTGGTACCGCCCACTTTGGGAACCACTGGTCTAGATGATGAAGATGATGATTATTATTATTATTAGAAACACAACAAGATGAGTCCACAGTAGACAAAATCACTCTGCTGGCTGTTGTATTGGATCACACGTTGGACACTTCCCAAGTATCTAGATTATTATTATTATTATTATTATTATTATTAAAACACAACAAGATGAGTCCACAGTAGACAAGCAGGGGCGGTCCAAGGTAATTTTAAATGGTAAGCGAACATTATTTTGGCGCCCCCCCCAAAAAAACATTATTTTGGCGTCACCCCCCTCCGTCCTCATGCCCAGAAGCTCCTGCGTAGGGTCCCAGCTGCCCTACTTTTACCAGTAATCTTGATAATGATGCCATAGGAGGAAGCCCCCAGCGCCACCGCAAAGGCATTGTTAGCACAGGCACGGGCAAACTGGGGCCCTCCCTGCAGGCAGGTGCTTTGGACTTCAACTCCCACAATTCCTAGTAAGGAATTCCAAGCCCTGAGGGATGGCGGGGATCACAGTCAGGGAGGGAGGGGGGCCCAAGCCCGCCCGTGCCTGCCCAAGGAGAGCCTGGTCCCGGGGGGAGAGGGTTGGTAGAAGGCCGGCCGGGGCCTGAGGAGCCCCCCCCCCCCCAGAATGGAAACGCGGGCTGACTCGGCTTTCCACCGAGCAACGCTCTTTCCTGCCCCCCTCCCCCAGCCGCCATGTTTCCCGTCTCGCGAGATTGGCCGGAAAGTGGGCGGTGGAGGAGGCAGAGGCACCGACAGAGGCAGGCGGGCGGGCCCAAAAGGGGAACATCAGCCGGACGCGGTCTGGCGGGGGAATGCGTCCTTTACCCAGATGGCGCGCCCCATGCAGCGGCTTCCTTTGCCTACCGGTAGGACCGCCCCTGCGGACAAGATCACTCTGCCCATCAGTGGGTAAGGTGGGAGCTTTCTCCTCCAGCCAATGAGCGAGCATGGAGGGAGGGAGAGGGGGTGGTTCCAAGAACTGTAGCAATTGCTTGACTGTCCAGCAGATGGCGCTGTTTTTGAAACGAAACATGTTTTTTACCTGTCACAGGTGTAGCATCTGTATAGTAGGTAGATTTTTACAACCTTAAAACCTTCGCTTTTTTGACTGCTACACTGTGTCCAAATTTCGAAACAATCGGTTAAGTATTTTGAAAGTTATGAGGTCACTCACAAACGGACATTTATATAGATAGACTAGCTGAGGACCCGACGGTGCCCGGGTTATTTGAGGAAGGCATTGTGTGCCAAGGTTGGTTCCTATTAGATGTTTATGTGGCTTGCAGTGGTCTCAGGAACTTAGTGAGGGTACTGCGAGGGGGCCATGGTGCATCCCCCTCCAAACAGCACCAGGATGTTGAGTGGGTCATGGGGGGCTGTGTGTGTCACATTTGGTCTTGATCATTCTCTGGATGAGGGTTGCAGTGGTGTCTGGAAGTGAGGGAAGGTACTGGAACTCTCAGGATGAGTGTAGCAGCGGTCTCAGAAAGTGAGCGAAGGTACTTCAAATCCCATCATCCGTGGTCCGTCCCACTCAAAACTGCACCAGGATGTAGAGTGGGTCATGGGTACTCTGTGTGCCAAGTTTGGGCCTGGTCTGTGATGTATAGGGGCTGCAGTGTTTTTTGGGAAGTGAATGAGGTGAAGGTACTGCAAATCCCATCATTCGTGTCCCATCCTGCCCTAAATCACACCAGGTTGTGTAGTGGGCCTGTGGGCCCCTATTTGCTATGTTTGGTCCTGATCCGTCATTGCTGTGGGCCGCAGTGGTTGAGTGCCTGAGGCCTTTTGCTTTCCCTCTGAGTCACCTTAGAAGTGTATTGGGTGAAGGTACTGAACATTCAGTTTCCAACAGAAAAAAACTGTCAACGGGCTCACTTCAACTCCAGCCATGGATGCCTGCCTCGGGCCCTTCCCTTTCCTCTCTGTGCTGTGTTGGAATGTTGGGAAGCTGGCTAGTCACAGCCATTTATGCAAATAAGCCCACAGTTGCAGCCAATCGAAACGCTGGCATATATTCGCTCGGTCACACCACCCACCCAAAGCCCGCAAACATTGACTTTTATTTATATAGATAGATAGATAGATAGATAGATAGATAGATAGATAGATAGATAGATAATTATCAGGTCTCACTTGGGAATGCACAACAACACATGCAGTCGCATTAGATGCACAAGTGCACTTCCACCACTTTGAGCAGAATGTACAGAATTAAATGTGGGTTTTTTTAATGCAAAAATATTTGCTTCCGGATCTTCCCCAAACTATCCTGTTTTTTGCACCCAAAACCCACTTACGATCCCACTGCTGCTCTTTTCTTCATGTTATACAATAGAGACGCTATTGGAACAGAAAATGATATTCTTTGCATCCTTCCAACCGGGATCAAGAGGCCTGCCTCTGAATGGATGGAAACTGCCTATACCCCATTGTGACTGATAATGATGGACAGCTTAATTAGCCACGAATTGGCTCCGCTCTCTAATTCATGGCTATGTCTAATTAATTCTACGTAGCAAAGCCTCCGGTTAAGCTTATGATGCACCAGGCATGCAAGCAGATTTTAGGGGTGGGGGGGTGGGCCACGTCGTGCAATAATTGCATCCTTCACCGTGCGCAGAAGTAGACGAGGAAGCGACTGCTCACAAATTAAAGTATTCATTGGGCATGATTGACACGAAGGGTTTTGCGGCACCTGCACTGACCACTGACTCACCTTTGGTTTTGCTTTAGCCAAAGCCTCCTTCAGGGCCGGGTAAGGCAGGTGGGTGGTGAGAAGCCGGGGCCCCTTGGGCTCTGCGAGGGTCCCCATGTAGAGGTGTTCCAGCCAAGGCAGACGGGCCCAGTTGGGGATGGTCTTAGCTGGCTCGGGGTCCCCTTTGCTGTGGATGAAGGTCAGGATTTCCTGCATCCAGGTGGTGCCTGCAAGGAAAGGCAGTAGAGTTGAAGTTGGGGTGATTCAGAGGGGTCGCCAAAGACCATCAGAAAACACAGTATTTCCCATGGGTCATGGGGGTCCTATGTGGGAAGTTTGGCCCAATTCTATCGGTGGGGTTCAGAATGCTCTTTGGTTGTAGGTGAACTATAAATCCCAGCAACTACAACTCCCAAGTGCCAAGGTTTATTTCCCCCAAACTCCACCAGTGTTCACAGTTGAGCATATTGAGTATTAGTGCCAAGTTTGGTCCAGATCCATCACCTTGGGAAGTCTGATCTGGCCACGGTGGTCCATGCTCTGGTTACATCCCGAATAGATTACTTCAACGCACTCTACATGGGGCTGCCTTTGGAGACTGTTCAAAAACTCCAACTAGTCCAACGGGCTGCAGCCAGATTGCTCACTGGAGCATCGTACCGGGAGCATACAACCCCCTTGCTACGTCAACTCCACGGGCTGCCGGTCCATTTCCGAGCACAATTCAAAGTGCTGGTCTTGGCCTATAAAGCCCTATATGACTCCGGCCCAGTTTACTTGTCCGAACGTATCTCCCTCTACGTTCAGGCCCGGATTACCCATAAGGCCACCCTAGGTCATAGCCTAGGGGTGCAAGCCGAGGGGGGCGCAATTCAGGGACCAAAAAAAATTGAAACAAAACCGCAATGCGCGGCATGATGACTCTCTCTCTCTCTCTCTCTCTCTCTCTCTCGGGGGAGGGCGGGGGGAGAGCGCTGCTAGGAGGCGGGGAGGAGGGAATGGCGCCCCCCTCACCATCGCCCCCACCCCCTTGTCAAGGAAGGAGGGCGCAAAGAGGAGGAAGGGAAGCCCCGCCTCCGGGGCCGCTGCCAGGCATGCGCGTGCGGCAGGAGGGCATGAGCGCCCCTGCCTCCTTCCCCAATATTCCTAGGTGCCGCGCATGCCCGGCAGTGGTCCCGGGGGCAGGGCTTCCCTCAGCCTCATCCTCCTCGTGCCCTCCTTTAAGGAAGGAGGGCGTGGCGAGGAGGAGGCAGAGGGAAGCCCCGCTCCCGGGGCTGCTGCCGGACATGCGCGTGCAGCAGGAGGGTGTGAGCACCTCTGCCTCCTTCCCCAATGTTCCTGGGTGCTGGCTCCGAAAGGCCCAGGGGCCAGGGAGGGGCCTGGGAGCGGCTCCCTGGGCTCTTGCCTGGCCCAGCTGCACAAGGGCGCCGAGCCGGGCCTGGGCGAGGCCTTGCTGGCCCTCCGCACGCAGCACATCAAGGAGGCTGGTGGCATCGCCCGCTTCCAGGAGCAAGGCCCCGCTGCACCCTCGCCCTCGCCCTCAGCATCCTGGGCAACTGCTGCACTGAAGGCGGGAGCTGGGCCCACGTGCGCCAGCTGGGAGGCATCCTGCCCCTCGATGAGAGAGGAGAGCCAGGCGGAAAGAAGAAATGTGGGGAGGGGTGTGTGGTAGAGGTTGGTTTGGGGGCGTAATTCCAAAATGTGGCCTAGGGCGCCAAAAGTGGTTAATCTGGGCCTGTCTACGTTCCACTTCGTAGCTTAAGATCTGCCGGGGAGGCCTTGCTCTCGGTCCCACCAGTTTTGCAGACACGGCTGGTGGGAACGAGGGACAGCGCCTTCTCGGTGGTGACACCCCCCCCCCCCCCGCCTATGAAAATCGCTCCCAATGAAATCAGATTGGCATCCTCCCTCCTTTCTTTCAGAAAGAAACTAAAGACATGGCTGTGGAACCAGGCGTTTGGACAATGAATATAATGGCACTGAACATTGACACTGACCTGTGATTGTTGAGATGGAAAAGGCTTTTTGGACTGTGTAGTTAATGTTGCTGTAACTAATATTGTTTTAATCTGTGTTATGTGTACGTTTTTATCTTTTAATTATCCTGTATTTTATTACGGCATTGAATTGTTGCCATGTTAGCCACTCTGAGTCCCCCTGCGGAGGTGAGAAGAGCAGGGTAAAAATGACGTAAATCTATATATATAAAGGAAGAGTCGTCATGGAACAACCGTCCCAAACAGAGAAACCTTACAACGCAGAAACACCAAACTTGCCAACAGAAATAGGCCTCAAGCAAGGTATGTTTGTAGCAAAGAAACTTTCCCCCAAAAAACCTAAAAGGCCCCCAAAACAACGAGTAAAAAAACCCTACATTTCCCAGCATCCTCCGGGGCTGCCAACGACTCTCCCAGCCTCTACATTCTGACAACATGATTGGCTGCCAATAAGGGCGGATTTGCATACTGGGCCAGCCAACATGAACATTCCGACCCATAATAAACTGTCAGAGGAGGATAAGGCAAAGGGCTGAGGCACAAACACAAACACCCAAATCACTTCCCACAGAAAATTTACACCCCTACAAATCACAGACCACGCCCAAAATTGACAGTAAGGCTTCATTAACTTAATTTCCCTGACTAGGCCTCACTTAATGGAATGCTGTTTACACTCTGAATTGACAGTAAGGCTTCATTAACTTGATGCTCCCGACTACGCCTCAGCTCATTGCACATTGTGTATGGCCTGAATTGACAGTAAGGCTTCATTAACTTGCTGTTCCTGACTAGGCCTCAGCTCATGGGACATTGTGTATGGCCTGAATTTACAGTAACCAACCTTGGCACACAGAACCCCTATGACCCATGCTACATTCTACTACAGTTTGGAGGAGGGTGGACCATGGATTATGGGACTTGAAGTACCTCCATGGATAGTGGGAATTGTACTACTTCACAACCCATCATTCCCCACAGACCACTGTGGCCCAGAACCAAGACCGATAAAGACCAAACCTGGCACACAATGCCCCCCATGACCCACACTCCATCCGACTGCAGTTCAGAGGAGGGCACACCATGGATAATGGTATTTCAAGTACCTCCACTCACTTCCAACCACACAAGCATCAACCTCTACATCAACACAGCAGACAGAAAGACAAAAAACATTGTATATCCACAAGCTATGCAGAACGCCAGCAACACCACACACCAACAACTCCCCAGGACTTCAACATCCCACCCACCAGAACAACCCACAACGACACAGCCATGGCCCCAACAACACCATAACTAACAACAATTCCAACCCTTACATACTCAGACTTTCTCGCATCTCCTAAATAGGGCACAGCAACGCGTGCCGGGTACAGCTAGTAAATAAAATAAATAATTGTTTGAGTCCACAGAGCTCTCTGGATGTAGGGGGACTACAAATCCCAAACTCAAGATCAATGTCCACCAAACCCTTCCAGTATTTTCTGTTGGACTCGTGGGAGTACTGTGTGCCAAGTTTGCTTCAATTCCATCATTGGTGGAGTTCAGAATGCTCTTTGATTGTCGGTGAACTATAAATCCCAGCAACTACAACTCCCAAGTGACAAAATCAATCTCCACAACCCCACCAGTATTCAAATTTGGGCGTACCGGGTATTTGTGCCAAATTTGGTCCAGTGAATGACAACACATCCTGCCTATCAGATATTTACATTACAATTCGTAACAGTAGCAAAATGACAGTTATGAAGTAGCAACGAAAATAATGTTATGGTTGGGGGTCACCATAACATTAGAACAGTGTTTCCCAACCAGTGTGCCGTGTGTTTCCCCACTAGTGTGCCGTGAGTGATCATGGAAAATTGGAACCTCCAATCCCCTTTCTTCCCCCTCCTGCCGAACACTTTTTCTTCTCCACTCGGGCTCCCTTCTTCCCACCCTCGCTCTGCTCGCTTTGCCTCGCTTTGCTCACGCTGCCGCTTCATCCACCATTTTGATCCGAGGGGGGCAGCGTGAGCGTATTCAGGAGGGGAGGGGGGAGGGTGGAAGACATGACCTGTGCGGCCGCTGCTGCGCAGACTCGCCCCATGAGGCTGGGAAGAAGGGAGCCCAAGTGGAGAAGAAAAAGTAAGTGTTGGGCAGGAGGGGGAAGAAAGGGCGCGAAGGGGGAGGAAGGGGTCTCTGTAGAAAGCTGGCATGGGCAAACTTGGACCTTTCAGGTGTTTTGGACTCCAACTCCCACCATTCCTAGCAGCCTCAGGCCCTTTTCCCTTTTCCCCCTCAGCCACTTAAGCAGGAAAGGGCCTCAGGCTGTTAGGAATGGTGGGAGTTGGAGTCCAAAGCACCCAGAGGGCTCAAATTTTCCCATGCCTGTTTTAGGGGCCTTAAAGTGGTGAGCCTCCTCCCAACATTGTGGTTCTGGATAGAAAACAAACAACAACATAACATAACATGCTCTCTGGGTGCTCTCTGGGTGTAGGTGAACTACAACTTCCAAACTCAAGGTCAATTCCCAAGCAAACCCTTTCAATACCTTCTGTTGGTAATGAGAGTTCAATGTGTCAAGTTTGGTTCAATTCCATTGTTGCAAGAGTTCAGGATGCTCTTTGTTTGTGTGTTAACTATAAATCCCAGAAACTGTAACTCCCAAATGTCAAGGTCTATTTTTCCCAAACTCCATCTGTGCTCACATTTGGGCATATTGAGTATTCATGCCAAGTTTGGTCCTGATCCAACACTGTTTGAGTCCAGAATGCTCTCTGGATATACAGTAGGTGAACTACAACTCCAAAACTCAAGGTCAATGCCCACCAAACTCTTATAGTATTTTCTCTTGGTTATGGGAGTTCTGTGTGGGACGTTTGTGTCTTTCTGTCATTCCTGCCAGGATATCTATGTTGTGTTCATCGAAACAGGCCCAGGTTTCACACTGAGTGTATAAATACATTGAAAAACATATTAACTATATGTATTACTGTGTTAGAGTGTCATTTTGTGTCGTTTTGATTGGTGATGGGCCCCAGGATTTTGTAAATGTCAAAAATGTGCCGCGGCTCAAAAAAGGTTGAAAAACACTGCCTTCCAACACTATTACTATTATTATAATTAATTAATTTCTAGGGGGGCGCAGAGTAAAAAAAATTCTGGAAAGGGGGGCGATAGGCCAAAAACGTTTGGGAACCACTGGACTAGATGGTCATTAGAGGTCCCTTCCAACACTATTACTATTATTATAATTCATTAATTTGTAGGGGAGGGGGCTGAGTAAAAAAAATTCTGGAAAGGGGGCGGTAGGCCAAAAAAGTTTGGAAATCACTGGACTAGATGGTCTTTAGAGGTCCCTTCCAACACTATTACTATTATTATAATTAATTAATTTCTGGGGGGGGGGGGGCTGAGTAAAAAAACACTTTACTGGAAAAAAAATTCTGGGGGCGGTTGGCCAAAACAGTTTGGAAATCCCTGGACTAGATGGTCTTTAGAGGTCCCTTCCAACACTATTACTATTATTATAATTAATTAATTTCTAGGGGGGCACTGAGTAAAAATAATTCTGGAAAGGGGGCAGTAGGCCAAAAAAGTTTGGAAATCACTGGACTAGATGGTCTTTAGAGGTCCCTTCCAACACTATTACTATTATTATAATTAATTAATTTATGGGGGGCACTGAGTAAAAAAATTCTGGAAAGGGGGCGGTAGGCCAAAAAAGTTTGGGAACCAATGGACTAGATGGTTTTTAGATGTCCCTTCCAACACTATTACTATTATTATAATTAATTAATTTCTAGGGGGGCGCTGAGTAAAAAAAATTCTGGAAAGGGGGCGGTAGGCCAAAAAAAGTTTGGGAACCACTGACCTGTAGCAATGAAAAGTGGTGCCCAACTCTTTTGAGTTTCAGAAAGTCTGAGCCTTCTCTGCCAGAGTGCCAGTGGTGCTTCACCAAACTATACATCCCAGGCTCCTATAGCCTTTGAGCCATTGAAAGCTCAAGTGGAGTCCAACTCTACACTCTGGTCCAGCAAGCCACAAAGCTTTGGGAGGGAAGGATTGAAGACAGCGAACGTGGGAACGGGTGAACACGTGTCGAGGCTTACCAGACTTGGGGTAGGTGACCAGGAGGACGTCGGAGGGTCGGAAAGGGAAGGCGGAGGCCGCTTGGAGCGAGTCTTGTGTGTGAAGGTGGCCGGGGAACTGGATTCCCAAGAAGGTCTCGGTTACAGCCAGGCGTGCCATGATGGCCAGGAAAGAAAGGAAGAGGAAGGGAAGAAGAAAGAGAGAGAGAGGAGGAGGAGGAGGAGGAAGAAGCAGGAGGACGAATGGGGCAGGCGGGGCTACTAGGGGAGCCCTCCCTCTCCCCCCTCCTTCTGTCCTCCGGCACCCCCACTTTGCCCCTCTTTGGACCCCACATCTCTCCAAACTCCTTGGAGACTTGTGCGCTTTTACGCAATTGGATCCTGGTGCGTTTTTACGCACGGGCAAAAGTGAAGCAACCCGCTTCACGAAGCCACGGAATCGAAACCATACCACTTGACTCTACCAAAGTTTGGCCAGCTCTAGACCAGGCTTCAGGGTCTCGCCGTGTGTCACTTGGGGGACTACAGAGCCCAGCATCCCCTTTGGGAGAGCTTTCCAAAGTCACCGTCCCTCTTGTGCTCTGAAGTTTGGCCAAGTCTGTTCTGCAAAGAGCAGCACTTTTGGCAACTTCCCTGGAAGGGAAACTGGAAGGATGATGAAGAAGGGAGGGGGGAGGGAAAAGGGTTAGAGCAGTGTTTCCCAACCAGTGTGCCGACCTGGCACACTAGTGTGCCGTGAGCCATCATTAGGTGTGCCGTGGGAAATTGGCAGCGAGAGAGGAGCCTGGGCCAATGTAATGCAGTCTAATGCCAAGGCTACTTCCACACCAAACCGTGGGGGGAACCTACAGCGAGGAGGCTCTTGAACAAGGGAAACGAATGGGGCCAGGAGGAGGCCTTTGAGGCCTCGCCTCACCTCAGTAGCTGGACCCAAAAGGGGACCCCGGTGGGGGGGGCTTCCACCTCTGGCCAGGGCTTCACTCCCAGCTTCCGCTCAAGGCTGAGGGGAGGCAGGCGCCCCTAGGCCGAGAGACCCTCGCCTGAAGTGGCTTCTCCCAGAGGCAGGGCCGGTCTAAGGTAATTTTAAATGGTAAGCGAACATTATTTTGGCGCCCCCCCCCAACATTATTTTGCCCTCTCCCCAGGCATGTAGCCAGGGGGGGCTAAGGGCTTCAGCCCCCCGAAATTCTCAGGGTAGTCCGTGAAAAGGCCTTACTGGTACATTATTTAAACTGTTATGTTTATTCATATCATGATCTGATCACCATGCTCATTATATCCCACATTAATGGGGTTATTGGGATAACAATACAAAAGATTTGCTAGGGTAGACCCTCTTCCACCCAGTCTCAGCCCCTCGAACCAAACTCAGCCCCTCCGAAACAAAATCCTGGCTACGGCCCTGCCTCCCCATGTAAAACAAATATACAATTATAATATCACAATACCATTAGTAGTATTATATTGTATCAATGTATATACAATAGCATTATTTTTGCCCTCCCCATGTAAAACAAATATACAATTATATCACAATACCATTAGTAGTATTATATTGTATCAATGTATATACAATAGCATTATTTTGCCCTCCCCATGTAAAACAAATATACAATTATAATATCACAATACCATTAGTAGTATTATATTGTATCAATGTATATACAATAGCATTATTTTGCCATCCCCCCATGTAAAACAAATATACAATTATATCACAATACCATTAGTAGTATTATATTGTATCAATGTATATACAATAGCATTATTTTGCCCTCCCCCCATGTAAAACAAATATACAATTATAATATCACAATACCATTAGTAGTATTATATTGTATCAATGTATATACAATATATTATACCATACTCATACTATATCATAATTATACTACATTACAATATAATTATATTATAATATATTGACATTATAATATAATATAACATTCTATTATATTATTATTATAAAATAATAAATAAAATTATTTATTTAAATAAAATTATCCTCTACTAAATATTTTCATGACTCCTATAAAACTCAAATAACCCAAAATAAAGTAAAATAAAATATTATATATTACTATTTTGTACAATACCACTATACTGCAATATTGTTTGTAATATTACATGTGATATAAAATATATCATTATTCTATTGTTCTATTGTATTTTTATTATATTATATGACAATATTAAGCAGAACTGTATAATAATCAACAAGAAATGCAATGTAAATGCATCAAAATCAGAATATATTACCTACCGCCCGTCTCATAATTCATAGGAGTCTCCCATAAGTCCAAAATTAGGATCCCAATGTAAGTGTAAATAGAAAAACAGCCAAAATGTTCAAACGAGGTCGAATACAGGCAGCGCGGCCTGGGCCAACTTGGGCCCTCCCTCCCTCCCTCTAGGTGTTTTGGACTCCAACTCCCACAACTCCTCATAGCCTCAGGCCCCTCAGGTCTAGACAGAAATAGAGCCGAAGAAAGGAAGGAGGGAGAGAAGAGGTCACAGAGGAGGAGGAGGAGGAAAGCCCTTCATTCATTCCTTCACTTACACTTCCTTCACTGATTCTTTTCTCCTTCCCCACAAACGCACACGCGGCGGAGACAAAGGGAGAGGGGAAACACCCCCTGCCTGCCCGATAGGGAGTGCTTTGCTTACAGGCTTCTGCGCAAGGGAGCTACTGGGCATGCGCAGAGGTTTTCGCGCATGTGCAGTTGCTCCTGCGCTCAACTTCAGTTCCGGAACAACTGCACCTGCGCGAAAACCTCCACGCATGCCCAGAAGCGGCGTCGGAGCGCACAAGGCCGGGGCCCAAAAGCAGGCAGCTGCGGCACTGCCTGAGGAACATCGGCAGGGCCAGGATGGCGCCCCTTGCGGCCAGGATGGTGCCTCCTTCCCAGGTGGCGCCCTATGCGGCCGCTTACTTGGCCTACCTGTAGGACCGCCCCTGCCCAGAGGGCAGGCTGCCTCCCTCCCACCTTCCTTCCTTCCTTCCCTCGCTTCTTCTCTCCGGGACTGAGGCTGTTAGGAATTGTGGGAGTTGAAGTCCAAAGCATCTGGAGGGAGGGCCCAAGTTTGCCCAGGCCTGCTCTAGAGTGTGATCACTGCATTGCATGACTCTGGAGAAGGAGCCCACATCTAAACATGCTTCTTGGCAGAATGGGGTTGGACTGGGTGGCCCACGAGGTCTCTTCCAACTCTATGAATCTGTGATTTGCTAATGCCTCAGGTACATCTTGTAGCCCTAGTCCAAAGGGCATTTCATACACAACGCTTTTAACCATTTAGTGTTGAAACAAAAGTGAATACCCAGAAGAAGCATCAGTATTACTGTGTTAGAGTGTCATTTTGTGTCATTTTGGTTGGTGGTGTGCCCCAGGATTTTGTAAATGTAAAAAATGTTCCGCGGCTCAAAAAAGGTTGAAAAACACTGGGTTAGAGCATGACTCAGAGAGCCATGAAAGCAAAATATTTGGAAATTTATTTCAGTGAGAGCCATATAATTTATTTATTTATTTATTTATTTATTTATTTATTTATTTACCACGCTTCTATACCGCCTCTCTCAGCCTGAAGGCGACTCGAGGCGGTGAACAAGCGGCAGCAAGTGCCCACATACAAACACATCATAATATCATAAAAACAGTCATATAAAAACATATAAATTAACAGTTAAAAACTACAAAATACAATCTCAGCACGTTATTCTTTAAATCGGTTTCCGTTGCATCGTTAAAATCCGTTGGTCTCGATTAATTAAAGTTCGTCTGCGAATGCCTGCTTGAACAGCCAAGGCTTGACTTTTTTACGAAATGTCAGGAGGGAGGGGGCCGATCTGATGTCACCAGGAAGGGCGTTGCAAAGCCGAGGAGCCACCACTGAGAAGGCCCTGTCTCTCGTCCCCGCCAGACGTGCATGCGAAGCAGGCGGGACTGACAGCAGGGCCTCACCGGAAGATCTTAAACATCTTGACGGTTCATAGGGAGAGATGCGTTCGGACAGGTAAGTATAAAATATATTCTAAGACTGAATTCAACTAAATGTGAGCATATATGTACATACTATCAGGCCCAGATCAAGCCCTTTTGGCGCCCTAGGCCAGGGCTGTCCAACTGGCGGCCCTGGGGCCGTACACGCCCCCAGCCTGCTATGCCCCCCAGCCGCCATTTTTAATTTTTAAAAATTTAAATGGTGGCCGGGAGGGGGAGGGGCAGGGAGGAGGAAGTGAGCCAGCTCCTCCTCCCTGCACCGCCCTCTTTCCCTCTCTCTCCGGCGCCGATGCAAACCGGTTTGCATCAGCGCCGGCGAGAGGACAGGGGCGGTGCAGGGAGGAGGAAGAGAGCTAGCTCCTCCTCCTGCACCGCCCTCTTCTTTCCTCTCCGAGCCGATGCCTTGGAAGGGAGGGGGTCCCCGCGGTGCCTCCCTCCCTTCCAAGGCATCACGGCAGCGAAAACTCCCCGCCAGCCTGGATGGCTGGCGGGGAAGCGAGAAGCGGCTCGCTTCCCCGCAAGCCTTCCAGGTTTGGGGAAGGGTTTTCACCCGTCACTCGAGGCGCGAGTGCGGGCTAAAACCCTTCCCCAAACCTGGAAGGCTGGCGGGAAAGCAAGCGGCGCTTCTCGCTCTCCCACCAGCCATCCAGGCTGGCGGGGAAGTTTTTAGCCCAGCTCCCGTGTCCTCTGCTCAGAGAGACACAGGAGCCGGGCGAGCTCCCTCGAGCCTGGAAGGCTGGCGGGGCGGCGGCGCTTCTCGCTTCCCCACCAGCCATCCAGGCTTGCGGTAGGGTTTCCCTGGGTGACGTTAGGCTGGGTGACGTCAGGCGTCACCCAGCCTAACGTCACCCAGGGAAACCCTCCTGAAAATGGGCGGACCGTGCAGGAGGCCGGCCACGCCCCCGTGAGCGTCCACGCCCCCCGCTCACTGATCACCTGCGGCCCCCCTTGGGCCGGAAGAAGTTGGACAGCACTGCCCTAGGCCAAAGGCCCCTGGCTCCGCCGGCTCCTCCCACCCCTTGCTCCTCCCCACTCCACCCCAGCCCCGCCCCTGGCTCTGCCCCAGCTCCGCCCAACCGCGGCTCCGCCCCTGCCTCTTCGCCAGCTCCTACCTCCCTCCTAAAGCCACTATGCCGGCCTGAGAAATGGCCGAAATCTCAGCTTTAGGAGGGAGACAGGAGCCGTGGGGAGGCCCCACATTGGCTCCAGGGGTGGGGCTTTCCTTCCTCCTCCTCATGCCGGCGAGGAGGTGGGGCAGAGCCAAGGGCGGGGGCAGAGCCGAGGGGGGTGGCCGTGGATGGTGCTTACACCACCACGCGCATGCGGCCTTTAAAATTTTTTTTTAAAAAAAAATGAATTTTTTTTAAATTAAAAAAAACTTTTTGGGGGGAGTCTAGACCTGCTGCCCCCCCCCAAAGGTGCCGCCCTAGGCCATGGCCTAGGGTGGCCTTATGAGTAATCCGGGCCTGCATACTATGAGAAAAGGATTCCCCTGGCAGAATGGTGTCTATATATGTTGAACTGCAGGGATTGTCTGCAAGTATGTGTACTGTAATCCACTCTGAGTCCCCTTCGGGGTGAGAAGAGCGGAATATAAATAAAGTAAATAATAATAACAAATATTATTCAGAAAAGGTTTGCCCTTGCCTCCTTTGAGGCCGAGAAAGTGTGACTCTCCCAATGGGTTTCCATGGCAGGCAGGGATTCGAACCCGACTCGTCATCCAATGCTAAGACCACTACATCAGGCTAATAATAAATAAAGTGCTAATATCCCATTGCCGGCTGTTGAGAGGAGGGTTGCCCTTTTAAGTTTTAAAGGAAATTAAAGGCATTTGAGTAAAGCAAGTGAGGAAAGTGTCAAAACGTAGATACTCTTGCATGCAAATAAACAGATACACTCAGAACTTAGTCTGTTTCCTCCATTCCTGATGGCGTGAATAATACACTCCATTTTCAAGTAAAACACATGTATGGAAATGTGTATATCATCGCTGTCTCTCATCGGCAGAAGAAGGAAGAGGAACTGATCGGCTCCATCCTGCTTCCTTCAAAGGAAGGGAGAGAAAAAACACAGGTTTAACAACACAAAAGAACTTTTCTGGCAATGTCTGGCTTTGTGAGTCCTGAGATCGGTGGGTGGGTGGGTGGGGGGGAATCCCAATCCCTTTGTCCCTTTCATAGTTATTTCCCCAAAATCGACCCAATGGAGAAATTGGAGAATTTATGAGATATGACCATTTAGCAAGGCTGACTGAATGCTAAGGCAAGGAGATACCAGGGCGGGTCAATAAGTCTGTGAATTTGTTTGATTTCCCGCCTCTGAACTGAAAGGGCAACACTGCTCCTGTCAACAGGCACCTGTCAGTTGACTCCTGTCAAACTTTGAACAAGCTGCGTCATTTAGTTTGTGTTTGACAGCTATTGATAGCAGACTACCACATGATTTGAGGAGAAAATGGAAAAAAGTGAATTTCGTGTGCTTATTAAGCATTATTTTATGCGGAAAGCAACCATCACTCAAACCAAGGCTAAGCTTGATAAATACTATGGGGACTCTGCACCATCAATTTCAATGGTAAAAAGTGGTTTACTGAATTTCGTTGTGGCCGTACAAGCACGGAAGATGCCGAACGTTCTGGGCGCCCAGTTGAGGTCTCCACACCCGACACAATTGAAAAAATTCATGATATGGTGTTGGCCGATTGGATATTGAAAGTGCAAGAGATTGTGGAAGCCATAGGCATCTCACATGGCTCAGTGGTTTCAATTTTAAATGATCACTTGGGTATGAGAAAGCTTTCCGCAAGATGGGTGCCGCATTTGCTCACAATGCAGGACAATGCAAGGGTGCACACATGTGCAGTTTCCATGGCAACCATCCATGAATTGGGATACGAATTGCTCCCTCATCCACCCTATTATCCGGATTTAGCCCCGAGTGACTATTTCATTTTTCCAAACCTGAAGAAATGGTTCGGCGGAAAGAGATTTGACTCCAACAATGAAATCATCTCACAAACAAATACCTATTTTGATGACCTCGACAAATCTTATTTTTTGGAAGGGAAAAAAAATGGGAGAAACGTGGGACAAAGTGTATAAGAGCTCAAAATAGAATGATTTTTTTAATCGAAAAACCTGTGTTTCATTCAAAAAGTCACAGACTTATTGACCCGCCCTCGTACAACTTTATATTCTCCAAAATTAGTCTATACTCCTTAAATACCAGGGACGTTCATTAAAGATTTCCTGTGGAGTGAGAGCAATGAAACTTGGCCCAGTTCTGAGTCCTTCTCTCCATGGGTGCCACCTCAGGGGACACACTTCTCACATCTTCTTAAGCAACTGTAAACACATTGTGAATTTCAAAATCAGAGTCTCATCATTTGAGAAATGCTTGTCCTTCAAAAAAAATTCCTGTTGGAAAGAGATGGAAGTCAGATGGTGCGAGGTCGAGTGAATAAGGGGCATGCAAGTAGAATTCCAAAGCCACCGGAGCATGCTTCTTCCATTTGAGCAACGTGTCAGTTGTGAACTGGTGCTCTGTCTTGCAGAAGGCAAAGGCCACCTTTGGGGAGCATGCCACGTTGTCTCTTGGTTTTGATGGCCTCCCGCAATGTCCGCAGCAGTGAAGCCTAGTCTGCCCCAGGGATCATGGTCCCCTTTGCTAGGAAATCCATCCATCCTCCTCCGTGCTGGTCCCGAAATCCTGTGAGCGTGACCTTGCCTGCTGAGTGTTGAGTTCATGCCACCTTTGGAGGCGGTGAGTTGGGATGCTTCCATTGCATCAACTGGACTTGAGTCTCAGGATCAGAGGGATGGACCCAGCTTTCACCCTGTGTCTTCAGTCTGTTAAAAAAGTCCTCCTGGTTCCATGGCACATCATTGTCAAGAGAGCCTGAGAACATTTGACCCGTTCCCGCTTCTGGAAAGGTGTGAGCAGCCGAGGGACCCAGCGAGCGGAGACCTCATGCGGGTGAAGAGGGTCTTGGGTGATTTTTTCATCATCATCACAGGCCTGGATTAACACTTTTTTGCGCCCTAGGCCACAGTTTGGAATTATGCCCCCTTTAAGCCAACCTCCCACCACCTCCAAGGTCCCCATTCCCACCGGCTGGAAAGCTCCGCTGTGCTCTGAAGGTCTCCTCGGGAGTCAGGAGGCTTGGGGAGAGCGCAGCGGGTGCAAACTCGCTCCAAAGGCGCGCACAAGAGAGAGAGCGCGCGAGAGAGCGAGAGCGCATGAGAGAGAGAGAACGAGAGAGAGAGAGAGCAAGCACGAGAGAGAGAGAGAGAGAGAGAGAGAGAGCGCATTTGAGAGAGAGAGCAAACGAGAGAGAGAGAGACGGAGGGGACGGAGAAGAGACTTTGCTGGGAGAAGGAGTGAGGAGGGGCATGAGAAAGGGGGGGAAAGGGGCGCAGATCAGTTTTGGGTTTTTTTGGTCCGTGATCTATGCCCCTCCCCCAGCTTGCACCCCTAGAGAGCGCGCACACGAGAGAGAGCGCACAAGAGAGAGAGCGCACAAGAGAGAGCGCGCGAGAGAGAGAGCGCGAGAGAGAGAGAGCACAAGAGAGAGAGAGAGAGAGCACGAGAGGGAGAGCATGCGAGAGAGAGTGCAAGAAAGAGAGTGAATGAGAGAGAGAGAGATGGAGGGGACGGAGCAGAGACTTTGCCAGGAGAAGGAGCGAGGAGGGGCATGAGAAAGGGGGGAAAGAGGGACGCAGACCAGTTTTGGTTTTTTTTTTTTGGTCCATCATCTACGCCCCGCCCCCCCCCCCCGGCTTGCACCCCTAGGCCATGGCCTCGTTGGCCTTATGGGCATGCATCATCATCATCATCATCATCGTTTATTATTTGATTAGTCGCCCTCCACCAAGGTGCTCTGGGCGATTTACATAGCATAAAATAAAATATTTATGCTTCAATAAAGTCAGAACTTATACAGAAACAAAAGCATCAACTTAGTTACAGGTGAAATGCTCTGCTTGAAGAGCCATGCCTTGAAAGCTTGTACAAAAGATCGAAAGTCACGCATAGCTCTCATATAGGGTGGCAATGAGTTCCATACCACTGGAGCTGAGACCGAGAAGCATTTAAATACTGGTGGGGTTGGGGGGGGGATTGATTTTGTAATTTGGGAGTTGTAGTTGCAGGGTTTTATAGTTCACCTACAATCAAAGAGCATTCTGAACTCCACCAATGATGGAATTGAACCAGACTTGGCACACAGAACTCCCACAACCAACAGAAAATACTGAAAGGGTTTGGTGGGCATTGACCTTGAGTCTTAGAGTTGTAGTTCACCTACATCCAGAGAGCACTGTGGACTCAAACAGTGATGGATCTGGCCCAAACTTGGCAGGAATACTCAATCTGCCCAAATGTAAACACTGATGGAGTTTGGAGAAAATAGACCTTGACATTTAAGAGTTGTAGTTGCTGGGATTTCCAGCTTACCTACAATCAAAGAGCATTCTGAACCCTACAAATGATAGAACTGGGCCAAGCTTCCCACACAGAACCCCCCACGACCAACAGAAAATACTGTGTTTTCTAATGGTCTTTGGCGACCCCTTTGACACCCCCTCGTGACCCCTCTAGGGGTCCCGACCCCCAGGTTGAGAACCGCTGATATAGGGCTTTAAAGGTCAGGATAAGAGACCCAGTATTCGATTGGCAGCCAGTGTAGATGCTGTAAAATTGGTGCTATATGGCATCTCATAGATGTTTTCGTCAGTAACCTGGCAGCCGCATTTTGAACAAGACGAATTCTTCGAGTCGCTGATAAAGGGAGACCGACATAAAGTGTGTTGCAATAATCTAACCTCGAGGTGACCGTGGCATGGATCACTGTTGCCAAGGCCTCTTCCGAAAGATAGGGCATTAGCTGCTTCGCCTGACGTAGGTGGAAAAGGCTTGTTTACTGATAGCAGCAACCTGGATTTGCATTGTCAACAATGGGTCCGGTACCACACCGAAACTCTTGACAGTAGTGGATGGAGATAGAGGTTCACCATCAAAAGTGGGCAGCGGATGTATCACCTCCGTCGGGCGACCCAGCCAAAGGATCTCAGTCTTCACCGGGTTCAGTCTACTCGCGCATAACTGTCACGGCCTCAAGGCACTGAGTGAAGTTGTCAGGTACTGAGGTTGCCCCGGGTCCAAGACGAAGAAGGAGCTGGGTATCGTCGGAATATTTCCATTCTCATCTTGACATTTTGGTCTAGATCAGTAGTTCCCAAAGTGGGCGGTACCACCCCCTGGTGGGCGGTGGGGTGATCCAAGGGGGTACTGGGAGACTCAGGAGAATATGGGGGCGCTGAATCCCTGTAAGGGGACGGTGACGTGAGCCAGGCTTGCCCATTGCAGGGTCACATGCTTGCGAGGACGTCCCCATTGGAAGAAAGAGGCCAATACACAGGACTGCGCCATGGGCGAGGTTGACAAGAGGAAGGAGGCGCGTGCTGCGGTTTCCACGGCAACGCCTGCCCGAGGATTCCAACGCGCAGGGACACAGTCGCAAGTGCGCGATCCCTGTGCAGGCGTTGCCGTTTGATCCAGAGCTGTCATTTACATGCCCGGATTACCCATAAGGCCAACCTAGACCATGGCCTAGGGGCGCAAGCCGGGGGGGGGGGGCAGATCACGGACCAAAAAAACCTGGTTCACGCCCCTCTTTCCCCCTTTCTCGTGCCGCTCCTCACTCCTTCTCCCGGCAAAGTCTCTGTTCCGTCCCCTCCGTTTCTTGCTCTCTGGGCTGTGGCGGGGCCCTCGCATTGATCCACTGATTTGCCCACGGGTCTCTGTCTGGCCTGACCTCCTGGCTCCCGGGGAAGCCATGGCAACTCGCCCGGCTCGCCCGGCTCCCCCGGTGGCAGACTGTAAATTCCTGCAGCTAGAGCCGAGCGGCAGAGTCCAGGAGAGGGCGGTGGGAGGGAGGGGAGAAGGAGGAGTAGGAGGCAACTAGGAGGAAAGAAAGAAAAGAAGAGAGGGAGGGAGGAAGAGGGGAGAGAAAGGGCGTTGCTTGGGTGGACCTCTCCCAGGTCCCCAGCACGAGACCATACCAACCCAGCCTCGCTCCTGCGCTCTCGGACCTAACTGGGGCGGGCTACTTGGCCAAAGGGAGCTGCGGGAAGGAGGGAAGGATCAAGGCCAGGGTCTGCCTCTCCTGCCTTCGGGAGCAGCTGAACAAAAGCCGCACAAACCCCAACCTGAATCATCCCTCGCTCTGCGGGAGCGCATGCCAAGCGGACATCTCTCTCTCTCTCTCTCTCTCTCTCTCTCTTGCTCTCTCTCTTTCTCTCTCTCTCTCTCTCTCTCTCTCTCTCTCTCTCTCTCTCTCGTGCACGCCTTTGGAACGAGTTTGCACCCGCTGCGCTCTCCTCAAGTCTCCTGAGGAGACCTTCAGAGCACAGCGGAGCTTTCCAGATGGTGGGAATGGGGACCTTGGAGGTGGCGGGATAGTGCCTTACTCGCTTTTCTCTGCTGCTCCGGAGGCACCATGACGAAAGCCAGCCAAGTGTGGGTCTGAGTGGTGGGGGGGGGTAGAGGTTGGCTTAAATGGGGCGTAATTCCAAAGTGTGGCCTAGGGTGCAAAAAGGTGTTAATCCGGGCCTGGTCATTCATGGGGATCTTAGTGGTCTGTGGAAGTCAGATCTGAATTGACTGGAGGTACTGCAAATCCCATCATCCGTTGCTCATACTCCCCCAAACATATTGTTTTTGTGATTATCTCTGAAATTCGATGTTTATAGTTTACACATTTCTTTACTATATTTTATGAAAAAGGTAGAAACATTAATACATATATCTTTCTGTTTAATTGCTATTAAAATTTTAAAAAAATAATTTCTAGGGGGGCGCTGAGTAAATTTTTTTCTGGAAAGGGGGCGGTTGGCCAAAAAAGTTTGGGAACAACTGGTCTAAGTGGAGAATGGTTACGCAGCAATTTTCCAAAGTTACGGCCTCCACTTGCTGATGGTGTGTTCATCAATAGCAGACTGGGATTGGCCTGGAATTGGAGGTGTTTGCACCGACGTCTGACCACATTTGAATTCACAACACCAGATGGGGAATCCTCACCAGAAATCTCTTTCATCTCATCAAACGTCTCCTTTGGTGTGTGGCCTTGAAAGGAAAGCAACTTGAGTGCTCTGTATTCCACTGGGTCCGTCCTCAAACCTCATATCACTTCAGCACCTGTCAAATCAAGACTGCTCTAAGTTCCGACTTGTAAATTGGCACGTCACCTATAGAGACTTATACCATTACACACGGGTGGTTTCAGCGTCCTATGGTAAGTAGAAGTGGGTCAGGGAAAATCTTTAATGAACACCCCTTGTATAAGTGTGTCTGTTTTGGACCTTTGGACAGACAACTCAACAGCAAAAAAAGGCCAGGAATAAATTAGATAACCTTATGGCCTTGAATGAATTTGACACAATGCACGGCCTGACTTTTGTGTCCCTTCTTATTTGGATATGTCACACGGCCTGGTTGAAATTTAACACTTCATCCTGTGTGAAAATGGCCCTCCCCAGGTTAAGCAGTTGGGCATTAACCAATCTCCGTGAGAGTTGCTTGCATGAGAATTGTTTGCTTGTTACGGGACCTTAGTCTTGGAAATGATTAATTTTCCCTCCTGTAATTTGGGGTAGATTTGTCATTTGAATAGATTCCTTTGGGCTACAAATGTTTGACGTGCAATGTGGGGTGGGGGGGGGGGGTGTTATATTATGAGGTTCCTAACTTGAAAATGGATTAATTTTCCCTCCATATTTTGGTTTGTAACTTACATGGGTTAGTAGTAGTGGTGGTAGTAGACGTATCCTCCTTTACTCTCTAAGAACCTGGGGTCAGGACCCCTGGGGGGGGGGGGTTGTGAAGGGGTGTTGAAGGCGAGCCCCAGAAGACTCCTGCATCTGAATTGGTTTGACCTGCAGCAGGGAGTT
This sequence comes from Anolis apletophallus, assembly GCA_030556195.1. NCBI lineage: Eukaryota > Metazoa > Chordata > Lepidosauria > Squamata > Anolidae > Anolis > Anolis apletophallus. The sequence continues at coordinate 7,882,544 of JARBWK010000014.1, forward strand.
CCAACGTTCCTGCATGCTCTATGTGGTCTGGCATCTTTAGCCAAAGGCTGGGACTTAGCATCAAAGACCTCCCCCCCCCCCCACACACACACACACTTTTATGAACTCTGTTTGCTCCGTGGGCCATTCCTAGGAACCCCACAAAGGCTGGCCATGCCTGGCCCAGGACAGTTTGAGATCTATAGCAGTGTTTCCCAACCACTGTGCCGCGGCACACTAGTGTGCCGTGAGCGATCACCTGGTGTGCCGCAGAAAAACCTCTCTTCCCCCCTTTCTTGCCCCTCCTGCCGAACTCCTGCTGCTGCTGCTTGCGGGGGGAGGAGGAAGAGGAAGGGCCGGGCGGCGGCAAAGAAGGAGGGGCTGGGGCACCGCCTCCTTCGGCCGTTTTTGTGTTTATGTGTATTAACTATTACTACATTTGGCATTGGCTGGACGTTATAGCCTTTCTAGTGACTGTGTAACAACTCCCCTGTTCACCAGTTATACACGAGGGACTCGTCTAATGCCCACCTGGAATGATACAGGAGCATATATATTGAAGGTGGAAGCCTAATTATTGTTCCATGAAGTGTATTGATGCATAAGAACAGTACTAGTGGACTGCTTTGAAACTATATGCACACATTTTTTCTAAACACAGAGAGAGACTGACAGCTGTTGAGCAAGACCTTCGTGTGTGTCTTTCTGCCATTGCTGCCAGGATATCTATGTTCTGTTCATTGAAAGAGGTCCAGGTTTCACACTGAGTGTATAAATACATTTAAAAACATATTAACTATATGTATTACTGTGTTAGAGTGTCATTTTGTGTCTTTTTGGTTGGTGGTGTGCCCCAGGATTTTGTAAATGTAAAAAGTGTGCCGCGGCTCAAAAAAGGTTGGGAAACACTGATCTATAGTTCGCCTCAAGTTCCAAGGACGGGCTTCAGCTTCCTGCTACAATGGGAAGCTCTCACAGTACTTTTTCCATGGATTCTCTCCTGGCTTTTGAAAGACTCGTGGACTTCAATTACCTTCCCCAGTGCCCTGAGAGACTTTGCTACTTTATGGACTTAATAAAGTTATTTCTAATTCTTTTAGAGGGAGGGATGGGTGGCGATGGAAATATTCCCTGATATCCCAATGTGTTCCTCCCCCCCCCCCCTTCCCCATATCTAAAATATGAAGTATGCCATGTCTGTATATGTTATCAGTGAGAGGTCAACTCAGCTGCATTCCAAGCCGCACCTTTTGATTAACTCATCAATGACTATTGCATGAACCCAAAGGGCTTCTTGGGTGTAGAAACAGGGGCCACCTTGCTTCCCAATAAGACCCCTTATCTCACAGCAGGAGGGGCCTCGAAGTTTCGCTCCCCCCTCAGGCTGGGAATATTGGCATAATTATTCCCATTCATCACAACGGTTGTCTTTTTTTGGCTTCGGACCCCAAAGAAGTCAACAAACTGTATATCCCTTTGTCCATCCAGATTATCCTGAAACTTCCCATGGGCTGATTGAGATCTGCCCTTTGTCAACAAGGAAGGGACAGATTTGGCCAGGTGTTTGTTGACACAAGTAAACAAAAGATTTCCTCAGCCCAAAAGGCTTGAGGCTTGGACCTTTTCATTTACACAATCTTTATCTAATCAAGGAACTTCCGTCCTCATTGTTTTTCTCAAAGGAGAAAACTCCCGCCTTCCTCCTCCATTGGCCAGCAACGTAGAGCCAGCCAAGAAAGGGAGGGCAAGGAGATTTGAATTTGACAGCTCTGTATAACTATAAATATGGCATGTATTTTGAATGTAACCTTATGACTGCTTTGCGGCAAGGATATTGCGGTTGTCATCCTCCTCAGCTGACGAGAGTTCCATGGTTTGTGGAGTTCATAATGCTTTTTGATTGTAGGTGAACTATAAATCCCAGTAATGACAAATCCCAAATGGCAAAATCAATCCCCCAACCCCACCAGTATTCAAATTTGGGCGCATCGGGTATTTGTGCCAAATTTGGTTTAGTGAATGAAAATACATCCTGCATATCAGATATTTATATTACTACTCATGACAGTAGCAAAATTACTATTATGAATAAGCAACAAAAATAATGTTATAGTTGGGGGTCACCACAACATGAGTGGTCGTGGCATTAGGAAGGTTAAGTCGTGTCCCACTCTTGGGGGGGGGGTCATCTCCATTTCTAAGCCAAAGAGCTGGTGTTTACCATAGACACCTCCAAGGTCATGTGGCCAGCATGATTGCATGGAGCGCCATTACCTTCCCGCAAAAGTGATCTACTCACACTTGAATGTTTTCAAACATTGATCTACTCACACTTGAATGTTTTCAAACATTGATCTACTCACACTTGAATGTTTTCAAACATTGATCTACTCACACTTGAATGTTTTCAAACATTGATCTACTCACACTTGAATGTTTTCAAACATTGATCTACTCACACTTGAATGTTTTCAAACATTGACCTACTCACACTTGAATGTTTTCAAACATTGACCTACTCACACTTGAATGTTTTCAAACATTGATCTACTCACACTTGAATGTTTTCAAACATTGATCTACTCACACTTGAATGTTTTCAAACATTGATCTACTCACACTTGAATGTTTTCAAACTGGTAGGTTGCAGAAGCTGGGGCTATCATCAGGAGCTCACCTTGCTCCCTGGATTCAAACCAGCAACCTTTTGGTCAGCAAATGCAGCAGCTCAGTGATTTAACCCACTGCACCACTGGGGTTAAATCACTTTCAGTTAAGAAATCCGTGCCACATAACTAAAATGGAAAAGGGTCATCAAGCAAAGCACAAGGAGATACAACACACAAGAAGATGCCACTCCAGGTTGTAACATGCCCCAAAAGGCCAAAGGCTTTTCTTACTCGTCGAACAGGTTCCAAAAAATGTATATTTTGGGTGTAGAAATAGAGCCGCAGCTGAGAATAACGAGGCAGGTGTGGTGCCCTTTTTTGGTGCCAACGCCGGGCAGGTTCTCTGGAAATCCAACCTGGCCGGGGAAGATGTCTTGGCTCCTCCCTAGCTTTATGGCTTGGGGCATGTGGGTTTGGCATCGCACCCACTTGGATCTTCCCGGTTCAAGGCTCCAAGGCCGCTATCAGTCGGCCCCGGGCATCAAAGGAAGGGGCCGCTGATCGTCTCACCTGGCAAAGCCTGAAGGCCTCCAAGGAGAGTTCAGAAGAAGGTGCAGCCCTCGGCTTTGGAGATTGTGCATCATGGCAGGGCACCTGGTCGCTTGCCTGTTCCTCGCCCAAATTGCCCTTGGAGCAGGAGATCCGTACCTGTTGGAGGCAGAGAGAATCATGAAAGTGACACCTGTAATAGATGGGTAAGAGGCACCTGCCTTTCTTCCTTTCCTCCTCCTCTTCGTCTTCTCTTCCCTTCCCTCCCCTTCCTTCCTCCTCCAACTTCTCCTCTCTTCCTTCTTCACTTTCTTTTCTTCCTGTCCTCATTCCCTTTCTCCTTCGAGAATCATGAAAGTGACACCAGTCATAGATGGGTAAGAGGCACCTGCCTTTCTTCCTTTCCTCCTCCTCCCTCCTTCCCTTTCTCATTGTTGTCTTCTCTTCCCTTCCCTCCTCCCTTCCTCCAACTTCCCCTCTCTTCCTTCTTCACTTTCTTTTCTCCCTGTCCTCATTCCCTTTCTTCTTCGAGAATCATGAAAGGGACACCTGCAATAGATGGGTAAGAGGCACCTGCCTTTCTTCCTTTCCTCCTCCCCTTCCTTCCTCCTCCAACTTCCCCTCTCTTCCTTCTTCACTTTCTTTCCTTCCTGTCCTCATTCCCTTTCTCCTTCAAGAATCATGAAAGGGACACCTGCAATAGATGGGTAAGAGGCCCCTGCCTTTCTTCCTTTCCGTCTTCTCTTCTCCCTTCCCCCCCTTCCTTCCTCCTCCAACTTCTCCTCTCTTCCTTCTTCACTTTCTTTCCTTCCTGTCCTCATTCCCTTTCTCCTTCGAGAATCATGAAAGTGACACCTGTAATAGATGGGTAAGAGGCCCCTGCCTTTCTTCCTTTCCTCCTCTTTGTCTTCTCTTCCCTTCCCTCCTCCCTTCCTCCAACTTCCCCTCTCTTCCTTCTTCACTTTCTTTCCTTCCTGTCCTCATTCCCTTTCTCCTTCAAGAATCATGAAAGGGACACCTGCAATAGATGGGTAAGAGGCCCCTGCCTTTCTTCCTTTCCTCCTCTTTGTCTTCTCTTCCCTTCCCTCCTCCCTTCCTCCAACTTTCCCTCTCTTCCTTCTTCACTTTCCTTCCTGTCCTCATTCCCTTTCTCCTTCGAGAAGCATGAAAGTGACACCTGTAATAGATGGGTAAGAGGCCCCTGCCTTTCTTCCTTTCCTCCTCCTCTTCGTCTTCTCTTCCCTTCCCTCCCCTTCCTTCCTCCTCCAACTTCTCCTCTCTTCCTTCTTCACTTTCTTTCCTTCCTGTCCTCATTCCCTTTCTCCTTCGAGAATCATGAAAGTGACACCTGTAATAGATGGGTAAGAGGCCCCTGCCTTTCTTCCTTTCCGTCTTCTCTTCCCTTCCCTCCCCTTCCTTCCTCCTCCAACTTCTCCTCTCTTCCTTCTTCACTTTCTTTTCTTCCTGTCCTCATTCCCTTTCTCCTTCGAGAAGCATGAAAGTGACACCTGTAATAGATGGGTAAGAGGCCCCTGCCTTTCTTCCTTTCCTCCTCTTCATCGTCTCTTCCCTTCCCTTCCCTCCTTCCCTCCCTTCCTCCTCTAACTTCCCCTCTCTTCCTTCTTCACTTTCTTTTCTTCCTGTCCTCATTCCCTTTCTCCTTCGAGAATCATGAAAGTGACACCTGTAATAGATGGGTAAGAGGCCCCTGCCTTTCTTCCTTTCCTCCTCCTCTTCGTCTTCTCTTCCCTTCCCTCCCCTTCCTTCCTCCTCCAACTTCTCCTCTCTTCCTTCTTCACTTTCTTTTCTTCCTGTCCTCATTCCCTTTCTCCTTCGAGAAGCATGAAAGTGACACCTGCAATAGATGGGTAAGAGGCACCTGCCTTTCTTCCTTTCCTCCTCCCCTTCCTTCATCCTCCAACTTCCCCTCTCTTCCTTCTTCGCTTTCTTTTCTTCCTGTTCTCATTCCCTTTCTCCTTCGAGAATCATGCAAGTAACACCTGCAATAGATGGGTAAGAGGCCCCTGCCTTTCTTCCTTCCCTTTCTCTTTGTTGTCTTCTCTTCCCTTCCCTCCTCCCTTCCTTCAACTTTCCCTCTCTTCCTTCTTCACTTTCTTTCCTTCCTGTCCTCATTCCCTTTCTCCTTCGAGAATCATGAAAGTGACACCTGTAATAGATGGGTAAGAGGCCCCTGCCTTTCTTCCTTTCCTCCTCCTCCCTCCTTCCCTTTCTCATTGTTGTCTTCTCTTCCCTTCCCTTCCCTCCTCCCTTCCTTCAACTTTCCCTCTCTTCCTTCTTCACTTTCTTTCCTTCCTGTCCTCATTCCCTTTCTCCTTCGAGAATCATGAAAGTGACACCTGTAATAGATGGGTAAGAGGCCCCTGCCTTTCTTCCTTTCCTCCTCCTCTTCGTCTTCTCTTCCCTCCCCTCCTCCCCTCCCTCCCTTCCTCCTCCAACTTACTTACTTACTTCCTTCTTACTTAGGCAATCCCTCGTAGCCCGAGAATGATGGTCCTCTTGGCCGTGGGTCCGTAGCTGTCTGTAGAGCCCTATTCTTGATCTGCATGTTTTTTCTGCAGTGAGGATGTTTGTTTCCAGGTGGAAAGCTGTGCTGGTCAAGGTTGGCTTGGCGCAGCTTCTTCCTCTTGGCACGTTTCTCCCTTTCGCCCTCTATTCGTGCCTCTTCAAATTTCTCAGCACTGCTGGTCACAGCTGACCTCCAGTCAGAGCGTTCAAGGGACAGGGCTTCCCAGTTCTCTGAGTCTATGCCACCGTTTTTAAGATTAGTTTTAAGCTAATCTTTACGTCTCTTTTCCTGCCCACTAACGTTATGTTTCCCGTTCTTGAGTTGGGAGTTTGGGCATTCAGACAACGTGGCATTCAGTCCAGCAGAGTTGGTGGCGTAGGAGCATCGCTTCAATGCTGGTGGTCTTTGCTTCTTCCAGCACGCTGACATTTGTCCACTTGTCTTCCCAAGAGATTTGCAAGATTTTCCGGAGACTATGCTGATGGTACCGTTCCAGGAGTTGATTGTGATGTCTGTAGACAGTCCACGTTTCTCAGGCATATAACAGGGCTGAGGACAGTAACTTTATAAACAAGCACCTTGTAGGTCTTTTTCTGAATGTGCACAGACTATGTTATCATCGGTATATTGGAGTTCTGTAACAGATGTTGTTGTGACCTTGTTTTTGGCTTTCAGTCGGCTGAGGTAAAATAGGTTGCCATCTGTCCGATAGATGAGCGTTTCACAGCCGTAGAACAGGATTGGGAGGACAATCGTTTTTATAAACAAGCACCTTGGTTTCTCTATGGATGTCCCGATCCTCAAACACTCTCTGCTTCATTTGGAAAAATGCTGCACTCGCAGTGTTGTATTTCAGTGTCAATGTTGACTTTTATGGAGAGGTGGCTGCCAAGGACCTTACCCTTCTCATCTTTCCTTCCTTCCCTGTTTCTCCTTCCCTCCTCCTTCTCCTCTCTTTTTTCCTTCCTTCCCTACTCCTTCCTTCCTTCGTTTCTTCCTTCGTTTCTTCCTTCGTTTCTTCCTTCCTTCCTTCCTTCCTTCCTTCCTTCCTTTCTTCTTCTTCTCGTCTTCCAACTTTCCCTTCCTTTACTAATCTTCCTTCCTTCCTTCTTTTCTTCCTTTCTTCTTCTCCTTGTCTTTCAACTTCCCTTTCCTTTACTAATCTTCCTTCATTCCTTCCTTCTTTTCTTTCTTCCTTCTTCTCCTCATCTTCCAACTTCCCCTTCCTTTACTAACCCTCCTTCCTTCCTTCTTTTCTTCCTTCCTTCTTTTCTTCCTTTCTTCTTCTCCTCAACTTCCAACTTCCCCTTCCTTTACTAATCTTTCTTCCTTATTTTCTTCCTTCCTTCCTTCTTTTCTTCCTTCTTCTCCTTGACTTCCAACTTCCCCTTCCTTTACTAATCTTCCTTCTTTTCTCCCTTCCTTCCCTCTTTTCTTCCTTCCTCCTTCTCCTCATCTTCCAACTTCCCCTTCCTTTCCTAATCTTCCTTCCTTCTTTTCTTCCTTCCTTCCTTCCTTCCCTCTTTTCTTCCTTCCTTCTTCTCCTCGTCTTCCAACTTCCCCTTCCTTTACTAATTTTCCTTCCTTCTTTTTTCCTTCCTTCCTTCTTTTCTTCCTTCTTCTCGTCTTCCAACTTCCCCTTCCTTTACTAATCTTCCTTCCTTCTTTTTTTCCTTCCTTCTTTCTTTTCTTCCTTCCTTCTTCTCCTCGTCTTCCAACTTCCCCTTCCTTTACTAATCTTCCTTCCTTCTTTTCTTCCTTCCTTCCTTCTTTTCTTCCTAGATAGATAGGTAAAGCCTATAGTTGGCTATTTACCTGCTGGAGCAGTTAGTTATTAGGACTGCTTGGTTCTGTGTTAGGAAGTACAGTGGAAACTGTACCCTATTGTTGAAACGTTGTAACCGTAAGCTTTGTACCTCTTAGGAGACTTGTTTGCAACCAACTAAGCTCTGAACCCTATTATAAAATAAACTGTTGAACATCTTTATTACAACACCTCTCAATGTCGTTCTTTTTAAAACACAAGCCTTAAGAAGAACGAATCCTCACACCGGTGGCTGATCTGATACAATTGGTGTCAGCAAATATATTAACTGGTGGCAGCTTGAACATCTGTTGGTGGGGGTTCAAAGGGCAAGTTCCCACCGTACCACAGTGGGAAGAAAGCCTTACTGAACAGAGTTATAACAGGGTTCGTTCCTTACATGTTAGTGGCAGTGGTTAGTGGCAGCATAGGCACATCTGTGCTTAAGTCCATTCAGCAGTTCACCTCCCTGGGAAGCATCATCTCTTCAGCCGCCAAGATTGACAAAGAGATAGAGCACAGATTATCAAAGGTATAGAGTGCATTTGGAAGGCTTCACAAAAGAGTCTGGAGCAACAAGCACCTGAGGCAAAGCACCAAAATTAGTGTGTACAGAGCTATCATACTGTCTATTCTCCTCTATGGGTCTGAAACATGGGTCACCTTTCGCCAACACCTACGACTCCTCGAACGCTTTCATCAGCACTGCCTTCGCACAATCCTAAATATACACTGGACTGACTATGTGACTAATGTTGCTGTCCTTGAGCAAGCAGGGATTGCCAGCATTGAGGCCATGCTATTGAGAACACAGCTGCGCTGGGCAGGGCACATCTCTAGGATGGAGGACCACCCCCTCCCAAAGATACTACTCTATGGTGAACTTGCCACGAGTCTGCGCAAGAGAGCCCCCCTCCCCCCAAATATAAGGACGCCCTGAAACAACATCTCAGGCTCGGTCAGATTGATCACCAACAATGGTCCACCCTGGCCTCACATCGGGAGGCATGAGACGCACTATCCACAATGCTGCGGCCTCTTTCAAGAAGACACGCCGAATGGGTCTCGAAGAGAAACGACAACGCCGAAAGAACCGCAACTTGGAAACAACATCACCCAAGAAGACTTTCTGCTGTGCTTTCTGCAACCGGACTCGCCTATCTCAGATTGGCCTTTCTGGTCATCAACGCGCTTGTAAAAAGCGTGGGATGAGGCCTTCCTGAATCTTCGTTTGCGAAGTAATGCCGAGAGAGAGAAGATTTGCAAAGTAGACCTGCCCTGCCTCAGTTAACATAAGGAGCCCGGGAGCCTTCTTTAATTACTTCTTTACATTATTTGGTGGCAGCGTATTTACTGTAAGGGTCAAGCCCTGACATATTTGATGGCATTGGGATAGCCTGCCCTGCCACACCGAAAAAGGAACGGTCAGTGGTGACTGACCAACGGGCTAACCCTGACTCATTACACATCCAATAGCTTTCCGTTGCACCAAAGTGCCACCGATGAAGAAGAGAACCTCAGGGCGGGGAGGGAAACCAAGGGAAAAGCAACAACCCTGAAGCCAGCGGCCAAGAAAGCCACAGCAGTGAAAGAGTGCATTGATGCATGGAGACCAACACAATGGTTTTATATATTTGCCGGTCATAAACCGGTCATAAAGAACAGGTTGTGCTGCACTTTGGCTCGGTGTAATTGTCCCGAAGCATGAAAGCAGATTACACCATGAACCAAATACCCAGGAATAAAAGTTTATGGCTGTGAACTCCGTATCTTCGCCTTCTCTACGGGGAATAAAGCCAGAAAGGACCTTCCGGTCATTCTCCTTTGCCATTAACCCTCTTTAGGCCTCATAAATGCCATGGCAGGGCTGGGAGGGCCATAGGAATGAAGTCATATCCTGGTCACCTCCATTTTCTCATATTTCAGCTCCTTTCCAAACCAGGTCCAGGCGTCTTTGTCTTATTATTATTTTGAGAAATGGGATTTGCGCTGCGGGCTTGTTTGGGATTAATTCCCCGCTGCTTCAATAGGGCTTTCTCCGTTATCAACGGGCTTATAAACGCTTCTTGTTTGCAAGGCAAGCCATCCCGCGGCTTTCCAAAGCGGCTTTCGGAAATGATACAGCACGCAGGAGTAAACCTTCCCACAGGGGGGAAAATATATATACTAATATCTAATCTATTCTTTACGAAATTCCCTCTGCCAAGCCAAAAAAATAGCTCACTTTGGACTATAGGACCCAGAAGGCACCAATCGGCATGGCCAATGGGGATTGTAATACTGAAATCTAGTCTGTTATCTATGGCAGCGTTTCCCAACCTTTTTTGAGCCGCGGCACACTTTTCCCATTTGCAAAATCCTGGGGCACACCACCAACCAAAATGACACAAAATGACACTCTAACACAGTAATACATATAGTTAATATGGTTTTTTAAATGTATTTATACACTCAGTGTGAAACCTGGGCCTGTTTTGATGAACTCAACATAGATATCCTGGCAGGAATGGCAGAAAGACACAAACTTCCCACACAGAACTCCCATAACCAAGAGAAAATGCTATAAGAGTTTGGTGGGCATTGACCTTGGGTTTTGGAGTTGTAGTTCACCTATATCCAGAGAGCACTGTGGACTGAAACAATGTTGGATCAGGACCAAACTTGGCATGAATACTCAATATGCCCAAATGTGAATACAGATGGAGTTTGGGGAAAATAGACCTTGACATTTGGGAGTTACAGTTTCTGGAGGGGGCTCGAAAGACCAGCAGTCTCCCTCTCACTTAGGTTGCCCCCTCCCTCCCTGCCAGGCTTGAATTTGGGTCGTGGGGAGCAGGAGCCTCACTCACCACCTGTGCAGCTCCTCGGGGGTCAGCGGGGCGGCCTGGGTGGGCATCTCGGGGCTGGCGAAGCAGGCAGGAAGGATGGCGGCCGGGGGGCAGGTAGCCGGAGGGGAGGCCGAGAGCGGTTTTGCACGCACCGGGGAGGAGAGGGAGGAGCAGGGCCAGTGCTGGACTGAACCATCCGGCATTAGGCCCAGGGGAGGCAAGAGGAGGTCTCTTCTTGGGGAAAGGGAGGCGAGCTTTCCCAATGAATGGAGAGGGAGAGACCAAGTAGACAACGGGTGGGGAGGGGGGGGTGTTTGTAATTTTGTGCCTTTATCGAGGTAGGTTTCTTAAGGTTTTTATACTTCAACACACTAGACTCTCTCCCCTTCCCTCCTGGAGGTTCCAATTTCCCAAGGCACACCTGATGATCGCTCACGGCACACTAGTGTGCCCCGGTACACTGGTTGTGAAACACTGATCTATGGGAATGCTTTGAAGGGCTCGGAAAAGCTAGCTTTGGACTACAGCTCTCATCATCATCATCATGATCTAGTAGTGTTAGGGACCCTAGGGTTGCCACTTTTTCATATAAGAAATAAGGGACATTTACCGAAAAATACGGGATTTTTCACAAAAATAAGGGACACTTCCTAAAAACTTCAAAATCAAACATTAGGCAACCCTATCTATACTCCTTTTGATGCAGCCTTGGCTTTTTCAGTGGCGGCATCCACACTGTTGACTGATGTTTAGACTGGGGTCTAACTGAAGCCTCTTTCGCATGCATTCAGGGCAATATCAACTACTTGGACAAGGACCCATGGGCCATTCTTCAGGGAGACACAACCCAAGCCCTCTCGACAGATGTTCGTCTGGTTTAAAAGCCTTCCCGAGCTCTCCCCCACCCACTGTTAGGAATTGTGGGAGTTGGGAGTTCAAAACACCTGGAGGGCTGAAGTTTGCCCATGCTTGGTTCCACACTACATTCCTTTTAATGCAGCCTTGGCCTGTTGACACATGTTCAGACTGTGATCTAACTTAAGACTCCTTTCGCATCTGAGCAGGGCAATATTGTTTACTTGGACGAGGCCCCAAGGACCATTCTGCAAGAAGGCACAACCCAAGCCCTCCTGACAGATGCCCGTCTGGCTCAAAAGCCTTCCAGAGACACACACACACACCCGCCCGCCCCTCAGCCCCGGTGTGGCTGTGTTTTGTGTGCCTGGGAGGGGGTCACCTTCCTTCCTCTCCCAGAGGTCGATGGTGAAGGCGGTCCCGTGGTCGAGGTGAGCGAGGGCACGGCACACCTGGCTCTGGGTCTCCATGATCACCAGCTCCATGCGGGCCTGCATCTCCCCACACCGCGCCTCCCTCAGGCCCCGCACCGGCGGCGCCATGAAGACCAGCAGGCCCCTTCTCCCTCTTCCTCCTTCGCCTCGGGATTCCTCAGCCCCATCTCTGCCCGCTGAGCCCAGCCCAGCCAGTGTTGCCACCAGCACCGCCGCCCCCGCGTTCCACGCCAGTGCCACCCGCTGCCTGGAAGAAGCAGAGGAGAAGCCCAGCCCATGGTGCCTCAGCTCCCGGGCTCTTAAAGCTGCCTCTCTCTCTCTCTCTCTCTCTCTCTCTCTCTCTCTCTCTCTCTCCCTCCTCTCTCTCTCTCTCTCCCTCTCTCTCCGAAAGGCCTCCTCTTTCCCTCGTATGAGAGAGCGGGAGGAAGTGGCAGAAGGAGGAAGAGAAGGAGCCAAGTGGAGTGTTGGGGTCTGTTGACGAGAGAAAGAGGAGGCCTTCTGGAGAAAGAGAGAGAGAGCCTCCCTCTTCCGGAAGTGAGCGCACATGGCAGCCACGGGAGACCAATAGAGAGGCGGGGCTTCTTCGAGACGATCGAGCGGCCCAGCACCCTCTTCCAAAGGCCCAGCAGTGCCAGCACCCGCCAATAGGACAGGAGGAGCTGAAAATACGGGACAGGATCGGGGGGAAATGGGACACACAATTTGGGGCCAAAATACGGGACGTCCCGTATAATACGGGACATGTGGCAACCCTAAGGGACCCCCAAATTGGTCCCCACATTGCGTCCGGTCGCAGGAGGGAGAAAGGCAAACACCCAGTCTCAGGAGTAAAAACAAAAGCAATGCTTATTTTGCCATAATTATGATGAGATGGGCCAGCCGTACCAAACACGCAGGTTGGTGCTTTCAAGAGGCGGCTGCGCCCATTATCATTATATAGGTAAGACCCTTTGGCACTGCAGCCAAAGTTATCAAATTACAAACTTACTACCTAGGCTTAATTCCTTATTTGGCGCATTGACTAACTCAGTGTTTCCCAACCTTTTTTGAGCTGCGGCACACTTTTAACATTAAAAAAATCCGGGGGCACACCACCAACCAAAATGATACTCTAACACAATAAAGAACGGTTGGGGGTTGGTGGCCTGCTGGGAGCAGCTGCTGGGAGTGCCGAAGCCGGGGAGGGGGCAGAGCCAGGCTGCACCATGCCCCGCCCCCTACCCCCGGCTTCACCTCTCCCCAGCAGCTGCTCCAGCCTTGAGCGGGCAGTGCCAAGCCAGAGGTGCCAGAGCCAGCACGATGCTGGCTTGGCACTGCCCCCCTCAAGGCCGGAGCAGCTGCTGGGAATGCCGAAGCCGGGGGAGGGGGCAGAGCCATGCCGCGCCATGCCCCGCCCCTCCCCCCAGCTTCAGCTCTCCTACAGAGGAGGAGCATGAGCGGTGAACGGGCTTCAGTGGGCGGGGCTCCTCCTCCACGCGGCTTCAGCGAGCGAGGGGCGAGAGTCATGGTGGGAGTCATGGCGGATTGGAGGCTGGCTGGAGAAACAGCCGAAGGAGGCGGCGCCTTCTTCCTTTTTCTTCGCCACTGCCCGGCCCTTCCTCCCCCAAGCAGCAGGAGTTCGGCAGGAAGGGGGGGGAGGAAGGGGGGCAGAGAGCTTTTCTCGCGGCACAGCAGGAGGTCCATCACGGCACACTAGTGTGCCACGGCACACTGGTTGAGAAAGACTGGACTAACTGACCTCTTGTAAATCATGTGATTTCTTGACAATGGAAAGTACAAGACCCACGTAGCTCTTTCCCCCATATGTGGCAATAGACACTTTGTAGCCTTTTAGCCTTCTGCACCAACTGTCTTGTCAAAGTTGTCGATTGCACACATTTCTTAGGTGCTAACCACAAACGTTCCAACACAAGACGGACCCTTAGTGGAAGCTCATTTCTAAATACAGAGGGGGTACATTTTTAACTTTGATTTCTCTAGTTTTGTGATTATTGCCCTATCAATAGCTTTGTACTACAGCCCCCATCATCATGATCTAATAGCTTTCTACTACAGCTCCCATCAACATACGTATAATAGCTTTGGACTACAGCACCTATCATCATCATCATGTAATAGTGTTGGATTACATCTCCCATCATCATCATCATGATTTAATAGCTTTGGATTACAGCCCCCTTCATCATCATCATCATATAATAGCTTTGGACTACACCTCCCACCATCATATAATAGCTTTGGATTACATCTCCCATCATCATCATGCTCTAATAGCTTTGGACTACAGCCCCCATCATCATGATCTAATAGCTTTCTATTACAATTTCTATCATATAATAGCTTTGGACTATAGCACCTATCATCATATAATAGCTTTGGATTACATCTTCCATCATCATTATCATCTAATAGCTTTGGACTACAGCCCCCCTCATCATCATGATCATCATGATCTAATAGCTGTCAACTACCACTCCCATCATCATCATATAATAGTTTTGGACTACACCTCCCATCATAATAATCATCATTATCATATAATAGCTTTGGACTACAGCTCCCAAAATCCACCAGTCAGCATAGTCACTGGGAATTGTAGTCCAAAAACAAGCCATTCCCAAGATCTGGGTGGGAATTAGGGTTGCAAGGTAGTTATATAGCAGGAATATAGTAGACATGGGTCAGATTCCAGTTTGGGTCTGGGTATCTTGGCCTATTAAAGCATTTAGACATTTCCCCCTGATGTAGACTGCTTGCATCCACTTCCATGCTGCTATAGTGAGCATTGTATGCAATCACTCTTGCGCATGAGATGGGCCTATGTGCATTTCCTACTTTTGCTCAATGGGATTTGGTTCTCCCCGTTTCCAGGCACAATGACCTTCCTTGGCAGCTGCTCTTACATTTCAACAACCAGATCGCCAACAATCAGTTGGCGAACTTGACCCACCTGAACAAGACACACACCAACATCCCGAAGCTGCGCCTGGGACATGTGGGAGCGCAGGTGAGTGACTTGGAGCATCCATATTGTAATGCTTGTTATGGAGTTTGGAACAACAACAACAAAGCCCAGCTTACTTGTCCGAACGTATCTCCCTCTACGTTCCACCTCGTAGTTTAAGATCCACCGGGGAGGCCCAGCTCTCGGTCCCACTAGCCTCACAAACATGTCTGGTGGGGACAAGGGACAGGGCCTTCTCGGTGGTGACCCCCCGCTTGTGGAATTCACTCCCCAGCGAGATTAGATTGGCGTCCTCCCTCCTTTACTTTAGGGGAAAACTGAAATTGTGGTTTTGGAACCAAGCTAGCAGGCATAACGGCACTTTGGACATTGAACGGGACCATATGATTGTAATAATAATGGAAACGACTATATTACTGTATAATTAATGTTATTGTTTTTAATCTAGTGTGTATTCATGGTTTTATATTGTTGTTATATTGTGGTATTTGCGGCATCAAATGGTTGCTGCTTTGAGTCCCCGCTTGGGGATTGAGCAGGGCGGGGTAGAAATGTTGTAAACAAACAAACAAACAACAATAATAATATTCCACTGTTGTCTCTTAGAGAAGACACAAAGCTCCACCAATGATGGAATTGAACCACTCTTAGTGACGGCCACGAAGGGACCCGCTTGGGGTCCACCTAAATTGACCCTCGGTAACATTGGCACACAGAACTCCCATGATTAACAGAAAACACTGGAAGACCTTGAGTTTTGGAGTTGTAGTTCACTTACATCCAGAGAGCACCGTGGACTCAAATAATGATGGATCTGGACCAAACTTGGCACAGATACTCAATATGCCAAAATGTGAACACTGGTGGAGTTTGGGGAAAATAAACCTTGACATTTGGGAGTTGTAGTTCACCTACAATTAAAGAGTATTCTGAACCCCAAAAATGATAGAATTGAGCCAAACTTCCCACACAGAACGCCCATTACCAACAGAAAATATTGTGTTTTATGATGGCCTTTGGTGACCCCTTTGACCCTCCCTCACAACCCCCCAGAGGTCCTGATCCCCAGGTTTAGAAACACTGACCTAGAAGAATCCTCCACCTTGTGTGACTGTGGAGCAGAACATACAATTCGGCGCCTGTATGCTTGTCCACAATGTGCTCCTTCTATTTTTATCAGTTTGATAATCATGTATGGAATGCTTTTGATATGAAATAAATCAAATAAACTTTGCTTGGCTTCCTCCTCATCAGTTCTGGGCCGCCTACGTTCCTTGCGAAACCCAGAACAAGGACGCCGTAAAGCGGACCTTGGAGCAGATCGATGTCGTTCACCGGATGTGCCAGCTCTACCCAGAGGCCTTTGAGTGTGTCACTGACCGTGCAGGTAAGGAAGCGGCAAAAGAGGGCTGTGAACGATGGGCCTCCGCACTTCCGGACCCATCTATTCATCCCGAATGGCATAGAACAGGGCTGTCCAACTTCTGCCGGCGCAAGGGCCGGACTTCTGGTGAGTGATCACCTGGGGGCCACTCGGCCACGCCCCGGCCACGCCCCGGCCACGCGGCTCCGCCCCCTCTCCCAAAGCATCACAATAGCCTTGGAAGCGGGCGATTTTGCCCGCTTCCGAGGCTGTTGTGACGCTTTGGGAGAGAAGGAGGAGCCACGGGGAGCCTTCCACGGCTTTGCACCCTCACCCAAAGCATCCCAACAGCTGTTGTGACGCTTTGGGGAGAGGGCGGCCGCGAGGAGCCTCCGCGGCTCCGCCCCTCGCCCAAAGCATCACAACAGCTGTTGTGGCGCTTTGGGGGAGAGGGCGGAGCTGCGAGGAGGCTCCCCCCGTGGCTCGCCCCCCTCACCCAAAGCATCCCAACAGCTGTTGTGACGCTTTGGGGAGAGAGGCGAGGAGGCTCCCCGGGCTCCGCCCCCCTCCCAAAGCTGGCGTGATGCTTTGGGAGAGAGGGAGGAGCCAAAAGCAAGCAAAACCACGCGCATGCGCACTCTTTTAAGGATTTTTTTGGGGATTTTTTTAATTTAAAAATCTATTTTTATTTTTTATTAAAAAGCTTAGGGGGGCGTAGGGAAGGGGCTGGGGGGCCGTATACGGCCCCCGGGCCGCCAGTTGGACAGCCCTGGCATAGAAGAAGGGAGCATAGCGACCAGTAAATTATATCTCCCTCTCAGAGGGTCAATTCACCTTTTCTTGACCTGGGAACTCTCCTTTCACAGGCATCGAGAGGGCCTTTACTGCTGGTCGGGTGGCCAGTCTGATTGGGGTGGAGGGCGGCCACTCCATCGACAGCAGCTTGGCCGTCCTGCGCACCTTCTATCTGCTGGGCGTCCGATACATGACCCTGACCCATAGCTGCAACACTCCCTGGTAAGAGGGCAAGGTTGCCATTCACATGGATTGGAGTTTGACTCTCGACTCTTTCAAAGCTCTGGCTTTGTGCAAATGCACAGACTTTGCCTTTAAAATATACTTTCCAAAGGGCTTTAAAAGAGACTTTCCTCCCCAGAATAGCCTCAGGACCTTGGGTGGCAGGGGCGGATTTAATGGCAAGTAAAGAAAGCACCCGCTTAGGGCACCATGTGGTCAGGGGCGCATCCAGCCACCAGGTTCCGTGCATGCGCCATTGGTGCGGCATGACTCCAGTTGGACGGAGACACCAATCGCCCGAAACAAGGCCGAAAAGGAGGCCCTGCCCCGGCTGCAAAAAGTTCATCCTTTTCGGCCTCGCTTAGGACGATTGGTGTCTCGGTCCAGCTGGAGTCCCGCCGCAGCAATGGCGCATTCGCGGGACTGGCTGGCTCCACGCATGTGCACCACCCTCCACGAGGCCGGAGACCAAGGGGGCGCCGAAATAATGTTCGCATACCATTTTAAATTACCTTAGTAATACCTGAGGAATGCGGAAGGAACAATAAGGGACATTGGGAATGCTGAGAGATGAGGAGTGCGTCAGCTCCCCCTGGTGGCCAGAGTTTGCCTCTGTTCGTCTCTATGTCTGTATTGTGGAAACGGCAGGGATTGTCTGCTAAGTATGTGTATCTGTAATCCGCTCTGAGTCCCCTTCGGGGTGAGAAGAACAGTATAAATAAAGTGTATTATTATTATTATTATTAGTCCGGCCCTGGGCAGACTAAAACCTAAGATGGAGTCGCCACTCCATCAAGAACTAGTTATCATGCAGGAGCCCCCAGTGGCGCAATGAGTTAAACCCTTATGCTGGTAGGACTGAAGGCCAACAGGTCGGAGGTTCGAATCCAGGGAGAGCGCGGATGAGCTCCCTCTGTCAGCTCCAGCTCCCCATGCGGGGACATCAGAGAAGTCTTTCACGAGGATGGTAAAACATCAAAACATCTGGGTATCGCCTGAGCGAAGTCCTTGCACACGGCTAATTCTCTCACACCAGAAGCAACTTGCAGCTTCTCAAGTCATTCTTGACACACATACAAAATATGTGCGTGTTTCTTGCTTCTCTGTGCAGCGAACGGCACGGCAACATCTGTGCTTCTGAACAAGTCTGCTTGCAAAGCCAGAGCTCATTCAACCCATGTGCAGACTTTGTATATGAAACAGTGGGTTTGGAAAAGGTTTCTTTCCAACCGTAATGTCAATATCTGACATGCAGGATGTATTTTCATTCACTGGACCAAATTTGGCACAAATACCTGATACACCCAAATTTGAATACTGGTGGGGTTGGGGGGGGGGATTGATTTTTGTCATTTGGGAGTTGTAGTTGCATGGATTCATAGTTCACCCAAAGAGCATTCCGAACCCCACAAATGATAGAATTGGGCCAAAAGTCCCACACAGAACCCCCATGACTTGAAGGGACTTGCTGACGCGAGCCTCCCTCCAGCCTCATGCGCTCTCCCTTGCCTGCACAGGCGCGCCATGCTGCCATGTGCTGAGCACGCCTGCTCTCCCCTCCTCATGTGGGAGTCTCAGAAACAGCCCTCCCCTTGGCTGAGAGGCTGGCCAATCACAATCAAGGAGGGCTTTTGGTGGGGGACTCACGCTCTGTTTCCAAAAAGGAAGAGAAGGACAGGCGGAGAGAGCTTCAGCATTCCTAAGACCATCAGAAATATGTTTTCTGATGTCTTTGGTAACCCCTCTGAAACCCTCTTGCATCCGTCCCCCCCGTCCCCGTCCCCCCCGGGTTGAGAAACACTGCCCTGGACCTTTCCTCTGGAATAGGCTCATGGCCTTAGACAACAACACATTTCAACCTGTTCAAACCTAAGACGGAGACATCTCTCCACCAAGGCAAGCATCGTGCAGATATATACAAGATGCTTCCTTCTCTGGACGGTAGGGCTGGTTGATCCAAGAAAAAAACATTTCGAAACCCGTTTCGGATCTAATTGTAGCTGTCGTTTCGGATTATATAGACTTCCGAAAAATTTTCGGAAAATTTCGAAATTGATTCGGAAGTATTACCGAAATTTGGAAGTCTTCAAAAATGGCGTCCGCTTTCAAAAATGGGCAAAAAAATCAGCAGAAGAGAGAATCAGCTGTTAGCCATCAGCCAATGAGCAATCAGCAAGAAAATTCAGAAATGACATCCAAAATTCGGAATTCCGAATTCCGAAATTTGGAATTTTGGAATTCCTGTTGGGAGGGCTGCCTCAAAATTACTTTAAAAGTTGTAAGTATCCAAAAAATTCCAAAATTTGGGCATATTCGAAATTGTAGAACAGTCCTACTGGATGGCAAAAAAATGCCACAGTTTCCATGCCTCTCTCATTTGACACATTCTTCCTTCTTCAGGGCAGATAACTGGTTAGCGGACACCAATCAGGAAAACCCTGTCCATCACGGCCTGACCGAATTTGGGAAGGTGAGTGCAGACTCAGCGGAGAGAAGGTTGCTGTTCTGCCAGGGCACCAGGACTTCAAGGCTAAGGCGGTTTATGAGTCTAGTTGCACAAACTGGAGGATTTTCAGGATGTGCGCGCTGCACTTTCATCTGCGTCAAGCTTTCAAAGTGATTTCATACAGTGTTAACATGATTATCCCATTTAATTTTTTACCATCGGTTTTTTATAATATGCAATTATGAGTTTGTTGTCTATATGTACGGATACAACACGGATATGTATCCACAGGGGTTTGGTTCCAGGATGCCCAAATCCAGGGATGCTCAAGTTCCATTCTATACAATGATGGAGTAAAATGGCATGGTCCCTTATATAAAAATGGCCAAATCAAACTTTGCTTTTTGGAAATATATGTGTGTGTGTGTGTGTGTGTGTATACATACATACATATATATATATACATACATATATATATACATATATATATACACACACACACTACACTTGATCTTAGCCAAAAGGCTGAGAAGCGATATATATATATATATATATATATATATATATAATTTCACACATAGGGCTGTGCTATCATGTTTCTAATTGTTTCTAAAGTACTTACAAAACTATAATTCTGGTGGTGAACACTAGGTGGCGCTGGTGCTTTGGTTCTACAGTGTTGCTAAAGTTCTGGTGGTGAACACTAGGTGGCACTGGTACTTTGCTTCTACAGTGTTGCTAAAGTTCTGGTGTTGAACATTTCACCACCAGCTCGTTCGCCACACTATAGAAACAAAGTACCAGCGCCACCTAGTTTTCACCCTCAGAATGTTAGTTTTTTAAGTACTTTACAGACATTTAGAAACATGATTGCACAGGCCTAATGTATATGTACTGTATGTGTGTGTATATATATATATACCTTTGTAGTGCAGCGGGTTAAACTGCTGAGCTGCTGAATTTCCATACTGAAAGGTCAGCAATCCAAATCCTGGGAGTGGGGTGAGCTCTCACTGTTAGCCCGAGCTTCTGCCAAGTTCAAAAACATGCACATAATAATAATAATAATAATAATAATAATAATCTTTATTCGTACCCCTCCCCCATCTGCTCAATGGGGACTCGGGGCGGCTCACATGAGGCCAAGCCCAGACAACAATTACAATAAAATAAAATCAAAACATCGGCAATAAACACAATAAGCAATTCATACATATAAATAAAAAACAATATACAACTAGATATCTAAAATCACAAAAACATGTGAGTAGATCAATAGGTACCACTCCGACGGGAATGGCGCTCCATGCAATCATGCTGGCCACGTGACCTTGGAGGCGTCTATGGACAACGCCAGCTCTTCGGCCTAGAAATGGAGATGAGAACCAACCCCCAGGGTCGGCCTTGACTAGACTTAATGTCAAAAGTTCATATATTTTCTAATATGGTTATATCTAATATATATTCTCTAATAGGTCTATTATGTATTTTCATCATGTCCTCATCAAGGGAAGGTAGTTGCATAGAGGTAGCCTGGCTGTTGTGGCTGGAGGCGCCCTCTGTTTGGAAGGTGTTAACTTGAGTGTTTGCTGTCTGGGGTTCTCCTGTTTCTGAGTAGTGTTCCATATTTACTGTCTTGATTTTGATGACAGAGCAGTTGTTGAACCAACCTGGGCACAGAATATTATTTGAGAACACAGATACGTTGACAGCTATATTAGACGACACAGAGAAGCCATTGAAATCAATCAATCAATCAGTTTATTTGTATGCCGCTCTTCTCACCCCGAAGGGGACTCAGTGCGGCTCACAACACAATACAATACAAGACAGTGAAGACAGTAAAGCAAAGCTTCCAAAAGAAATTTTACAGGGCAAAGACAAGCTTCAAATTGTGTACGAATACACTTAACAATATTCCAAAGGCAGATTATGCAAAAATATACATTCATACAAAAAACATAAGTGGGCAATAGGCACAGTACATACAATAATCATAATAAATTAACTATACAGGCAAGTAAATGCATGATATAAAACTAATACACTGAAAAACTATACTAAAACCCACATAATTAATATTGCCAAAGCCAGGAATAATCAACCAGCGCCCTATAAAAATAACCTACACCCCATGCCCTCCTCCCCTAAGTAAAAGTCCTTAAGCATGTGGACAATTTCAACAGGAGGAAACCACGAAAATGGACAACATCTAGTTACCAGTATTTTTTAAAAACACTAGAATCAAGACGGTAAATAGTGAACACCACTCAGAAACTGGAGAACTCCAGACAGCAAACAATTAAGTGCCAGTTAACACCTTCCAAACAGAGGGTGCCTCCAGGCAACAGAGGCAAGGCTACCTCTATGCAGATACCCTCACTGAGTAGTGACTTTACAAACTTCATGACTACTCAATGCTAATTCAAGCTTGCTAATTGCAACATGCACACTTGCGTTAAACAGACAAGCATACTCTCTCCCACCCTGGAAATTATTCACAGGTCTATCCATCTATCCATCTATCCATCTATCCATCCATCCATCCATCCATCCATCCATCTATCTATTACATATAATAAAATTCAGTGTTTGCGACCGAGCGACGGGAGGAATATGTGCCAGCATTTCGATTGGCTGCCATTGTGGGGTTATTTGCATAACGGGCTCTAAATGGCCAGCCTCAGAAATCCAACATTCTACGGCCCCAGACAGAGGGGATTGCTTGCCACTGAAATGGAATTTGCATAACTGCCTCCAAACGGCCAACCACATTCAAACATTCTACAGTGACTCAGAGGGAAAGAGAAAGGCCCACAGCAATGACAGATCAGGACCAAACTTGCCAAACAGGCGACCAATGGCCCACTTCACTACCTGGTGTGGTTTAGGGCAGGAGGGGCCACGAATGATGGGATTTGCAGTACCTTCACATCATTCACTTCCCAAACAACACTACAGCCCCTATAAATCACAAACCAGGCCCAAAATTGACAGAAAGGCTTCCTTAACTTGATTTCCCTGACTAGGCCTCAACTCATGGGATATTGTTAGGCTTCCTTAACTTGATTTTCCTGACTAGGCCCCCAGTACCTTCACCACAGTACCTTCACTAAGTTCCTGAGACCACTGCAAGCCACATAAACATCTAATAGGAACCAACCTTGACACACCATGCCTTCCTCAAATAACCCGGGCACCGCCGGGTCCTCAGCTAGCGTGTATAAATATATATATATATATATATATATATATATGTGTGTGTGTGTGTGTGTGTGTGTGTGTGTAAATATATATACACACACACACATTCCACTTGCTACACTGACAACAGCACCGGGACTGTGGCGCAGCTGGCTGGGTGTCAGCTGCATTAAGATCACTACTGATCGAAAGGTCATGAGTTTGAAGCTAGCCTGGGTCAGAGTGAGCTTCCGACAAATTTTGTGTAGCTTGTTGTTGACCTTTGCAACCCGAAAGACAGTTGCACCTGTCAAGTAGGAAATTTAGGTACCACCTATGTGTGCGGAGGCTAACTTAACAAATTTACGAGGCCATAAAAAATCTCCAGCAAAAGCATGCGGGGAATGCAGAAAGTACTTCATCAGTGTCGCAGATGGACAGTGAAGCGACAGCTCCCCTGGTGGCCAGGAAAAGGTTAAATAGCCTCTGTCTGTCTGTCTATACGTGTTGTGTGTCTTTGACATTGAATGTTTACGGTTGTGGTGCTCTTCCGTCGGAAGTTCGTGCCCTGTGGAATTTGCCAGCTTTCCGCAGAGCATGCAAGGCACACTTGTTCCGACAGGCGTTCGAATCTTGTTAATCTACTCTTATTTGGTTGTATCGGTCTTTTAATGTATTCGTCAATATTTTGTAAGCCGCTCCGAGCCTTTGGGGAGTGGCGGCATATAAATTCGAATAATAAATATAAATAAATGTTTGCCATGTATGTGTACATTGTAATCCACCCTGAGTCCCCTGTGGGGTGAGAAGGGCAGAATATACTGTAAACAAACAAACAAACAAACAAATAAACATAATCTCTAAAGATGCCATGAGCCACAGATGCAGGCAAAACGCCAGGAGAGAATGCTGCTGGAACATGGCCAGATAGACCGAAAAACTCACGGCAATTCGATGTATTGTCGAACGCTTTCATGGTTGGAATCACTGGGTTGTTGTGAGTTTTCTGGGCTGTCTGGCCATGTTCCGGAAGCATTCTCTCCTTATGTTTCGCCTACATCTATGGCAAGCATCCTCAGAGGTTGTGAGGTCAGACTCACAACAATTCAGTGATTCTGGCCATGACAGCCATTTGACAACACACTTTCCGCCCTTGCTCTTCCCTGCAGAAAGTGGTCAAGGAAATGAACCGCCTGGGCATGATGGTGGACCTGGCCCATGTCTCGGTGGAGACCATGAACGCGGCACTGGACATCTCCGAAGCCCCGGTGGTCTTCAGCCACTCCTCCGCCTACGCTATTTGCAAGCATAAGCGCAACGTGCCGGACAATGTGCTCGAAAAAGTGGTGAGCATAAATGCTGAAGCTCTTTGTGCTGCGTTCGGACTCAGGGGTGGATTCCTGTTGTGAGAGGAGCCAAGGCCAAAAGAAGTGGGGCCAATATTTTGACCTTCAGCTTCCCACTGGAACACCGAAGGCTATGACCATGGAGAAAGGGGCAATATTGATCCATAACGGGAGCCCAATGCTCTGGGGAAGAAGCAGAAGCGAATGGAGAGGTGGCCCAAGATATTTCACGGCCTGGGGCTTGTTAGGGAAAACTTCCCTAAAACGTAGCAGAGCATCAAAAAACATAAACACGATACCAAAGTTGAGCATCAGCTCACTATTGAGCAGAGCGTGAAGTGCCGTGGGATGTGGCTGCAAAGAGTCTGAATCAGAATGAGAGCAGAAAGAGAGAACGAAGAGATAGATACATTTCCAACTATCATACAGGAGACATAGGGGAAAGGGAAACCCTTAGTCCAGTGTTTCTCGACCCTGGAAGGTCACAAGGGGGTGTCAGAGGGGTTGCTAAAGACTATCAGAAAACACAGTATTTTCTGTTGGTCATTGGGCTCCTGTTTGGTAAGTTTGACGCAATTAATTTGTGAGGTTCAGAATGTTCTTTGATTGTAGCTGAACTATAAATCCCAGCAACTACAACTCCCAAATTTCGAGGTCTATTTCCCTCCAACTCCACCAGTGTTCACATTTAGGCATATTGAGTATTCGTACCAAGTTTGGTCCAGATCCATCATTCTTTGAGTCCACAGTGCTCTCTGGATGTAGGTGAACTACAAATCCAAAACTCAAGGTCAATGCTTACCAGATCCTTCCAGTATTTTCTGTGGGTCCTGGGAGTTCTGTGTGCCAAGTTTGATTCACTTCCATCATTGGTGGAGTTCAGAATGCTCCTTGATTGCAGGTGAACTATAAATCCCAGCAACTACAATTCCCACATGATAAAATCAACACCCCCCTGAACCCCACCAGTATTCAAATGCTTATCAGATATTTACATTACAATTCATGGCAATGGCAAAATTAGAGTTATGAAGCAACAATGAAAATAATTTTATGGTTTGAGGGTCACCACAACATGAGGAAGTGAACGAAAGGGTCGTGGCATTAGGAAGGTTGAGAAACACTGCCTCGGTCTAAAGTAAACTAACTAACTGCTCCTTGTTGAGGACTTGAGACTTGGGCAGAGTGGGGTTGAATTCCAACTGGGTTAAGATGGCACCCCTCCATTCCAACCATAGACTGGCATCAAGGATAGTATTCCAGCCTTGGCAACGGGTCGGCATCCTCTACCTCGGTGTTTTTCAACCTTTTTTGAGCCGCGGCACATTTTTTACATTTTGCAAAATCCTGGGCCACACCACCAACCAAAATGACACAAGATGACACTCTAACACAGTAATACATATAGTTAATACGTTTTTAAATGTATTTATACACTCAGTGTGAAACATGGGTCTCTTTCAATGAACACAACATAGATATCCTGGCAGGAATGGCAGAACGACACACACGAAGGTCTTGCTCAACAGCAGGCAGGCAGGCAGGCAGGCAGGCAGGCAGGCAGGCAGGCAGGCCAGGCAGGCCAGGCCAGGCCAGGAAGGAAGGAAGGAAGGAAGGAAGGAAGGAAGGAAGGAAGGAAGAATGGAGCCAAAGAGCAAGGAAAGGGAGGAAAGAATCAGGTAGAGAAGGAAGAAAGAAAAAGGGAAAGAAGAAGGAAAAGAAAAAGAGGGAAGAAAGGAAAGAGGGAGGGAAAGAAGGAAGGGAAGAGAAAGGAAGAATGGAAAGAGCAAAGAAAGGAGGAAAGAAAAGGTAGAGAAGGAAGGGGAAAAGGGAAGAAGGAAAAGAAAAAGAGGGAAGGAAGGAAAGAGGGAGGGAAGGTTGGCCACAGCAACGTGTGGTGGGTACAGCTAATAAATTTATACAAATCTATTATATAAAGGGGTTCCCGTCATGGACCGACCGTCCCAAACAGAGAAACCTTACAACGCAGAAACACCAAACTTGCCAACAGAAATAGGCCTCAAGCAAGATACGTTTGTAGCCAAGAAACTTTCCCCCCCAAAACCTAAAAGGCCCCCAAAACAACAAGTAAAAAAACCCTACATTTACCAGCATCCTCCGGGGCTGCCAACGACTCTCCCAGCCTCTACATTCTGACAACATGATTGGCTGCCAATAAGGGCGGATTTGCATAACTCCTGTACTGGCCAGCCAACATGAACATTCCAACCCATAATAAACTGTCAGAGGAGGATAAGGCAAAGGGCTGAGGCACAAACACAAACACCCAATTCACTTCCAACAGAAAATACAAATCACAGACCACGCCCAAAATTGACAGTAAGCCTTCATTAACTTAATTTCCCTGACTAGGCCTCACTTAATGGAATGCTGTTTATGCTCTGAATTGACAGTAAGGCTTCATTAACTTGATTCTCCCGACTAGCCCTCAGCTCACTGGACATTGTGTATGGCCTGAATTGACAGTAAGGCTTCATTAACTTGCTGTTCCTGACTAGGCCTCAGCTCATGGGACATTGTGTATGGCCTGAATTTACAGTAACCTACCTTGGCACACAGAGCCCCTATGACCCACGCTACATTCTACTACAGTTTGGAGGAGGGTGGACCATGGATTATGGGACTTGAAGTACCTCCATGGATAATGGGATTTGTACTACTTCAAAACGCATCATTCCCCACAGACCACTGTGGCCCAGAACCAAGACCGATAAAGACCAAACTTGGCACACAATGCCCCCCCCCTGACCCACACTCCATCCGACTGCAGTTCAGAGGCGTAACATCAATTCCAACCCTTACATACTCAGACTTTCTCGCATCTCCTAAATAGGGCACAGCAACGCGTGCTGGGTACAGCTAGTTTATATATGAATGGTGGGAGTTGTAGGCCAAAACACCTGGAGGGAGGGCCCAAGTTGGCCCATGCCTGCCTTAAGTGAGCAAACCCTGTTAGTTTTTGCCCCTGCTTAAAGGTGCCTCAACCCTGTGTCCCGAATGCCCCTTGACCCGCCTTGGCTGAGTGCGAGGGAATCACGGGAGTGGTAGTTTGACACCATCCTGAGCTTCCCCAAACTACAAATCCCGGGATTCCCCAGCCTTGAGCCCTGGAAGACCAAGGGGTGACTCACTGCATGAATGCTATGGTGTAGATCCGCCCCCAGGCAGCTGGGGGACCCGGGGAAGTCCCATCCCAGGATCTTCTCTCTCTCTGCGCGGCTCTTTCCACCTGACGCAGTCCTCGCCTTTCGACTCAAACCCTTCCGAGGCCGAGGAAGGAGCGGAGGGGAGGAGGAAGCCCAAAAAGGCAAGCGGTGAGTCCGGCAGCACAAGGCTTCCCAAAAGAAGGCTGTGTTTGCAGGACTCAGGCAAGGGTAGGACAGGAGAGCTCTCTCTCTCTCTCCTATCTCCAATTTCCCATGGCACACCTGATGATCGCTCACGGCAAACTAGCGTGCCACGGCACACCAGTTGGGAAACTCTGCTCTACCTCACCTGAAGGCAGCCAACCAACTCCATAGCTGACGTACCTCCTAGCTTGGTCCTCCAACAACAGAAGAGGACTGGCGCAAGGGCTAGCGGTCAGCTCTCCCATTCAGTGGCCACTGGTGGATCCGCATTGTGTTTTATTCCAGGTTAAAGGAACTATCCAAAGTCCTGAACCTCTTTGAGGGATCCAGGGCTCAGTTCTTCAGATAGATCTTCTTTCATGTGCAGAAGACCCATCGTGTTACAGTAGTTTGATGTCCAGAAAACCCACAATAGGGTCACCATAATAGGAAATGGCTTGAAGGCACAAAACACTGTTCAGACTAAACCCCAGAGTGCCCTGACTGTCCCACCACTAATGTTTAATATCAGTGGTTAATTCAAGCAGGTAAACAAGAGAGGATTCAGGACAAAACAACGCCTAAAGCAGGCCTGGGCAAACTTCGGCCCTCCAGGTGTTTTGGACTACAACTCCCACAATTCCTAACAGCCGACAGGCTGTTAGGAATTGTGGGAGTTGTAGTCCAAAACACCTGGAGGGCCGAAGTTTGCCCAGGCCTGGCCTAAAGCAAACCAAGACGGAAGTAAGTATTGTCTTCTTTGCAGAATAAGACCAACAGCCTAGTGATGGTGAACTTCTATAACGACTACGTTTCCTGCAGTCGTGACGCCACGCTCTCGCAGGTAGCAGGTGAGTCTGGCACAGGTGAAAGGGAAAGGCTGGGATCGAAACTTCCAAAAGACGGACTTGCCACCCACTCTGTTCACTTCCAGATCATTTGGACCACATCAAACGCGTCGCTGGGGCAGCCGCCGTTGGCTTCGGAGGAGACTATGACGGTGTTTCCAGGTATTGGTGGTCTCCCATCCAAGTGCTATCCTAGGCTGACTCAGCTTAGCTCCCAAGATGAGATGGGATCTAGAGTAGGATTTGCTCAATGCAAGCACAATATAACTCCACCAGCAGATATATACTCGACTAGCTGACCCGGCCACGTGTTGCTGTGGCGTAGTCTGGTGGATAGGAAAGGCAGGAAAGAGGCAAAGAAGGAAGGAAAAGGAAGGAAATGGAATTGTATTCCTTTCCTTCCGTCCTTCCTTCCATCCATTCATACTACCTTCCTGCCCTCCTTCTTTCCTTCCCTTGTTTTCTCCGCCTGTCCCTCCCTCCCTTCGTGCTATCCTTCCGTTTTCCGTCCTTCTTGCCGTTCGCGCAAACGGTGTGTTGTTTGTGTGGGGGTGAGGAGGCAGCCAAAAGCGTTGTTGCGCGCCGTGCTTTCGTGCGCGCGATCCGTTGGGAAGGGTGAGGAGGTTTGTCACGAGGGTAGCTCCTTCCTGCGCGCGATCCCTTGGGAGGGATGAGAAGAGGACGTTTGGCGCGAGGCTAGCCCCTTCTTGGGGCTGGCCTTGGCGCGCCCCGCTTATTGGAGCTTTAAGGGAGGTGTTTTTTTTCTTTTGGGAGGGCGGGTTTAGAAGCTGAATTACGCGTCTGGGCCATGGCGGGTTTTTTCTTAGTGCAGGGGTTTCTGGGACTTGTAGTTCCAAAGGTTTTTTAAAGGGTTTTTGGCCGTTGGCTAGTTTTTTATAGGTTTTTTTAAGTTGCAAACATACCTTGTAGGGTTGTGAGTGTATGTGGCCTAGTTTTGTGTGTCTGCGTTGTGTGGTTTTGTTGCCTATAAGATTATAACCACGGATGTTAGATTTTTATATATATAGATTCAGGAGAGTTTCGCCATTTCCTCCTGAGTAGTCTCCATCCTACATGGCTATGGGTGGGGGGTTCCATCTATTTGGACTTAAAAAGGGGGGGAGTCCCTGAAGGAAAGCCCAGCAGTCTTTACTGGGGTTCTCACTGGATCTTCCCACAGGCTTCCCGATGGCCTGAAGGATGTCTCCGGATACCCGAACTTGGTGGCGGAGCTGCTGAGGCGGAACTGGACAGAGGAGGAGATCAAGGGTGCTTTGGCCAACAACCTGCTGAGGGTTCTCCGGAGAGTGGAGCAGGTGAGGCCCCAGAAGGGTCCATAAAGGTGACCCTCAACCCCTCCAGCATCCCAAAACCAACCTTTCTCCTTGGGTACCTTGGGATCTCTGGAGGCCTCCGGAGCAACAACTCTTTCTCTGGATGGAGTCTGGACATCTCCCTGAAGCTGGGGGTGATGCTTTTGCTGGAGATCCTCAACTGCACTAAAGGTTGGACTCCAAGGCTTGTGAAGTCCCATCTTCCAATGCTATCTCCCATGGGTTCCTGTCTTCCACGGTCTCTGGCATCTCCTTTCCCCATTGGGTCCCTTCCATGGTGCATTGTGCCCATTCCATTTCCACGGAGTCCCTTCCAAACCCATGCCCGTACAGTTCCTTCTTTCAACTCCATGGGCCATGGGTTTCTTTCTTCCAACTTAATAGTCCATGGGATCTCTTCCAAACCCATGGAGTTCCTCCTTCCACCTCTATGCTCCATGGTGGTCCCTTGCAATGCCATTGCTCATGGAAGCCCTTCAATCTTCACAGTCCATGGGGATCTCTTCCTACTCAATGGTACATGGGTTCCTTCTTTCTAACTCAATGGTTCCTTTGGTCTCTTCCAAACCCATGGTGGTCCCTTCCTTGGTGGTCCCTTCCAATGCCATGGGTGGTCCCTTCCAATGCCATGGTCCATGGCAGTTTCCTTGGTGGTCCCTTCCAATGCCATGGGTGGTCCCTTCCAATGCCATGGTCCATGGAAGTTTCCATGGTGGTCCCTTCCAATGCCATGGGTGGTCCCTTCCAATGCCATGGTCCATGGAAGTGGTGGTCCCTTCCAATGCCATGGGTGGTCCCTTCCAATGCCATGGTCCAAGTTTCCATGGTGCCATGGGTGGTCCCTTCCAATGCCATGGTCCATGGAAGTTTCCTTGGTGGTCCCTTCCAATGCCATGGGTGGTCCCTTCCAATGCCATGGTCCATGGAAGTTTCCTTGGTGGTCCCTTCCAATGCCATGGTCCATGGAAGTTTCCTTGGTGGTCCCTTCCAATGCCATGGGTGGTCCCTTCCAATGCCATGGTCCATGGAAGTTTCCCTTCCAATGCCATGTGGTCCCCATCCAATGCCATGGGTGGTCCCTTCCAATGCCATGGGTGGTCCCTTCCAATGCCATGGGTGGTCCCTTCCAATGCCATGGTCCATGGAAGTTTCCTTGGTGGTCCCTTCCAATGCCATGGGTGGTCCCTTCCAATGCCATGGTCCATGGAAGTTTCCTTGGTGGTCCCTTCCAATGCCATGGGTGGTCCCTTCCAATGCCATGGTCCATGGCAGTTTCCTTGGTGGTCCCTTCCAATGCCATGGGTGGTCCCTTCCAATGCCATGGTCCATGGAAGTTTCCATGGTGGTCCCTTCCAATGCCATGGGTGGTCCCTTCCAATGCCATGGGTGGTCCCTTCCAATGCCATGGTCCATGGAAGTTTCCTTGGTGGTCCCTTCCAATGCCATGGGTGGTCCCTTCCAATGCCATGGTCCATGGAAGTTTCCACGGTGGTCCCTTCCAATGCCATTGTTCATGGAAGCCCTTCAACTTCTATGGCCAATGGGGTCCCTTCCAATGCAACCTCCATCCCCAGGTGTTGCATTGGAAAGGTGTTCCAATGCAACACCTTTCCCCTCAGATGACCTTAATCCCATCTTCCTTTCCAGGTCCGGGATGAGAAGGCCCAGAAAGCCGATGACGATCCCATCGATTTCAAGGCTATCCAAGGGGAATGCCGAACCACCTATGGCTACTCAAACAGGGGTGACCATCTCAGGCTCCGACCCATTGGCCTTGTTTTCCTTCTCTCGTTCCTGTTTCTCCTCTAGGAAACCTGACAACTTGGCTGGCCTCAAAGGAAAGGAGGAGATTTCCTGAAAACCGGTTCCAAACATCATGGCTCCATGAAATTCAGTCAATCGATGCACAGAAGAGCGCATCATTCTCCCCTTCCCTGCCCCACAATGATACATTACCAAAAATGGCCCCACTTCCTCTTCTTTCCGGTGCTGCCATCCTCTTTGTTTTTTTTACTTTGTCATACCATTAATAACCATGCTGCCCAAATTGGAATTTGGAGCCTTAAAGTTGTAGGATTCTATCAATTTCTAGGAAAATCTAGCCATTTTGAGTCTCTTTAAGAGAAAGAAGTGGGGTATCATCCTCATCATCTTTCTACCAGACTAAATAACAAGCCTTTTTTTTTTTGAGAATACACTGCAAGTTGCCGCTGGTGTGAGAGAATTGGCCATCTGCAAGGATGTTGCCCAGGGGACGGCCCAGGTCTGTGCAAATGATGGAGCTCATTGTGTGCCATGGGCTTGCTTCACAAGGCCCAGGAGCTTAGCAATGGCTCCAAGGAAAACAAGTCTGTCCTTCCCTTTGAATGGTGCTAAGATGAAGCTTCAGATAAGGACATGAGACAAAATGCCTCTCTAAAGTGGACTTTCCCTCCTATTGTTGAGCTTATCCACACTCTTCCCAAAACTTTAGTAGATGGCCCCATATGGTTCCAATCTCTTAATGCAGTGTTTCTCCACCTTCCTAATGCGGCGACCCCTTAATTCGGTTCCTCATGTTGTGTTGACCCCCAACCATAACATTATTTTCGCTGCTACTTCATAACTGTAATTCTGCTCCTGTTATGAATCGTCATGTAAATATCTGATAAGCAGGATGGATTTTCATTCACTGGATCAAATTTGGCACAAATACCTGATACGTCCAAATTTGAACACTGGATTAACACTGATTTTGTCATTTGGGAGTTGTAGTTGCTGGGATGTATAGTTCACCTACAATCAAAGAGCATTCTGAACTCCACCAAGGATGAAATTCAACCAATCTTGGCACACAGAACCCCCATGACCAAGAGAAAACAGTAGAAGGGTTTGGTGGGCATTGACCTTGAGTTTTGGAGTTGTAGTTCACCTGGGATGTATAGTTCACATCCAGAGAGCGCTGTGGACTCAAATAATGATGGATCTGGACCAAACTTGGCATAAATACTCAATATGCCCAAATGTATACACTGGTGGAATTTGGGGAAAATAGCCATTGACATTTGGAAGTTATAGTTGCTAGGATTTATAGTTCACCTACAATCAAAGAGCATTCTGAACTCCACCAAGGATGAAATTCAACCAATCTTGGCACACAGAACCCCCATGACCAAGAGAAAACAGTAGAAGGGTTTGGTGGGCATTGACCTTGAGTTTTGGAGTTGTAGTTCACCTACATCCAGAGAGCGCTGTGGACTCAAATAATGATGGATCTGGACCAAACTTGGCATAAATACTCAATATGCCCAAATGTATACACTGGTGGAATTTGGGGAAAATAGCCATTGACATTTGGAAGTTATAGTTGCTAGGATTTATAGTTCACCTACAATCAAAGAGCATTCTGAACTCCACCAAGGATGAAATTCAACCAATCTTGGCACACAGAACCCCCCATGACCAAGAGAAAACAGTAGAAGGGTTTGGTGGGCATTGACCTTGAGTTTTGGAGTTGTAGTTCACCTACATCCAGAGAGCGCTGTGGACTCAAATAATGATGGATCTGGACCAAACTTGGCACAAATACTCAATATGCCCAAATGTATACACTGGTGGAATTTGGGGAAAATAGCCATTGACATTTGGAAGTTATAGTTGGAGATAATAGTTCCCTCCTATTATTCAGCTTAACCAGACTCTTAACCCAAAACTATAATATCTTTAGACTTGATGGTCACATACGGTTCCAATCTCTTAATGCTTCCAAATGAGAATCTACCAGACCAAGATCTTAGAGTATTTCTGGTATGCACTGCAAGGAGGAGGATACAA
Organism: Anolis apletophallus; assembly: GCA_030556195.1. Classification (NCBI taxonomy): domain Eukaryota; kingdom Metazoa; phylum Chordata; class Lepidosauria; order Squamata; family Anolidae; genus Anolis; species Anolis apletophallus. Next base: position 7,915,794 of record JARBWK010000014.1, read on the forward strand.
GGGGTGTTCATGAAAGATTTCCCCCCGATCCACTTCTATTGATTACACCTGGAGGGCCGAAGTTTGCTCATGCCTGATCTACAGGACCAAGATCTTATAGTATTTCTGGTATGCGCTGCAGAAATAAAATTGAATGTGTTTAAGCATATATAGAAACCACTGATCGGCTCTACGGGCCAAGCGATGGCCAATTCAACCCATCCTCAGATCAAGTGAGGAAGGAAAATAGGATTGTAATGAGTAAAATTGGACAACGTAATAGAGGATAATTAATTACTACTAAGAGAACTGGCAAGGGAGGAGTGTATACACCTCTGCTACTTGGGACAGAGAAAGAGAAAAAGCAGATGGGAGAAGGAGAAATTTTAAACTGTGATTTGCTGCTGTATTGTAATATTTTATGTATTGTGGAAATCTAATAAATCTATTTTAGAAAGGAAAAAAACCTAAAATTAAGGCTATTTGTTTGTTTGTTTGTTTGTTTGTTTACATCAGGGGTGCCCACACTTTTTCATCATGCGAGCTACTATATGAACAATCAAGTTGAAAAGATCACCTGTTGTGCATGTGAGTGTGCACGCGCATGCGCGCACGCACGCTCCTACTGCAGCCTTTTGTCTGTGCGAGGCTTCTCTCTTGCCTGCCCATAAACTCCGCGCGCCGCACTCCAGGAAGGGGATCCTCCTTGCCTGCGTGCGCGCTCTCTCTAATGTCTTCGTTACCTTCCTCCTTCCTGCTGCGTGCTTTCAAAGCAGGAAGTCCCCATCCCGTCCTGCTTCTTGCGTGCACAGCAGGCCCCTCCCACGCACGCAGCAGTAGGGTATTTATAGGCGCACCCGCCAGCGCTCCAGCCAGATATGGCTTCGGCTGCGGCTCAAAAGGCGCAGCGCTGGGAAGAGGGGCTGCCTGGCTGCTGCCTGGGCTGGGAAACTCAACGGAGAGAGGGACCCACATGAGGCTGGAGCCTTCCCACGGCAGCCTCCCCCCCTCCCTCCAGGCTTCCTTACCTGGGCAGGAGAAGGAAGAGTGGAAGAGATGCTTCCCCAAAGTGACAGATGCAGTGGGGGCACTCTTCCTTCCTTCCTTCCTTTCGAGGGTGTCACTCAGAAAGGAAACCCAAGTGGATGGCTGACAGGAAGGAGGACCCCTCCCACTGGTGACAGTCCATGCCCACGGGAGAGAGAGAGGGGGGTGGGTCTTCCTAGCCGGCTCTGAAGAGCCTCTCACTCTCTCTCTCTCTCTCTCTCCCCCGTGGGCCCTCGCCGCCTTTCTCCTTCGAGGGCGAGGACGGGCGAGGCAGAGAAAGGCGGCGAGGGCACAAGCAGCAGCAAGTGGAGTCTCCATCCGAGCAGCCCCCTCCTCCTCGGGGTCAGCCCCAGGAACACGGCGGAGCCCCTCCCTCCCGCCCCCCAACCAAAGAAAGAAAGCAGCCCCCACACAGCTCGCTCGCCCAGGTCTCGGCTTGGAATGGGAGTCCCGAGGGCAGCAACAGGGGTTTGCGGTGGGGCTTGCTTGGCTTTGCCCACTTTGCCCGGCCTCCTTTGCCTCTTTCTCTCTCTCTCTCCCTCTCTCCTTCCAGCGCCCGCCTGCCTGCCTGCCAAAAAAGGATCCAAAAAATTTCCTCGGTTTCTTGCTTCTCTCCTTGGCTCTCTCTCTCTCACACACACACACACATTCCCTCCATCCCTCCCACAGCTTTGCATCCTATCCGTGCGCGTGCCTTCGCCTTGCTCTACCCCCCCCCCAGCAGCAACCAGTGGGAGGTCATGTCACCACACCGTGCGTGGCAAGACGAGCGCCAGGGTCCGCCCACTAAAGCCTCATTTTGGCAAAAGAAGCCCCGTGAAGGCGGCGCGGCGGGAGCACACGTCTTGCGCGCATGGCAGGAGTGCGCCATCTGGCTGGTGAGGCCCAAAGATCACCTGAAAGAGGGCTGAAGATCACCTAGGTGCTCCCGATCACCATAATGAGCACCCCTGGTTTACATTTATATTCCACCCTTCTCAGCCCGCAGGGGGCTCAGGGCGGATCACAATGCACATATACAGGCAAACATTCAATGCCATTGACAAACAACACATATTGACAAACATAGAGACAATTTAACATTCCAGCTTCTGGCCACCAGGGGGAGCAGTCACATTCCTTTGTTCTTTTGTGTACTTCCTGGAGATTTTATGGCCTCATAAATCAGTTAAATTAGCCTCCCCACAAAGTGGTACCTAAATTTCCTACTTGACAGATGTAACTGTCTTTCGGGTTGCAAAGGTCGACAACGAGCTACACAAATTGGTCGAGAGCTCACCCCGACCTGGGCAGGCCTCGAACTCATGACCTTCTGGTCAGTAGAGATCTTATGCAGCTGACACCCAGCCAGCTGCGCCACATTCCCGGTGCCACATTCCCGGCTATGGCAGAACCTATTCTGTATTGTCGAAGGCTTTGATGGTTGGAATAACTGTGTTGCTGTGAGTTTTCCAGGCCATGTTCCAGAAGCATTCTCTTCTGACGTTTCGCCTGCATCTATGGCAAGCATCCTCAGGGGTTGTGAGGTCTGTTGGAAACTAAGAAAATTGGGTTTACAGTATATATCTGTAGAACGTCCAGGGTGAGAGAAATACTCTTGTCTGTTTGAGGTAGGCGTGAATGTTTCAATTGGCCAATTATTTTCATTTACCCGGGTCAGGGTGAGCGCTTAACCAATTGTGTACCTCGTTGTCGACCTTTGCAATCCGAACAACAGTTGCATCTGTCAAGTAGGAAATTTAGGTACCACTTTGTGGGGAGGCTAATTTAACTGATTTACGAGGCCATAAATCACCAGCTCCCCCTGGTGGCCAGAAGCTGAAATGTTAAATTGCCTCTGAGTGTCTTGCCTATACATGTTTGTATGTCAAAAAGCATTGAATGTTTGCCTGTATATGTGCATTGTGATCCGCCTTGAGTCCCCTGCAGGGTGAGAAGGGCGGAATATAAATTATATAAATAAATAATAGCCTAGCAGTTTCAAGGTCTGGCTTCTTACTGCCTAGGGGAATCCTTTGTTGGTAGGTCATTAGCTGGCCCTGATGGTTTCTTGTCTGGAATTCCTCTGTTTTTGTCTGTTGTTCTTTATTTACTGATATGATTTTAGAGTTCTTACTGCCCCCAGGCAGTAAGAAGCCAGACCTTGAAACTGCTAGGCCATTAAATGCTAAACAAGGTGGCCAATTGAAACATTCTCACTTACCTCACACAGGCAAGAGTTCTTTCTCTCATCCTGGACATTCCCCAGATATATAAAAAGCCATTTTTCTAGACCTCATAACCTCTGATGATGCCTGCCATAGATGCAGGCGAAACGTCAGGAGGAAATGCTTCTGGAACATGGCCACACAGCATGGAAAACTCACAACAACCCAGAACCTACTCTCATATCACCCAAGAGAGGACACAAAAATCACCGAAAATTGGAGGAAATGATGAAAAGTGATGCTGAATAACAACCAATGGAGCCAAAAGGTGCTGTAAGAGGTTCCCCCAAAGGAGCCTGGCCCACGATGATGCCAAGCCCAGGTGGTGCTGCCTTGTTCCAATTCCCCGGCCCCTGTCCAAGCACTCCTTCCTCATTAGCCAATTAATTAGCTCATGAACCGGCTCATTAGTATCTTCCGCTGGCATTTCGAGAACAGCCTGCGGCGGAGGCGGGCACCTGTCCAGGCAGACCTGGCTTCCGATGGCGTTTGCCTTGTTGGCTGCATCAGCACAGAGGGAGGCTCTTTGCAGTCCATTAATCCTCATATGCAAGATTTTAAAATGAGATAGATATACAGTATGTATATATACACACATGTATATATACACACGTTTACATATATACATACACATTTGTATATATACACATATGCACACATCCACACATATACATATACACACATGTTTACACACATATATACATACATGGACATACACGTTTACATATATACACACATATAAACACTTATACCTATATACATATACATACACACATGCAAATATACACACATGTTTGTATACATATGTAAATATTCATATGTACATATACACCTATACATATACAAATATTTATACACACATATACATACATGGCCATGCACGTTTACATGTATACACACATATACACACATATAAACACTTATACCTATATACATACACATGCACACATATGCAATTATACACACATATGCATACATGTACATATACACACACGTTTATACTCATACATATACATACATAGGCATACACATTTACATATACAGTACATACACATGCACACATATGCAATTATACACACATATGCATATATGTGCACCTATACATATACACACACGTTTATACTCATACATATATACATACATAGACATACACATTTACATATATACACACATATATATAAACACTTATACATATATACATACATACACACATATGCAATTATACACACATATAATTGTGTATATAAATATAAATACTTTAAATAAATAAATAAAAAATATGCATACATATGTACATATTCATATGCACACATACACCTATACATATACAACATGCTTATACTCATACACATACATACACTCATATACATAAATGCACATACACATTTACATACACACATATATACACACTTATACATATACATACACATATGTACACAAATGCATATACACACACATATATGCATTCAAATGTACATATATACAGTATGCATACACACACGTGTTTTATGTTTTTATGTTATTGTATTTCTGGGCTTGGCCTCATGTAAGCCTTCCCGAGTCCCTTTCGGGGAGATTGTGGCGGGGAACAAATCAAGATTATATATATATATAAAAATAAATAAGCACACACATATAAATACACACAGAGACATACACACACACACACACATACACACACATTTAACATCCATCTCTCTCTGTCACTCAGTATCCTTTTCTCAAGGAAGTGTGCAAACATGCAGGCAGCCGTCATGAGTGGGGAAAAAACAAGCATTCTCCATAGAAAAAGATGAAGCCATGCCAATTTTGACAGACAGGCGCTGGATGCCACGCAAAGCCAGCTGCTGCCATTCATTGCACAGAGATAGATAGATAGATAGATATATAGATAGATATGCTATCCGCCATGAACTCTGAGGCTCTGCCTTTGCCCCATGGCTCCTATCAGAACTCTTTATCATCTTCATTAATGTAAGTCGTAGCCTCGTGCTGCCCAAAGCCTGCCGGACACGCTATTTTAGGCCTTCCCCTTCACAACGTCCCAAAGACATCTCTTTACTGCTTTCTAATAAACCCCAAAAACAAAGGAAGAAAGCCACCGATGGCTGCGGTTTGAAACAGAGGTGCAAAGCATTGCTTTCATGAGGACTGTCCCTTCTTTAAAGGCTGGAAAGCCCCCCTTTATATGGCTGGCAGGTATCCCATATAATCAGGGATGCCCCCTTTTTGAAGGCTAGAAGGCTTTCCCTTTTATAAACACTGAGCAAGATGCCAACCCCCCCCCCCCCGGGTATTATGGAATGACAGAAGTGGGTGTGCCTTGTACAGGGTCGGATTTTACATTACACGAACTACACGCCCACGTGGGGTGCCACATATTCAGGGGCGCATCCGGCTGCGAAACGCCCCTTCTCAGTCTCCGGCCCTGTGGAAGGCGGCCTGCCCGCGCCGCACCAAATGCGCATGCACATCCAGCATCCAGAGCCACCCGCAGCAGCTCAGGCCTGAGCCACCCGCAGCAGCTCCACCCCCGGCCACCAAACCTTCCTCCTCAGTCTCCAGCCCCGTGGAAGGCGGCCCGCCCGCACCGCACCAAATGCGCACATGCGGAACCAGCTGACTCTGCGCATGCACACCCAGCACACAGGGGCGATCTAAGGTAATTTTATATGGTAAGCGAACATTATTTTGGCGCCCCAAACATTGTTTTGGCGCCCCCCCATGTAAAACAAATATACAATAATATCACAATACCATTAGTAGTATTATATTGTATCAATGTATATACAATATATTACAGTACATACTATGTTATATCATAATTATATTATACTACATTACAATATAATTATATTATGATATATTGACATAATATAATATAACATTCTATTATATTATATATAAAATAATAAATAAAATTATTTATTTAAATAAAATGATCCTCTACTAAATATTTTCATTACTCCTATAAAACTCAAATAACCCAAAATAAAGTAAAATAAAATATTATATATTACTATTTGCCTGCGCAGTTGTGCCTGCCTCTCCTTGATGCTCCTGGCGGGAGGTGGGCGGGTGTGGTAGGGTTCACACGTGATTGGGCCTGGCGAGGGAGTTCGCCTCAGCGCGTGGCGGCTACTTCCGGTGCCGCTGTCAGGAGGCAATACGTCGCCAATACCCCTTTGGCTCCCCTCCCCTCTCCCTTTGTCTCCACCCCCTGCCTGCCCAATTGGGTCACCGTATTCGGCGGCAAAGGGAGAGGGGAAGCACTCCCTGCCTGCCCGATAGGGAGTGCTTTGCTTACAGGCTTCTGCGCACAGGAGCTACTGGGCATGTGTGGAGGTTTTCGCGCATGCACAGTTGCTCCTGCGCTCAACTTCAGCTCCGGAGCAACTGCGACTGCGCGAAAACCTCCGTGCATGCCCAGAAGCGGCGTTGGAGCGCATAAGGCCGGGGCCCAAAAGCAGGCAGCCACGGCGCTGCCTAAGGAACATCGCCAGGGCCAGGACGCTGTCTGGCGCCCGGGGGGATTCGCCCCTTCCCAGATGCCGTCCCATGCGGCCGCTTCCTTGGCCTACCTGTAGGACCACCCCTGCCAACACACATACGCACCCTCCACGAGGCTGGAGACCGAGGAGGAGCGCCCAACAACTGGATGCACCCCCAAACATGTGAATAATATTCTACCTTTTATTTTTCAGTGATTTTTTTTGGGGGGCAAAATAATGTTTGCTTACCATTTAAAATTACCTTAGTCCGATCCTGGCCTTGTGCAATTTATGAATGTGGAAAATAGGTGGGAGTTTCCAGACAAACACATTGCTAAGTCAAACCAGTGGTTCTCAACAGGGAAGTGTAGATCCAGCCCTAGTCTCATTGCTTCTGTACAAATGAGGAAGCACATTGTGTGCCATGCGCTTGCTGCACAAGGCCCAGAAGTTTAGCAATGGCTCCAAGGAAAACAAGTCTGTCCTTCCCTTTGAATGGTGCTAAGATGAAGGTTCAGATAAGGACATGAGACAAAATGCCTCTCTAAAGTGGACTTTCCCTCCTATTGTTGAGCTTATCCACACTCTTCCCAAAACTTTAGTAGATGGCCCCATATGGTTCCAATCTCTTAATGTTTCTCCACCTTCCTAATGCGGCGACCCCTTAATTCAGTTCCTCATGTTGTGTTGACCCCCAACCATAACATTATTTTCGCTGCTACTTCATAACTGTAATTCTGCTCCTGTTATGAATCGTCATGTAAATATCTGATAAGCAGGATGGATTTTCATTCACTGGATCAAATTTGGCACAAATACCTGATACGTCCAAATTTGAACACTGGATTGACACTGATTTTGTCATTTGGGAGTTGTAGTTGCTGGGATGTATAGTTCACCTACAATCAAAGAGCATTCTGAACTCCACCAAGGATGAAATTCAACCAATCTTGGCACACAGAACCCCCATGACCAAGAGAAAACAGTAGAAGGGTTTGATGGGCATTGACCTTGAGTTTTGGAGTTGTAGTTCACCTACATCCAGAGAGCGCTGTGGACTCAAATAATGATGGATCTGGACCAAACTTGGCATGAATACTCAATATGCCCAAATGTATACACTGGTGGAATTTGGGGAAAATAGCCATTGACATTTGGAAGTTATAGTTGCTAGGATTTATAGTTCACCTGTAATCAAAGAACATTCTGAATCTCACGAATGACAGAATTGGGCCAAATTTCCCAAACATAACCTGTCATAACCAGGCTGTCTTAAAGAAGCCAAGCCCACTGTAATGAGTAGTAAAAGTTTATTAGCAACAACACAAAACTTAAAATGTAGTCAATTTGACCAAACACACTGAAAGCGAAGTGTGCAAGCGCTGGAAACTCAAAACGGGACCAGCCTGGCCAAACAGAGTCAGATACGCAAAATGCAGATTAATTTTCCGGAAAATCCGCAACAACGCAAACAAGCAGGAACAAAGGATTAGGGAGTCACATGTCATCAGCCAGTCTGTAGTCGTCACGCCAAGAGGAGCAGTCAGCGGGAAGTCGTCAATCCAAAAGGGGCAGGCAGAAGAGAAACGGAGAAGCAGTCCCAGGTCAAACTGAAAGAGCAGTCAGAGTTACGGAGTAGCCAGAAACGACCCAAAGTCAAAACAGGAAACCAGGAAATCTAGCACACAGGGATTTAAGTTGGTGTAGCGATAAAAGGGTACAAGATGCGATCCTACCAGATACGATACCAGAGTCCAGAAGGCAGTCCAAGGTACACAGTCCAACGATCAGCAACACAGCAACACATGGCAGGGCATGGGCAGCAAGAAAGACTCCTTGCCAGCTGCCAGGAAGCGTTATTTCCAACCCACCTTCATTCAACGTTCCTCCTCAGAACTTGATTGAGCTAACGCCCCATCATCATTCCTTTCAGCCGCTACCATTTCCTCACGTGCTGCTTTTTGCCTTTCATGCCAGGCCATCCATCTTCTGCGGTGACACCCCAGCATGACGCCTAATCCCGTACTCTGATTCCCATCCCCAGCAAAGCCGGCAAATGAATCACTACTAGTAGGTTCTTCACACACATCCCGTATCTGCTGTACTCTAGTCCAATCCAAATCACTGGATACTTCTTCAGAACTTTGCAAATCCTCATCTCCATCTCCCATAGACTGCTCCCCATCGTCACACCCATCATCCCCTGAAAATCCCAGGAATGTATCCTCATCAGAGGATTTGCCTTATTCTCTTCCTTTCCTGCTCCTCGTCAGATTGACTCAAGAGTAGCCCGTTTCGCGTTCCTAGCCCCAATCTCCTCTCTCAGCCTCAGACTCTACTACAACAGAACCTCCACGACCAACATAAAATATTGTGTTTTCTTTGGCGACCCCTCTGACACCCCCTTGCGACCCCCTAGGGGTCCCGATGCCCGGGTTGAGAAACACTGACTTAAATCAATACTTTCAGTCAATGTATAGGCGAGACACAGAATTGTTAAGAGCTTCTGCCCATTAAATTCTGCACTATATAAATATAAATTTTGAATTTGGCAAAAGGAGAAAAAAAAGTTTGAATAGTATTTATGCTTTCTAGGATCCTCCAGTGCGAACCTATGGCCAAGGCCTGCCATTGTTTTGGGCTAGAGACCTAGAGATTCCTGGAAAGATCACACTAATGAAATCAGCAGAAGTTGCGCATGATGCAAATGTGTTTGGCTCTAGTGCTGAAGATGGACTCATAGGAAATTGGCCTGATTTTCTTAGGAACGGGGAGGGCACCCTCTAGTGACAATGACATTTTCCTGCAGAGCCCAGCCGATAGTTTCGGGAGCAAAAGAAGAGGACAAGAACGGGTTGTTCCAGCAAAGGCTCTCCGAAGGAATGAGTAAAGGCCGCTTGTGGATTGCCATCATCTGCGTCATCCCCGAGTCCCACCTTTCGTCTCTGGCACCATCCATGTGCTGCAGGAAGTCACAGATAGGAAAGGGAAATGGGAGAATTCACTTGCAGCCGGGGCTTGTGCTGTAAAGACACTACATGCAGCGGAAGATGCTTCGTTCTTCGTGACTTCCTGGACCAGAGCTCCCCATCAGCCGTGGCCACCCCCAGCTCCGTCAAGGTTAAGCCAGTCACGTCAAGGATACCACCCACCCACCTTGACCTTGGTCGGCCCCTCTTCCTTTTTCCTTCCTTTTTCCCCAGCATCATTGTCTTCTCCAAGGTTCCCTGTCTTCTCATTATGTGGTCTCTAAACTTCTTTCCTCCAGTGAGAAGTCGGGCTTTATTTCCTGGAGGATGGACTGGTTGGACCTTCTCGCGGTCCAAGAATTTTCCTCCAACACCACAGTTCAAAAGTGTCTCTCTTCCTTCGCTCAACCTTCCTTATGGTCCAGCTCTCACATCAATAGGTTACTATGAGGCAGGGGTCGGGAACCTACGGCCCGCGAGCCATATATGGCTCTTTTGGCAATTCTTTATGGCTCACAGGCGCGGCAGGCGAGGTATCCGGCCCCTCCCCACCCAAGGAGTTACCGGAAAGCGGTCCTGGGCTGCGGAAAACGCTGCGTGGCGGGCCCTGGCAGGCCTGAAACTTGCAGCAAGGAAGGCTGTGAGGGCCAGGGCAGGCCGGGCCCGCCACGCAGCATTTTTCGCTGCCCAGGGACACTTTCAAGCAACTCCTTGGGCAGGGAGAGGCTGAATGCCAGGCCGCAGGCCGCTCCCTACCCCAAGGAGTTGCCATAAAGCGGTCCTGGGCCACGAAAAATGCTGCGTGGCGGTCCCTACCGGGCCCAAAACGCACAGCGAGGGAGGCAAGGAGGACCAAGGCAGGCCGGGCCTGCCACGCGGTGTTTTCCTCAGCCCACGGCCGCTTTCCAGCAACTCCTTGGGCGGGAAGGGGCTGGATGCCGGGCCGCAGGCCGCTCCCCACCCAAGGAATTGCCAGAAAGCAGTCCTGGGCCGTGGAAAACGCTGGGTGGCGGGCCGTACTGGGCCCAAAACACACAGCCAGGGAGGCGGGGAGTACCGGGGCAAACGGCCCCGCGTGGACAGTGGCCTGAGACCTTTCCCCACCTGACTGGAAGCCAAGCCAGGGCCAGCGGCGAGAAAGGGGGGGAGGGGAAGGCACAGCCCCCCCCCCGCGAGCCCTCCCCTCTAACAGAGAGAAAAAATGGCCTAAAACAGAGAGGCCGGATGCATGGCATGCCCCCACCAAACCCGGTACAACGGCGGGGGAGGAGGGAAGAGTGCGGGAGAGCTTCCACGAACAAAGGAAGCTATGCAGGTAAAGGTCCCTGCCGATGGCACAGCTGGGCACGGGGGAATCCTTTTCTCATAATATGTACGTACTGTATATACTCACATTTAGTTGAATTCAGTGTTAAAATATATTATATATATTATATGGCTCTCACCGAAATAAATTTCCAAATATTTTGCTTTTATGGCTCTCTCGCTCAAAAAGGTTCCCGACCCCTGCTATGAGGAATACAATTGCTTTTTTTTTTGCACACTTAAAAGTTTAAGTGTGCTTTAACTATGCAGACCTTCGTTGCCAGTGTGATGTCTCAATTCTTCACTATTTTATCGAGATTGGTCCTTGCTGTCCTCCCAAGAAGGAAACGTCCTCTGATTTCCTGGCCCAGTCTGCGTCTGCAGTCATCTTTGCGCCTAGGAATACAAAGTCTGTTGCTGCCTCCACGTTTTCTCCCTCCATTTGCCAGATATCCATCAGTCCGGTTGTATCATCTTGGATTTTTTGATGTTTAAGCGCAACCCAGCTTTTGCACTGTCTTTCACCTTGGTTAGAAGGCTCCTCAGCTCCTCGCTTTCAGCCCTCAAAGTGGTATCATCTGCATATCTAAGACTGTTCATCTTTCGTCCAGCTATTTAAACTCCAGCCTTGGGTTTGTCAAGCCCCATACGTTGCATGGTCTCTCGTTCCCCTGCCTTTTCTAAACCCAGCTTGGACATCCAGCTACTTTCTCTCCATGCCTTGATGGAGTCTACCTTGCAGGATCTTGAGCATTACTGGCATGTGAAATAAGGGCCATTGTACAAAAGTTTGAGCATTCGTGTCTTTTTTTTTTGGTATGAGAATAGAAGTTGATTTTTTTCCAATCTGGCCATTCTTGTGTTTTCCATATTTGCATTATTATTATTATTATTATATAATGGACTTGTAGACTACTGCTCATCTATGGCAGTGTTTCCCAACCGGTATTCCGTGGCACACTAGCGTTCCGTGAGCGATCACGTGGTGTGCCGCGGGAAAACCTCTCTTCCTCCCTTTCTTCCCCCTCCTGCCTGCTGCACCTGCTTGGGGGAGGAGGAGGAAGGGCTGGGTGGTGGCGGCAGCAAAGGAGGGGCTGGGACGCCGCCTCCTTCGGCCGTTTCCCCTCCACGCGCCAGCCAACCAGCCCATTCTGGCTGCCAGAGAGGGCCTGGGCACCTGGGGGAGCCGAGTTTGGCCGTCTCACGTCTTCTGTCGGGCTTTGGGAGTTGTAGTTGCTGGGATTTATTATTCGCCCACAATCAAAGAGAAATCTGAACCCCACCGACGATAGAATTGGGCCAAACTTCCCACACAGAACCCCGATCACCAACAGAAAAAACTGTTTTCTGATGGTCTTTGGCAACCCTTCTGACACCCCCTTGTGACCCCCCAGTGGTCCCGACCCCTAGGTTGAGAAACAGTAAGCTGGGCTGAAGTCGGGTGCTCACCCTGACCCGGGCTTCAAATTGCTAACTTTTTGATTGGTAAGATGTATTGCTGCAGGTGATTAACCAGCTGTGCTAAAGCCAGTTGCACAGCCATGGATAAAGAAAAGAGGCAACAGGTTCCCGAATGAGTCTATCAGTGTTTCCCAACCGGTGTGCCGTGCGCGATCATCAGGTGTTCCGTGGGAAACCTCCCCCGAGCAGAGCGAGGAGGCTGCACATGTATTTTTTTTCCAACAGAGAGAAAATAAAGGTAGTGTGAGCCTCTGCGCAAAGTCTGGCTGCCTAGCAAGGTGACAGAGGCGCGCTCCCGTGGGGCTTCTCTCTGTTTGGCCCGCGTGCTCCTCCTGGGGCTGCGTCCTCTCTCCCACTGGTCTCTGCCCTAATGCGGGAGAGTCTGCGAGGGAAGGTGCTGCAGAAAGGATGGGAGCTGCGTGGGGAGGTGGTGGGGTCGGCGGCGGCAGCAGCAGCAGAGGCCGAGACCGGGAGGTTTGCTAGCCATCAGACGGGATGAGGAGGCAGCTGTGAGCCCGACCCTGTGGAGTCTGCGAGTGAAGGAGACGTGGAGGGACAGAGAGAGAGAAGGTCGCCGTGGGGGGCCTTCGCTCCATCCACTCACATTTTCCTCCTCCCGTTGCATCTCCCCCTTGCTGTGCCTTTGGCCCCCGCCGTATTCCGACTGCTGACCCTTCTTCCCTTGATAGCTCCATCCTTGCTTGCTTTCAGAATTGCTTTCTGAAGCCCCCGCTAGCATTGCCCTGCTGGGAGCAATGGTCCTGAAACCCAGCCTCCCCTCCCTTTCCCGGGGGAACTATCAACTCCCAGCAACTACAACTCCCAAATGACAAAATCAGTTTTTTTGACTGATGGTCCCTCCTTAGGTTAGTATTAGTATGTTTTGTGGCCAAATTTGGCAGCAATTTGTCCAGTGGTTTTTGAGTTATGTTAATCCCACAAATGAACATTATATATATATATATAGAGAGAGAGAGAGAGAGAGAGAGAGAGAGAGAGAGAGAGAGAGAGAGCACAACAGCGCAGGCAGAAAAGCAATCAACACAGGGAAGCATGTCTGTGTAGGAGGGTGAACATTAGGAAGAACGTCCTGACTGTGAGAGCTGTTCAGCAGTGGAACTCTCTGCCTCAGAGTGTGCTTCCGTCATTAACTATATGTATTACTGTGTCATTTTGGTTGGTGGTGTGCCCCAGGATTTTGTAAATGTAAAAAATGTGCCCCGGCTCAAAAAAGGTTGAAAAACACTGGTCTATGTGACTACTATAGAGAATTCGTTTATTTAAAACCACATCAAAGAAATGACCCCATTCACTTTTAATTTTTTTTTCTTCTTCTTAAAAAAAAAAAAAGGCAAGAGAAGACCATATTCCCCCAAAGCGACAGCTGGAGAATCCAGCATTCCCTTGAAAATAGCTTGCCCAAAAGTGCAACTTGGAGGATCAAGCTCCACAATGACCTCCCACCCGGACCATGGCCGATACGCGAGAAAGAGCGAGGGAACATGACTGTTGGCAAAGGGAAGACAAGGGGCCCCTCCCAGGTGAGCTCTGGCAAGGTTTCATGGGAAGACTGAGCTGGAAAAAGCAAGAGAGTCCCGTCTCATGGGACACTTCCAGGCAAGAGAGAGAACGCATCATTCCCACCCACTCTATCAAGAGGTCAATGTCTTACTGAGAAGGATGCCTCTGAGGAAACAGGCGAGCGTTGCCAAGAGGGAAGAGGACCAAAGCATTTCGGTACACGGAAAGAGACAAAGGATCCCTCAGATGTGATGTCTTAAGCAAAACATGACAGGAGGTAAATGGCTTCCCCTCAAGAAGGAACATGGAGGCATTAGTGTCTGTTGGGTGGAAAAGGGAGTTCAAAGGTCACTTCGAGGTATGCAAATCCAAGGCCTCTGAGAAGGGAAACAACCAAGGATCATTCCACCCAGTTTCAACAGGCCTCATCTCTACAATACACCAAAAACAAAAAAACTCCTTGCAGGTTCAAGACTATAATTCCCATTAACTGGGAAGTCGTTCCTGGAAAATGCTGGGCTTCAGTTGACTCTAAGAGAACCAAATGAGGAGGGATACTAGGACAAAGAAACCTGGCTGAAGAAGGGTCCTAGCCCTCTAAAGAAGGTGAAAAGGTCAAAAGAGTAGTGTCCGAATCATAGGCCAAGGATGGTGGGAAGTGTCGGCTAAACAGCCTGTGGGCAGAATCCAAACTACACCCACCCCCAAGGAAGCTGCTTCCCTTCTACCAGGCATTCTCTCCCCAAAAGCCAAGGGACACACATGCACAGAGATCCGCCACTGATGCTGCTTCTCTAGAGAGCTGCCTCCACAGTGAAGTCCAAAAGGGGTCCAGTCCAGTGTTGACCCCGGCAGACCTGGAGGAGTCAGAGGGATCCGCCCGCTTTCTGGCCGCAGGAACGAGAGAGCTGTGAGAAGGGGAAGGAAGGCCGGAGGGGAACCTCTCGAGTAACCCCACAAAATCATAGGCAAACAAGGCAGCAGCAACGACAGTCCGTGACGAGAGAGGGAGAGCTAGTTCCGCAAGGCAGCCAACCTGAAAGGAGAGGGAGGAAATCAACAGGTGAGAATGATTTTTTTAAAAGGTAGCCAATGGGCACAAATATGGGACTGGTCTCAGGTACATTGAGGAAACCACTTTTTGGCCTCTTACAAAAGACAAAAAGGACTTTAAAGATGGTCCCAGTAGTGATCGGCAGACTGGGTGCAGTGCCTAAAGACCTTGGCCTGCACTTAAACACAATTGGCACTGACAAAATTACCATCTGTCAGCTGCAAAAGGCCACCCTACTAGGATCTGCATGCATGGCTAAGTGTCAGCTGCATAAGATCTCTCTGACCAGTAGGTCATGAGTTCGAGGCCTGCCCGGGTCGAAGTAGGTGCTCGACCTTTAAGTGTAGCCTGCTGTCGACCTTTGCAGCCCGAAAGACAGTTCAATCTGTCAAGTAGGAGATAAAGGTACCACATTTTGACTGAATTATGAGACCATTAAAGAACTCCAGAAACGCTGAGGAATGCGGAAGGAACAACAAGGGATGCTAGAACGCTAGAGATGAGGAGTGTGTCAGCTCCCCCTGGTGGCCAGAGTTTGCCTCTGTTCGTCTATATGTTGTATGTTGAAACAGCAGGGATTGTCTGCTAAGTATGTGTACTGTAATCTGCTCTGAGTCCCCTTCGGGGTGAGAAGAGCGGAATATAAATAAAGTAAATAATTAATAAATAATAATTATTTGCTGATACATCACACAGTCCTAGACACTTGGGAAGTGTCCGCCATGTAATCCAATACAGCAGCCAGCAGAGTGACCTTGTTTGCTGTGAACTAATCTTTTTTTGTTTCAAATAATAACAACAACAACCATTTTATTTGTATTTCGCCCTATCTATCTTCCCGAGGGGACTCAGGGTGGATTCCAGCATAACAATGGCAAACATTCAATGCCTACATGAAACACAGGATACTAACATAAAATCCCAGAAAACCCCCCACAGGGACACACTCCCCCGTCATCCACCAAGGCGACCAAAGCTGTCTCAGTTCCGAGACCAGGCCTAAAACTAGACTGTGATAATCGGTGTCATCCAAGAACCCCTGGAGCTGAGAAGCCATGGAATGAAAAGAGTGGCACTCTCTGTCTGGGGTCGACAAGATGCACAGAAAGGTTTAGATCAAAAGTATTGAAGACATCCCAGGGCCATGTGCTGCAGAGTATCCGCTGCACCCTCGAATAGATTACTGCAACGCACTCTACGTGGGGCTGCCTTTGAAGACAGTTCGGAAACTGCAATTAGTTCAACAGGCAGCAGCCAGATTACTAACGGGAGCTACATACAGGGAGCATACCACCCCCTGTTGTGTCAGCTTCACTGGCTGCCTGTCCAATTCCGAGCTCAATTCAAAGTGCTGGTTTTGACCTTTAAAGCTCTATACAGTTCTGGCCCAGCTTACTTGTCCGAACGCATCAGCCTCTACGTCCCACCTCGTAACTTAAGATCATCCGGGGAGGCCCTGCTCTCGCTCCCGCCTACTTCTCAAACGTGGGGACGAGAGACAGGGCCTTCTCGGTGGTGGCTCCCCGTCTGTGGAATGCGCTCCCTATTGATATACGATCAATCCCATCCCTCCTGGCATTCAGGAAAAAAGTGAAATCCTGGCTACGGGACCAGGCGTTTGCACATTAGCACGATACAGCACTTTAGAATGGATTGAAATGGCAAACTTGTGGACATGACCCAATGCTTCTATTATGGACGGAATACTGTTTTTAACTTATGTGAATGTATATGATGTATTTTAATGCTAATTGTATTTTAATTATTTTAATGCTAACTGTATTTTAATGTATTTAATTTTGACTGTTTTTAGTTTTCTATTATATGTATACGCCGTTGTTGGCATCGAATTGTTGCCGTTGTTAGGTCGCTCTGAGTCCCCCCTCGAGGGTTGAGAAGAAGCGGGGTAGAAGTGGTGGATATAAATAAATAAATAACCCATTTGGGAAGCAAACCGACCTCCGTGAAAGTTGGTCCTCCTGGGAGCGCGTGGAGCTCTCTCCCACAGCCGAGGCACCTTCGGGCAGCTGGTTCAGCTGGTCCATGATCTCCAAGCCGTTCTCCTCGGCAATCTGGACGATCAGGCTGTCCACTTGCTCCTGCGGCGTGGTTAAGGTGGTGGCTGAGCTCATGGAGTCCTCCATCACCTGCGGGCAGAGAGTGGACCTTCAGCAAAGAAGAGGAGGAGGCAATGCAGCCAAACCTACCTGAGCCAAGGCCATACCTGTCCATTTGTTTAGAGGCAGGTTTCAGTTCACAATGGCCCTCATTATTGCCCATCCAGACCTTCCTGCATGGCGTGATAGGGCTGGACTCTACAATTCTATGCTCTGCAACACTTCGAGGGACTACAGCAGTGGTTCCCAATGTTTTGTTTTTTTATTATTATTTTATTTTTTTTTTGACCAGGAACCACTCTCCAACATTAGTACCAAAAGGGTTACGAATCAAATTTTGGTCAAGTTTAGATTCGGTTTGGTTATTTGGGGTGTTAATTCAGAAAATGGCATTGGATAAACCACATCAGCTCTAGTTTCTGATACAAAACATATGCCATCCAGTAGTCGCTATCTTCTCGCCCACAAAATACATATTTAATAATCTAGAGCAGGCCTGGGCAAACTTTGGCCCTCCAGGTGTTTTGGACTCCAACTCCCACAATTCCTAACAGCCGGCAGGCTGTTAGGAATTGTGGGAGTTGGAGTCCAAAACACCTGGAGGGCCAAAGTTTGCCCAGGCCTGCTCTAGAGCCACAGACCTTATTTTAGGTTTTGCAGCCCACCAGTTAGCCCCGGCCCACAGGTTGGGAGCCACTGGGTTACAGAATAGATGGCCCCTAAACGGCCCACGAAACCACTCACCGAAGTGTGGACATCCAAGTTCTGAACCT
Source organism: Anolis apletophallus (assembly GCA_030556195.1). Lineage (NCBI taxonomy): Eukaryota > Metazoa > Chordata > Lepidosauria > Squamata > Anolidae > Anolis > Anolis apletophallus. Next base: position 7,933,718 of record JARBWK010000014.1, read on the forward strand.
GCTGCTCAAACTTGTCCATCACAGCAGAGACCTTCTGGAGGTCCATCGAGTTGAGAGCTTTGTCCAGGGATTTGGTCACCTGGGCCATATTCTTTGTCACCTGTAGTTAGGTATTAGAAAGGTTATGCTTAGGCAGAAGCATTGTGAGCATGGATTGTAGTTGAAGAGTTCTGGGAGTTATAATAGCCACCCAACATTATTTTTTTCCAAGTTCTGATTGTTTCTCAAAGGGACAGTATCTGTCAGGACCACCGTATCAGCCTGGGACTGGATGCCATAAAGAAGGGAGGTTGGGGGGTGGGTGGGGGTCTGGATACAGTTCGGGAAGGTAGTGTAGATAAGACATCTGTTTTGTGAGGGAAATTGAAACTGAAGTTAACAGACCGTGGCCACAGTGTTTGGGGGCGGATGGGAGTTGGGGCTGATATATACAGGAGGTTGAAGCGGGACAACGTTAGAAATGTCTTTTTAGGATTGTGGAAAGAAGGAATAAATCCCTTGTCTCCAGCGTTGTATTGTTGTGAGCAGATTTTAACTCCAAGATCTTCCAGAGCAGGGGTAGGGAACCTATGGCTCGGGAGCCAGGTGTAGCTCTTTTCATGATTGCATCTGGCTCACCAGAGCAGCCCGGGCCTCGGTTTTCCAGCATGTAGCAGGGAGGAGTGACGCAAATGCGCCGTGACTGCCGCTTCCATAGCCGCCTCTTCCTCATCCCCCTCTGCTCTCGGGGACCTGTGCCCTCTTTGCCGGGGATGGCAGAGCCTCGCCCTCATCTTCCTCTTCGTCCTCCGCCATGGGCCTCGGGAGATGCAGCAGAAGCGGACCTGGCCCTGGCGCCACGGACCCGGCCTCGCTGCCCCCGGGGGACAACCAGATCATCAACCTCATCGTAGGGCAGCTCAAGAGCCGCAGCCTCTTCGACGCCTTCCGGAGGGGCTGCCTCGCCAATGTCAACACCAAGGTCAGCCTTGGTCCCACGCCTTCCTCCCCCTTCCTTCCTTTCTTTCTCTCTCTTTTTCTTTCATTCTTTTTCCTCCCTCTCTACCTTCTTTCCTCCCTCCCTCTTCATTCCATCCTTCCTTCCTCTTCCATTCTTTCCTTCTCTCCTTCTTTTTCCCTCCCTCTCTCCCTTCTTTCCTCTATTCTCCCTCTTCTTGCCTTTCTCCCCCTTCACCCTTTCCTTCTCCTTCTCTCCTTCCTTTTACCTCCCTCTCTCCCCTTCCTTCTTTCCTCCATTCTCCCTCTTCACCCTTTCCTTCTTCTTCTCTCCTTCCTTTTCCCTCCCTCTCTCCCTCCTCCTTCCTCTTCTATTATTTTCCCCAAATCTTCATTTCCTTCTCTTTCCTTTTTCATTTCCCTCTCTCCCCTTCTTTCTTTTCTTCTTTTCCCTTCATTATTTTACTTTTTCCTCACTCCCTTTCCTTTCTTTTCACCCCCTTTCCTTTCCTCCCTTCCTGTTTCCTTCTTTCTTTTCCCCACCTTGTCTCTCTTGCTTTTCTTTTCTTCCTTTTCCATAGTTTGTTCTTCATTTCTTTCTTCCTCTCCCCCTCCCTCCTTTATTTCCTCTGTCTTTCTTCCTTTCCCCCTTCCTTCCTCCCGTCTTCTCTTCCTTCCCAGAGTCCTGAGCGTGCCTTTTGCAGAGCCGGGTCTGAAGTGTCCGGTCATTCTGCCGGGGGAATTCTTTTCTCATTGTATGTACGTATAGACTCACATTTAGTTGAATTCAGTCTTAAAATATAATATAAAATATATGGCTCTCGCGAAAATAAATTTCCAAATATTTTGCTTTCATGGCTCTCGGAGTCAAAAAGGTTCCCGACCCCTGTTCCAGAGTCTGACAGTATCATCCAAAGTGATACAGAGCCCATCTGTTAGGTACTTTCTTAAACGAGGGGAGAGCAACTCCATCACCCAACAGCAACTTACCCCTTTCATCGTCACTGCCGTTTGGACCTTGGAGGCCACGGCATCCACCCTTGAAGCCATGCGGAGCCAGTTCAGGCCCTCGTTCTTCTTCCGAATGGCGTTCTCAGCGTAAACCCGGGCACATTCCACATTCTTCTGCTGAAGTGCCTGGAGCACAGAAAAGGACAAGGGAGGCCCTCAGATGGAATCCACTCAGACCGGGAGGCCTTAAAAGATCTTCAAGATCTTCACCACTTCCTACACATTCTGAAAACTGCTTTCACCCACGCATCCGCACTGGCCTGCTTGCGCCGTGCCAAATGCACAGCTGGGCGGAGCCTCCCACCTGCAAAACGTTCCTCCTTTTTGGCCTCATTTAGGGCGATTAGCGCCTCTGTTCAGCTAGAGTCGTGCCGCACCAATGGCGCATGCGTGGAACCTGGCGGCCGGATGCGCCCCTGACCACGTGGTGCCCTACACGGCCACGTAGTTTGCATACCATTAAATTCGCCCCTTGGGAGGGGGGGCTTACATGACATAAATATAGAGTCAACCACTACAAAACCAGGAAGTTTAAAAAGCTTGGCAGCCACTGTGGTTGAAATGCACTTAAGATGTGAAACCCAGCACTTAGTACAGAGCTTAGAAATTCTGAGGTTTTAAAGCAAAGTGTTTTAAAATCATGAGGAACACAACAAAAAAGCTTGAAGATGGAGACATCCCAGAATAGAGGCTAGAAACCAAGAGGCGGAGTTCAAAAAGTGTTTACAGACCTCACAACCTCTGAGGATGCCTGCCGTAGATGCAGGCGAAACATCAGGAGAGAATGCTTCGGGAACATGGCCAGATAGGCCGGCAAACACACAACAACGCAGTGGTTCCGGCTATGAAAGCCTTTGACAATACAGTGTTTACAGTGGTCAAGTCAGTCCGCTGTACATTGTCCTGGCCCTCCATAAGGGGACACCTCCCAGACGCGCAAAGACAACAAAGACCCTTTTAGGGTCACGTAACCAACAGTATTCAGCTCCATCACCTTCTTGACTTTGGCCTGTTCTGTTTTGGAGTCCTTTTCTGCTTTCTTGGAAAGCTTTTCCAGCTGCTTGGCTGTAAACTAAGAAGAGAAAAAAGCAGAGGCTCAGCAAGTACAATGGGGGGGGGAGTCACTGCCTGCAGAAGAGGCTCCATTCCCGCAATTCCCAATCATCCTGCATTAGCCCAGATCAGAGGAGAAAGTGGGCTTGCACTGCCTGATAGCACATAATTCAATTACCGGCTGAGGGGCCGTATCCAACCCATGCTGTGAAAGGGGACTCTGGTGGGAAAGTGATTTGCATAGCATCACTTGCCTTCAGGTACAATTCACAGCAGAGTCACACTGCCAGCGGGATACTAGGCTCTGGAGGAGGACAATCTCTCTGCAGAGAACAACTCCGTTCTGCTGAGTTGCTGCTGCTCCTCAAATAGTAGAATAGAGATGGAAAAGATACTGCTCACAGGCTCAAGCAGACCCTAGATCAGTGGTTCCCAACCTTCCTAACAGCACCAACGATAGAATTGGGCCAAACTTCCACACAGAACCACCAGGACCACCAGAAAATATTGTGTTTTCTGATGGTCTTTGACACCCCCTCACCCGGCCCCCAGGTTGAGAAACGCTGCCCTAGATCCATTTTTTGTGGCTTCTAAATCCCCCCCCCCCCCCAGTCTTCTTTAGTTTTCTGTGTGACGTCAGGGCAATCTTTGCCTTAAAACTACACAGAAAGCACCTAAACAAAACAGGTAAAAAAATACCCAGATCTCACCCCTTACAAGGACCCCTAAATACACATATGAAAAACAAATTATCCCTATTCAGCCCCCTCTAAATGATAGTAAGAGACTGTTAAGGCATTGGATTTGACTGTGAAGCAGGTTTCAGGACCCCTATGGCTCGCGAGCCAGACGTGGCTCTTTTGATGATTGCATCTGGCTCGGGTGCCGATTGGCCGCCGCTGCGGAGGGCAATGACATGAGCGTGCAGCTCTGGTGCTTATTGGCCGCGGCCTCGAAAGGGGCATCTGAGGCGATGGCGGTGTTGCTGTTGCATGGTGCAGCTGCCATGCCTCCGTCGCCTCTCGCCTCTTTCCCTCTTCAGCGCAAGGGGCCTCGGAGAGGGTGAGTTGGGCCGCACAGCCGTCCTCACCCCCATTCCGCGAGAGAGCTGACCATCCGTGCGCCGAGGTGGGAGAAAGAGGGGAGCGATGTGGACGCGCCCGCATCAGGGCGGTGACACTCTGGGGAGAGAAGAGGCCCCCGCCTCCTCCTCCTCCATCCGCCTCAGCCGCCCAGCCCGCCCATGCTCTCTCTCAGTGGGCCAGCCACGGCCATGACCGACTTCAAGCTGGTCATCGTGCGGCTGAGCAGAGTTGCCGGCAAGGTGAGCAAGCGGGGCGGTAGGCGGGCCAGGTCCTTCGCTCCCTGACGCACGCGGCCCTCTGTGATGTCAGGGGCACTTCCACAAACCCCTGTCCCAGGAACAGGGGCCTTTTTCTTCCCTTTCTGCCCCTTTCACTGTATTTGTAGCACATGGTTATAGATATGTATTTTTGGCACATGGTTAGATATCAGGCCTGGGCAAACTTGGGCTCTCCAGGTATTTTGGACTTCAACTCCCACAATTCTGGCTGTTAGGAATTGTGGGAGTTGGAATCCAAAACCTCCGGAGGGCCCAAGGTTGCCCAGGCTATCTATCTAAAAATATATATATGGCTCTCACTCAAATAAATTTCCAAATATTTTGTTTTTATGGCTCTCTGAGCCAAAAAGGTTCCTGACCCCTGCTGTGGAGAGTGCATGGGATGCATGGCAAGGGGCACTGGCTTCCCAACATTGCAAAACTAAACATAGGGAGCACAACAAATTAACTAGAGACTCAGGGCCCTTCCAGACAGGCGCTATATCCCAGGATCTGATCTGGTTTCAAGCTGCAATCATTCTACAGTGTAGACGCAACCCTATTCTGCTAACCCAGAAGGAAGGCTTTTGATGCTGCAAAGCATCAGAGTCCCCCAACAAAATCCTAGAAACCATCACAATATACGCTCATCATACAAACAGTATACCTATGTGCACATTTTGCTGCAAGGCATCTAAGCCCTAACAAGAGCAAGTAACTCAAACTCAACACTCACCTTTAACTGGAAGAGTGTATCTGTTAAAGAGAAAAGGGTCAACAGTTAGAAGATTTCGGGGATAGGAGAAATCTCAATAGAGAAGTAATTATTTGTTATCAAAATTATTAAGACACATATACCTGCCCTTAAGAGTAGTCTCTGTAATTCCCAAGTAGAGTAGTCTTAAGAGTAGTCTCTGTCTCCCAAGTCTGGATAAAGGACATGCACCAATTCATCTCTAGAGTATTACTGTAGTAATGATGGCATTGTGGGCACTAAATTCTCAGTTCACAGGGCATGTAACTGACAAACTCACATATCTAAATACAATAGCATGCCATGTAGTATAGACAATAGACTTGGCCATGGTAGTCCACACTCTGGTTACATCCCAAATAGGCTACTGCAACGTGCTCTACGTGGGGCTGCCTTTGAAGACTGTTCGGAAGCTACAAATTGTCCAATGGGTGGCAGTCAGATTGCTCATCAGAGTGGTGTACAGGAAGCATACAACCTCCATTACATCAGCTCCGCTGGCTGCCAATCTGCTACCAAGCACAATTCAAAGTGCTGGCTTTAGCCTATAAAGCCCTAAACGGTTCTGGCCCAGCTTATCTGTTTAAGATCATCTGGGGAGGCCCTGCTCTTGGTCCTGCCTCCTTCATAGGCGCGATTGGCCTTTTCAGTGGTGCCCCCTCAGCTGTGGAACTCATTCCCCAGGAATATTAGATCAACCCCCTCCCTCTTGACCTTCTGCAAGAGAGTGAAAACGTAGCTTTGTGACCAAGCCTTTAGAGAACGTGTGAAACAGATAGACTTGGAACAATGTGAAATGACCATTGGAACGGCCCGGATTATGCTTGTAGATTATGTATTTAATCCTGAATGTATTGTTTTAAAAAGTTTTAATAGTTTTTACTGTATTTTTAATTCTATTTTAATATTTATTTAAGCACCAGGACTGTGGCGCAGATGGCTGGGAGTCAGCTGCATAAGATCTCTACTGACCAGAAGGTCATGAGTTCGAGGCCTGCCCGGGTCGGGGTGAGCTCTCAACCAAATTGTGTAGCTTGTTGTCGACCTTTGCAACGCAAAAGACAGTTGCATCTGTCAAGTAGGAAATTTAGGTACCACTTTGTGGGGAGGCTAATTTAACTGATTTACGAGGCCATAAAAACTCCAGGAAGTATGAAAAAGAATGAAGGAATGCGACAGCTCCCCCTGGTGGCCAGACGCTGGAATGTTAAATTCACTTCCAAATGTCTGTCTATATATGTTGTATGTCTATGGCATTGAATGTTTGCCTGTATATGTGCATTGTGATCTGCCCTGAGTCCCCTGCGGGGTGAAAAGGGTGGAATGTAAATGATGTATTTATTTATTTATGATATTTATATGCCGCCCTTCTCACCCCGAAGGGGACTCAGAGCGGCTTACAAGTAAAATGTAAATACAATACATTATATTATTGCCATAGCACAATACTAATATTATATATTACATTGCACTATAACATTATAGTGTAATATTATTAGTAATATTACATGTAATATAAAATAGAGAATTGTAGTATCATATTATTATTAGTAGTAGTAGTATATTGTATTACATTATATTATCAATATTATATGTAAATACAGTAAATTATATTATATATAAATAAATAAATAAGTGTCCTCCTCGGCATTACTTCACGAATGAAGATTCAGGAAGGACTCATCCCACGCTTTTTACAAGCGCGTTGATGACTAAAAAGGCCAATCTGAGATAGGCAAGTTTGGTTGCAGAAAGCACAGCAGAAAGTCTCCTTGGGTGATGTTGTTTCCAAGTTGCGGTTCTTTCTGCGTTGTCGTTTCTCTTTGAGACTCATTCGGCGTGTCTTCTCGAAAGAGGCCGCAGCATTGTGGATAGTGCGTCTCCATGCCTCCCGATGTGAGGCCAGGGTGGACGATTGTTGGTGATCAATCTGGCCGAGCCTGAGATGTTGTTTCAGAGAGTCCTTATCTCTCTTTTTGTGGGCGCCTCTCTTGCGCTGACCCGTGGCGAGTTCACCATAGAGTAGTATCTTTGGGAGGCGGTGGTCCTCCATCCTAGAGATGTGCCCTGCCCAGCGCAGCTGTGTTCTCAATAGCATGGCCTCAATGCTGGTGATCCCTGCTTGCTCAAGGACAGCAACGTTGTTACATAGTGGGTCCAGTGTATATTTAGGATTGTGCGAAGACAGCGCTGATTAAAGCATTCGAGGAGTCGTAGGTGTTGGCGATAGGTGACCCATGTTTCAGACCCATAGAGGAGAATAGACAGTACGATAGCTCTGTACACACTGATTTTGGTTCTTGTTGCTCCAGACTCTTTTGTGAAGCCTTCCAAATGCACTCTATGCCTTTGATAATCTGTGATCTACCTCTTTGTCAATCTTGGAGTCTGAAATAAGTGTACATTGTGTTTTAAGGCATCAAATCGTTGCCTGTATGTAAAGCTGCCGTGAGTCCCCTTTGGGGTGAGAGAGAAAAGCGGGGTAGAAATGGCGTAAATAAATAATAAATAAATGTGAAGGCAGACCAGTTCTAGTTTGGCTTTCAATGGCCACTGCGTTTGGTCATTTGAAGTCTCTCTCTAGACTTCAAGGCTCAGGTGTGGCAGCTCCGCCTCTTTTCTCTTCTGGAAATGAATCATTCGATTGCCCAGCCCTGCCACCTTGATAAACACTTTCAACACTGTGTCTCCTGCGCCGAAGAGGAAGTGACATGCAATAACAGGCAGAAAGGCATTTTAGGCTGTCGAAGATGCATCTCTGAAGCAAATCTGACTTAGCTGATTTCCTCCACAAAAGCAATTATTTGGAAGGAAACAAAATCTTCCCAGCACAACCTTCTTGCATTGAATCATAGAATGCTAAAATTGGAAGAGACCCCAAATGGGCCATCCAGTCCAACCCCCTTCGGCCAGGCTTGAAGATACAGTCCAAGTATTCCCAAGAGATGGCTATGGCGTGGACCACCGTGGCCAGATCCGACTTCACAAGGTACTGACAATAATATGTTGCAAATTTGACCACAAGACGCCTACCAACCCAAGGAGTGACCATCACTCAAAAAATTGATTTTGTCATTTGGGAGTTGTAGTTGCTGGGATTTATAATTGGCCTACAATCAAAGAGCATTCGGAACTCCACCAGTGATGGAATTGAACCATACTTGGCACACAGGACTCCCATGACCAACAGAAAACACTGGAAGGGTTTGGTGGGCATTGACCCCTGGCGAGTTTGGGAGTTGTCTATATATCTTGGCTCTTCTTCGCGAACGAAGATTCTTAGGGAGGATTCATCCCACGCTTTCTACAAGTGCGTTGATGACTAAGAAGGCCAATCCGAGATAGGCAAGTCCGGTTGCAGAAAGCACAGCAGAAAGTCTCCTTGGGTGATGTTGTTTCCAAGTTGCGGTTTTTTCTGCGTTGTCGTTTCTCTTCGAGACCTGTTCGGAGTGTCTTCTCGAAAGAGGCCGCAGCATTGTGGACAGTGCGTCTCCATTCCTCCCAATGTGAGGCCAGGGTGGACCATTGTTGGTGATCAATCCGGCCGAGCCTGAGGTGTTGTTTCAGGGAGTCCTTATATCTCTTTTTTGGGGCGCCTCTCTTGCGCTGACCCCTGGCGAGTTCAACGTAGAGTAGTATCTTTGGGAGTTGTAGTTCTCCTACATCCGGAGAGCACTGTGGACTCAAACAATGATGGATCTGGTGGAGCCTTGTTGGTGATCACTCTCATATTGGGGGCGCCTCTCTTGTGCTGACCCCTGGCAAGTTCACCATAGAGTAGTTTCTTTGGGAGTTGTAGTTCTCCTACATCCAGAGAGCACTGTGGACTCAAACAATGATGGATCTGGTGGAGCCTTGTTGGTGATCAGTCTCTTTTTTGGGGCGCCTCTCTTGTGCTGACCCCTGGCAAGTTAGAACATAAGAACATAAGAAGAGCCATGCTGAATCGGACCTCAGCCCATCTAGTCCAGCATTCTCTATCACACAGTGGCCCACCAGTTGTACACGGGGATCTCAAGCAGAAGGGAGGGCAAAACCTGACCTGCTCCCCGACCCCCACAACCAGTACCCAGGGAAATCCTGCCTACCTCAACCAACTCCGAGGTGGCACTTGAATGTCCTTTTCAGTAACTACCGATACACTTGGTATCCATGAATCTGTCTAATGCTGCCTTGAAGTTGTTCAGGCTGACAGCTGTCACAACCTCTTCTGGAAGTGAGTTCCATAACCCAATGACCCTCTGGGTGAAGAAATATTTCCCTTTATTAGTCCTAATTTTCCTACCTTGGAGCTTCAGGGAGTGCCCTCTAGTCCTAGTGTTTTGTGACAAAGAAAATAATTTTTCTTTATTCACCTTTTCTATCCCATGCATGATTTTATACACTTCGATCAAGTCACCTCTTAAACGCCGTCTTTCAAGGCTGAAAAGACCAAGGCGTTGCAACCTGGTTTCATAAGGAGCCGCTCCATCCCTTGGATCATTCTTGTTGCCCTTTTCTGTACCTTTTCCAGTTCCGTTATATCCTTCTTAAGGTGCGGAGACCAGAATTGTACACAGTACTCCAAATGTGGCCTTACCATCGATTTGTAGAGAGGTAATACAACATTTGCTGACCTATTTTCGATTCCCTTTCTGATCGTGCCTAGCATAGAATTTGCTTTTTTCACTGCTGCAGCGCACTGGGTTGACATCTTCATTGAGCTGTCCACCAAGACCCCAAGATCCCTTTCCTGGTTTGTCTCGGAAAGCTTTGACCCCATCAATTGGTAGGTGTAGTTGGGGTTCTTTGCCCCGATGTGCATGACTTTACACTTGTTTAGGTTAAAATGCATTTGCCACTTTGTTGCCCATTCACTCAATTTCGAGAGATCTTTCTGGAGCTCTTTGCAATCAGTTTCATTTTTAACTACCCTGAACAATTTAGTGTCGTCTGCAAACTTTGCTACCTCAGAATTTACTCCTACATCCAGATCATTAATGAATAAATTAAAAAGTAACGGACCCAAAACTGAACCTTGGGGTACGCCACTTCCCACCTCTTTCCACCCAGAGAAATGTCCGTTTATTACCACCCTTTGTTTCCTACAGTTTAGCCAGGTTCCGATCCAGGACAAGACCTGTCCCCTGATTCCATGGCTGAAGAGCTTATTTAGGAGCCTTTCGTGAGGGACTTTGTCAAAAGCCTTTTGAAAGTCAAGGTAAACAATATCAATTGGGTCCCCTTTATCTATGTGTTTATTTACACCCTCAAATAATTCTAACAAGTTAGTAAGACATGATTTGCCTTTGCATAGAGTAGTATCTTTGGGAGTTGTAGTTCTCCTACATCGGAGAGAACTGTGGACTCAAACAATGATGGATCTGGTGGACCATTGTTGGTGATCAATCTCTTTTTTGGGGCACCTCTCTTACGCTGACCCGTGGCGAGTTCACCATAGAGTAGTGTCTTTGGGAGTTGTAGTTCTCCTACATCCAGAGAGCACTGTGGACTTAAACAATGATGGATCAGGGTGGACCATTGCTGGTGATCAATCTCTTTTCTGGGGCGCCTCTCTTGTGCTGACCCCTGGCGAGTTCACCATAGAGTAGTATCTTTGGGAGTTGTAGTTCTCCTACATCCAGAGAGCACTGTGACCTCAAACAATGATGGATCTGGTGGACCATTGCTGGTGGTCAAACTGGCCGAGCCTGAGGTGTTGTTTCAGGGAGTCCTTATATCTCCTTTTTGGGGCGCCTCTCTTGCGCAGACCCCTGGCGAGTTCACCGTAGAGTAGTATCTTTGGGAGTTGTAGTTCTCCTACATCCAGAGAGCACTGTGGACTCAAACAATGATGGATCTGGTGGACCATTGTTGGTGATCAATCTGGCCGAGCCTGAGATGTTGTTTCAGGGAGTCCTTATATCTCCTTTTTGGGGTGCCTCTCTTGCGCAGACCCCTGGCGAGTTCACCATAGAGTAGTATATTTGGGAGTTGTAGTTCTCCTACATCCAGAGAGCACTGTGACCTCAAACAATGATGGATCTGGTGGACCATTGCTAGTGGTCAAACTGGCTGAGCCTGAGGTGTTGTTTCAGGGAGTCCTTATATCTCCTTTTTGGGGCGCCTCTCTTGCGCAGACCCCTGGCGAGTTCACCATAGAGTAGTATCTTTGGGAGTTGTAGTTCTCCTACATCCAGAGAGCACTGTGGACTCAAACAATGATGGATCTGGTGGAGCCTTGTTGGTGATCAATCTGGCCGAGCCTGAGGTGTTGTTTCAGGGAGTCCTTGTATCCCTTTTTTGGGGGGCCTCTCTTGCGCTGACCTGTGGCGAGTTCACTGTAGAGTAGTATGTTTGGGAGTTATAGTTCTCCTACATCCAGAGAGCACTGTGGACTCAAACAATGATGGATCTGGTGGACCATTGTTGGTGATCAATTTGGCCGAGCCTGAGGTGTTGTTTCAGGGAGTCCTTATATCTCTTCTTTGGGGCGCCTCTCTTGCACTGACCCGTGGCAAGTTCACCGTAGAGTAGTATCTTTGGGAGTTGTAGTTCTCCTACAGCCGGAGAACACTGTGGACTCAAACAATGATGGATCTGGTGGACCATTGTTGGTGATCAATCTGGCCGAGCCTGAGATGTTGTTTCAGGGAGTCCTTGTATCTCCTTTTTGGGGCGCCTCTCTTGCGCAGACCCCTGGCGAGTTCACCGTAGAGTAGTATCTTTGGGAGTTGTAGTTCTCCTACATCCAGAGAGCACTGTGGACTCAAACAATGATGGATCTGGACCAAACTTGGCACGAATATTCCATATGCCCAAATCTGAACGTAGATGGAGTTTGGGGGGAAATAGACCTTGACATTTGGGAGTTATAGTTCTCCTACAATCGAAGAGCATTCTGAACCGCACCAAAGACAGAATTGGGGCAAACTTCCCACACAGAACCCCCATGAGCAACAGAATATACTTAAGGCCTCCTCACAAGCATCAAGACCAGGCCTGGGCCAACTTGGGCCTTCCCTCCAGGTGTTTTGGACTTCAACTCCCACCATTCCTCACAGCCTCAGGCCTCTTCCTTTTTCCCTCAGCCGCTTAGCGGCTGAGGGAAAAGGAAAAGGGCTGAGGCTGTGAGGAATGGGAGTGATCCAAAAACACCTGAGGGAAAGCCCAGGTTGGCCCAGGCCTGATCAAGGCATTGCCTAGATTAGAAACCATTTTCCAGATCACCAGGCTGGGCCACAGAAAGGCCTGGCAGGGGGCAGCTAGTAATAGGATCAGGATCAGAACGAGAACCCCCTCCTTGCCCTTCTTTGGCCTCCCTTACCGTCCATCCTGGCCTCTTCCTCCTTCCTCCTCCTGTGTGTAGTTTGCTTTCCAAGTCTTCCTGGTTCTTTACCCACCACTTCCGGCTTTTCGGATCTCGGAGGCCTCAACTCTCGCGGGACGTCCTCGCCGCCTCCCCACGCCTCTCAGCTACTTCGCTCGCGCATGCGCAGTTAAAAGTCGGCGAGAAGCCCTAAAAGGAAAGGAAGGAGGCGGGGGTTTGGTTCCCTGATT
>JARBWK010000014.1:7946452-7961904 GCA_030556195.1 Anolis apletophallus
ACAATATCCATTTGGGTTCAAAATACAGGAAAGGAGATTCCACCTGAACATTAGGAAGAACTCCCTAACCGTGAGAGTTGTTCTACAGTGGAACTCAATGCCATGAAGTTTGGTGGAGGCTCCTTCTTTGGAGGTTGGGTGGCCATCTGTTGGAGGTGCTTTAATGGTGCTTTTCGTGAATGGTAGTCTTGGACTAGATGACCAATGTGGTCTTTTCCAATTCTATGATTTGCCAATGCCATGAGACTACACGGGAGATGTCATAACCAAATAGTGTGTTGTCGAAGACTTTCATCGCCAGAATATCTGGGTTTCTGTGAGTTTTCCGGGCTGTATGGCCATGTTCCATAAGCATTTTCTCCTGACGTTTTGCCCACATCTAGGGCAGGCATCCTCAGAGGTTGCGAGGTCTGTTGGAAATGTTCAGGGTCTGTTTGAAACGGGTTTAAATGTTTCAATTGGCCACCTTAATTAGCATTGATTAGCATTTCAGTTTCAAGTTTTGTTGGAAGCTAGGAAAATGGGGTTTATATATCTGTGGAATGTCCAGGGTGGGAGAAAGAACTCTTGTCTGTGGAGGTAGGTGTGAATGTTTCAATTGGCCACCTTGATTAGCATTTGATGGCCTGGCAGTTTCAAAGTGTGGCTTCTTACTGCCTGGGGGAATCCTTTCTTGGGAGTTGTTAGCTGGCCCTGATTGATGCATGCATGGAATTGCTTTGGTTTCTGAATGTTACTTTTTATTCACTGTCCTGATTTTAGAGTTTTTTGGGGGGAAAAAACTAGTTGCCATATTTTGTTCAGTTTACTCTCCTATTTATTTATTTACTTTATTTATATTCCGCTCTTCTCACCCCGAAGGGGACTCAGAGCGGATTACAGTACACATACTAGCAGACAATTCCTGCCGTTTTCCACAATACACAACATATAGATGAACAGAGGCAAACTTTTGGCCATCAGGGGGAGCTGCCGCACTCCTCATCTCTCAGCATCCCTTGTTGTTCCTTTCTGCATTCCTCAGAGTTCCTGGAATTCTTTTAATGGCTGCATAATTCAGTCAAAATTTGCCTCCCCACTTAACGTGGTACCTTAATCTCCTACTTGACAGATGCAACTGTCTTTCGGGCTGCAAAAGTCGACAGCAGGCTACACTTGAGCACCCACCTCGACCTGGGCAGGCCTTGAACTCATGACCTACTGGTCAGAGAGATCTTATGCAGCTGACACTTAGCCAGCTGCGCCACATTCCCGGTGCTGTAAACAACCAGACCTTGAAACTGAAAGGCTAATCAATGCTAATCAAGGTGGCCAATTGAAACAGTCACACCTGTCTCAAACAGAATAATAATAATAATAATAACAACAACACTGCCACCATCTCATCGGGGCGGCTTACATGAGGCCAAGCCCAATGACACATAATAAACAACAAACAGCAAATAATACAATAATACCATCAATATACTTACACATAAGCAATAACAGACAGTTTAAAACTGTTCTGGCTGGGCCAAATGTGATTTTTTTTTAATGAATACCTCCCAACAAAAGATTTCCTCAGGCAGGAAGCAGCCAAGCCTTGAAGTGGCAAGGCCATTCAATGCTAATCAAGGCGGCCAATTGAAACATTCACCGATGCCTCAAACAGACAAGAGTTCTTTCTCCCACCCTGAACATTCCACAAATAAGCCCTATTTGCATAGTTTCCAACAGATCTCACAACCTCTGAGTGTGCTTGCCATAGATGCCATAGATGCAGGCGAAAACATCAGGAGACAACAGTTATGGAACATGGCCATACAGCCCGGAAAACTGACAGCAACCCAAATAACTAATGGTTACAACATGAATGGTCTAGGGCCGCCACAGCCCTGGGTTACAACATGAATGGTCTAACCATATTTTTGCACTTGTTGGCTAGGGATTCTGGAAACTGTAGGGCAGGAAGTCCCTTTTACCAGTCTCTGTGCTTGGGTGAACCTGTTCCTTGCTTTGTGGAAGCTAGTGTTTGTCTACCCAGCCTCCATGTCTTAATTGGTTTTAATTTTGAGAAGGAATGGCACAACTGCAGGCTAGGAGGAAAGCTAAATTCCATCCGCGTTTGGTGGCCTAGTACAGTGTTTCCCAACCAGTGTGCCGGGGCACAGTAGCGTGCCGTGAGCTATCATCAGGTGTGCCGTGGGTAATTGGAACCTCCCAGAAGAGAGGGGGGGGGGGAGTCTAGTGTGTTAAAGTATAAAAACCCTAAGAAACCTACCTCAATAAAGGCACAAAATTACAAGCACCCCCCTCCCCACCTGATGTCTACTTGGTTTTCCCTCTCCATGCATTGGGAAGACCCGCCTCCCTTTCCCCAAGTAGAGACCTCCTCTTGCCTCCTGGGAATTCTGTGTGGGAAGTTTGGCCCAGTTCTATCATTGGTGGGGTTCAGAATGCTCTTTGATTGTAGGGGAGCTATAAATTCCAGCAACTACAACTCCCAAATGTCAAGGTCTATTTCCCCTGAACTCCATCTGCGTTCATATTTGGGCATATTGAGTATTCGTGCCAAGTTTGGTCCTGATCCAACATTGTTTGAGTCCACAGTGCTCTCTGGATATAGGTGAACTACAACTCCAAAACTTAAGGTCAATGCCCACCAAACTCTTATAGCATTTTCTCTTGGTTATGGGAGTTCTGTGTGGAAAGTTTGTGTCTTTTTGCCATTCCTGCCAGGATATCTCTGTTGAGTTCATTGAAACAGGCCCAGGTTTCACACTGAGTGTATAAATACATTTTTAAAACATATTAACTATATGTATTACTGTGTTAGAGTGTCATTTTGTGTCATTTTGGTTGGTGGTGTGCCCCAGGATTTTGCAAATGAAAAAAGTGTGCCGCGGCTCAAAAAAGGTTGGGAAACACTGGCCTAATAAATTACTGCACTGTTTGTCCAAGAGGGGGCAGTAGGAATGTTTTCTGTCTGGACCAGTGGTTCTCAACCTTTCCTTCACCATGGGTTGGCCCTGCTTTCAAATTCCTTTTGAGGCCGCAGACCCGCAAGACTCAAGATTTAAGGCATTAGACTGCATCCAGTAATAATTTCATTTTTCTCATGCGGTTCCTTCAAATTTAGAGAGAAGGGGATATACGTTGATCGGTTTTATGCCTACACTCCTAATATAATATTTTGGTTGAGTCCATACTAATTTAAAATAATTATATCAACACTAATAATAGTGTTAAGGGGGGAGCTGGCCTCAGAGGGTTTCCCTCTAAATTGTGGGGTCCCTCAGGGAGCCATTCTCTCCCCTTTGTTATTTAACATCTATATGCGACCACTCGCTCAGCTGATACGTAGCTTTGGGCTTGAGTGCCACCAGTACGCTGATGACACTCAGCTCATTCTGAGGATGGAGGGCCGGCCTGACTCCCTACCCAATAATTTCCATCAGTGCCTTGAAGCCATTACTGGATGGCTGCAAGCCAGCAGGTTGAAGGTGAATCCAGCGAAGACAAGTCCTATGGCTGGACCGTCCAGGCGATAGGGATATCCAACTGTCGACCCTGGATGGCGAGGCACTACACCTGTCATCATTAGTAAAAAGCCTGGGTGTCCTTTTGGACCCTCTGCTGTCAATGAAGGCTCAAATCTCCACTGTCAGCAGAACTGCTTTCTTCCATGTGCGACAGGCAAGGCGTCTGGCCCCCTATCTGTCCCGAAATGACCTAGCCACGGTGATCCAGGCCATGGTCATCTCAAGACTTGACTACTGTAATGCTCTTTACATTGGCCTACCCCTGACAGTGATCCAGAAACTTAAACTAGTGCAGAACGCTGCAGCCCAACTGCTCACAGGGGAGCCTGCGAGTTGTTGTATTACACTGGTACTCCAGGGTCTGCACTGGTTACCAATTGAATGCCGGATCACTTTCAAGGTGTTAGTTCTGACTTTGAAGGCCTTGCATGGTCTGGGGCCAGTGTACTTAAGGGATTGCCTGTTCCCATATAATCCCCCGAGATCACTACGGTCAGAGGACCAGAACCTCTTAGATATTTCCAGCGTGAAATCCTTCCGTCTGACGACAACTTGTCGAAGGGCTTTTTCTATCATTGCCCCGGTATTATGGAACGCCTTGCCACCTGAGACTTTACGAAGTTTGAACACCTTCCGCAAAGCGTGTAAAACCCACCTATTCAGGCAGGCCTTCGAGTCTTAGAATTTTAAATCCTTTTAATTCGGTTCTTTTATCAGGTACTGTTCCATATAAAGTTTTTCTGTAATCCGCCCCGAGCCGCCGGGAGTGGCGGTGTAGAAATCCAAGAAATAATAAATAGTTAATAATTCAATAATAGTAGAAGTGAGATAAGAACAGTAATAGCAATAACTATCACAATAATAATGATATTACTACCACTACTGGTACATTTCCCACCTAGATACTCTCATAGCTGACTTCCACCTCTAACTGTTTTTAATCGAGGCAATAGGTTAAAAAAGACAAGTTTTCCAAAAGAAGCGTGGAAAATGAAGATTTTGTTCCGTTTCCCTTTCTGGCTTGCTTTCACTTGTTTGTTTGTTCATATTTAACTGCAAAAAAAATCACAACATTTCTTCAATTCTTCACGGCCCCCCAGGGTTCCCTGAGACCTGGTTAAGAACCACTGCTTCAGACCAAGAGAAAGAGATAATCCGTTTCAAGGCGTGTGGCTGCAGCATTAGCTCTGCCTTTCCTTGTTGTTTTTGTTCTGTTCTATATGAGTTAAAGTAGCATTTGGCTTTAAATCAGCAATAGATCCAGAGTTCTTAGAAGATCACAAGCTAAACATGTGTGCACAATGTGATGTAGCAGCCAAAAAAAGCAATTCCAAGCTCCATCAACAGGAGGCCTCTGGGTTAACATGGATCACCTTGAGACCAGAGGGGAGACAGAACTGACCACAGTCCATACTACCTGTACGACCGGTGTGACCAAGGAAGGTGACGACCCTGAACAAAGACCCCTCCATGATGCGGGAGGGACCGGAGAGTCGACACATCGACATTTACCTTCAGCAGCGGAACCGACCCCAGGACTTGACTCTGGCCCACCACCCGGGCATCCGCCATTGGAAGATGGTTTGAGCCGGCCCACCCTTGGAGGTTCTATGCCGGCATTGGACATTTAGGAGATCCTGTCGGCCGCCCGAATCCCCCCTCCCCGCTGAAGAGGTCTTGAGAGGGGAGCAGGATGGCTGATCGAGGGCCATTCAAACATGGCGACTGGCCTTGAAAACGCTGGAGAGGACCGGATGTCTTCTCCAACCGAAGACCGGAAATCAACAGCGACATCACACCAGAAATCGTGTCATTGACCCAGAAAGCGGAAACGAGGGAGGAAGGGAAAGAGTTGCCAAGAGCGAACTTCCGGCCGCACCGAAGAGCAGCGAGGAAACAACCAGAACTCCCAGTATAGGACTGGATCGACTTTGCATCGTGAGCACAGAGCCCCCAAGACTGTTGGGAATGTTAACGGTCGCCAATGGCAGAAGAGGTCTAGAGTGTTCAGTTCGGGAACACAGAGGGCATTTCATCCGAGGATATTCTGGAGCTCAAACCATAGAGCTCCAAAATATCCCTTGGAGAACCGTCAGCCCTCGAGTCAGGTCGCCGGACTGTTTAAAGAGACACCCATCGAGAGCACAGGGCTCTAGGGTCGGAGATGATCTCCTTCTCCTTCCCAACCTTGTGATCCTACAAGGCCTCTAGGAAGCCCCGCGGCTACCCCCCTTCGATGGTCGACAATTGCCGCCATAGTGTGCATGGGACCCTATGCTCCTTTCCTTATTTATGTGCTAACCCTGTACTGTTTTTTCCTGTATTGTCTGTTCTTGTATTGTTGCTGTGTTATGAATCAAACTGTAAACCACTCCGAGCCTCCGGGGAGTGGCAGTATAAAAGTTTGAAACATAAATAAATAAATTATTATTATTATTTTGGGCTTTTACATCCCCTCCTATCTCAACCTCCGCAGAGAGACTCAGGACGGCTAACAAATTGGCACCCCATGGTGCCCATACCAGAACATAAATATACAATTTAACAGCAGTATAGCAATAAAACAGTATAAAACACAATCAAGCAGTCGTCGGTTTGACTCCTCATCCAAGGGGCAGTCAGTCAGTTCTATAAACGTCATAATGTCAGCAAGTCAACCTAATCTACAGTGTCCAGATTAAGAGAAGTCCTACTCCAACTCTACTCGGCTTTGGCCAGACCTCACCAGAAATAATAATCCTGAGTCCAGCTCTGATCAAAGCAATTCTAGAAGGAAAACCGTCCATGTGAAAGGGATCTGGGAGTCTTCTTAGAGTAGTGTTTCTCAACCTGGGGGCTGGGACCCTTGGATTGGGGTTTCCAAAGACCATCAGGAAACACAGTATTTTCTGTTGGTCATGGGAGTTCTATGTGGTAAGTTTGGCCCAGCTCTATCATTGGTGGGGTTCAGAATGCTCTTTGATTGAAGGTGAACTTTAAATCCCAGCAACTACAACTCCCAAATGTCAATGTCTATTTTCCCCAAACTCCACCAGTGTTCACATTTGGGCATATGGAGTATTTGTGCCAAGTTTGATCCAGATCCATCATTGTTTGAGTCAACAGTATAGTTCACCTGCAATCAAAGAGCACTCTGCACCCCACCGACGATGGACCTGGTACTCACTTGGCACACAGAAACCCCAGGACCTACTGGAGGGATTTGACTGGACTGATCCACCATGGTTAGAGTAGTAATTCATCCTGCACCTAGAGAGCAAACTTGCCCAACATGATAAACTTTAAGTACTGGTGGAGTTTCAGGGAGTTAACCTGGCATGATGTGAGTTGTAGTACACCCACAAATTTTTGCATTTTCTAAATAAAAATAATAACTTCTAATAACCCGGGCAATGCCGGGTACCCAACTAGTCTTAAATAAAACAAAAGCAATCAAAAGAGGCAGCTAGTGCTTTTAAGACAAACCTCTCAAATCTATCCTTGTTCTCTGATGACCCTCCTCCAACTTTTTCCACCTTGAGATAAGTGAAAATAACCCCCGCCAGGGTTTGTTGGACTGCAACTCTCAGCATCCCACAATTGGCTACCAGGTCTGCTGGGAATTGCAGTTCAAAACAGGCCCTACTGTGATGCCCATTTTACTCAGTAAGAGCCTTAGGGCAAGGACCTCGTCCTCCTCTTTCTTGCGGTGCTGGCGGCACACTTGTAACTAATTCATTGTTCCGAAATAAGTAATAAGATGGGTTTGTATTACACTTTTTCCAGGAACCTGAACCCGGAAACTGAGCTGAAGAGATATTTTGGGGCCCGAGCAGTTCTTGGCGATCAGAGGTGAGTCAAAACCTAGAAACGAAGACGTGTTTTTGTTGCACTTTGGAAAACACACATTTGAGTTGAGATGTTCAAATGCTGAGGAATTGTGAAAGCGAGTCATAACTTGGAGCCGATAGAGAGAACTCACAAAAGGCTGGGCAGTCCTCAAGGGCTCAAAGGGAGCCTTTTTCCCACAAAAGTATCAGTGTCTCCTTAGAAAGAAGGCCTGATTTGGGGTTTAGCTTTTTGTTTAAATGTATGCTTTGTGCTCTAAGTCAGGGCTGTCCAACTTCTTCCGACCCAAGGGCCAGAAGAAGTGTCACTGATCACCTGGGGGCCGGAGGTGATCAGTGAGCGGGGGGGGCCGCTCGCAGGGGCGGGGCCGTCGCGGGGCGGGGCCGGCCGGGGGGGGGGCCGCTCGCTCACGTAGCCCCTCCTCTTTCCTACTGCTCGCACCGCTGCTCGGATCCCGGGCGGCAGGCGCGAGCGGGAGAAGCAGGAGTGGCTACAGAGGAAAGAAAGGCCGCCGGCTTCATCTGTAGCCACTCCTGCTTCTCCCCGCTCGCACCGCTGCTCGGATCCCGGGCGGCAGGCGCGAAGCGGGAGAAGCAGGAGTGGCTACAGAGGAAGAAGGCAGCCGGCTTCCTCCGTAGCCACCCTGTGCTGCCACTCCGCAGCTGGATCCTGGCGGCAGGCGTGAGCGGGAGAAGCAGGAGTGGCTACAGAGGAAGAAGCAGCCGGCTTCCTCCCAGTAGCCACCCTGCTTCTCCCCACCGCGCCTGCCGCCCGGGATCCGAGCAGCGGTAAGTGAAAGAGGAGGGGCGAAGGGAGGTGCAGCCAGCTGACTGCCTCCTCCTTCGTCTCCCTCCTTTTCTCCCTCTGCCCGTGCCGGTTCGATCACGAGCGCCGCGCGGGAGGGGAAGGAGGAGGGGCGAGGAGGAGGAGCTGGCTCCTCCTCCCTCCCTGCCTCCTCCTCCCCCCCCCGCCATTTTTTTTTTTGGAAAAAAATTTTCCCCAAAAAATTTTTTTTAAAAAAAAGAAATCTTGCAGGAGGGTAGCGGGGGCCGTGTCCAACAGACTGGGGGGCCGTGTGCGGCCCGCGTGGCCGCCTGTTGGGCAGCTCTGCTCTGAGTGATAACAAGAACAAAAAACCACACAGACCAATGTTATCCCTTCCCTTAGGAAGCTTTTCTTTATAGCAAAATAATATGGTTGCACTATTTACAAGAACAAGGTTTCATAACATGAACAAAGTTCTTTATACTTCCTTCTTTGCTTCCATGCTGGGCTTATTTCTCATGCAGATAAACACAGAGCCTCTTCTCACACCAAAGTTACACAGGAGCTTCACACAGTAGCTTTTTACACACAGCAGCCTTCACACACAATAGCCTTCAACCTGGGGCTTTTCTCACCGAAGCTTCTCACACACCAGGCCTCTCACACACTGAGGCCTACTAACTTTGAGCTTTACCTCACACTGAGGCCTTCTAACTCACAAAGCTACAGGGACACCTCCTTATATTGAACTGCAGCTTTTGTTGAGTCAGTGCATCCATTTAACCCTTTCAGTGCTTGACTCACATTTTTGTAATTAACAATGCCTAGTTATTTTTTTAATATTTATGACAGCAATCTTGGAAGTTGTAATTCAAAAAAACGTTTCTCAGGCAAGGACAGAGGGGGAATTGTTGCCCTTTCCCCCCTGTTGTGCTGTCCTTAGGTTGGGTTGTTGTAAGTTTTTCAGGCTGTCTGGCCATGTTCCAGAAGCATTCTCTCCTGATGTTTCACCTGCATTTATGACAGGCATCCTCAGAGGTTGTGAAGTCTGTTGGAAACTAGGAAAACGCGGTTTATATATCTGTGGAATGTCCAGGGTGGGAGAAAGAACTCTGCTGCAAATGCAAAGTTTCAAGGACCCATGTAGAACATAAAGCATAACATGAGTGCAGCCCTTAAGGCAGGGATGGGCAACCTACGGCCCACGGGCCAGATCCGGCCCGGCAGCCGATTCTGTCCAGCCTGGGGAGAAGGGCGTCGGGGGCGGGGCCAAGAGGAAGGGATGCTGCTGTCACCATCCCATCGCGGGCTCTGTGGGGCCTGTGTCAGCAGACAGGCCAGAGGAGCGGCGGCTTTGGAGTGCCTGGCATCCCTGGATGATCCCTGGATGGAGTGCCTGTTATCTCTGGGTTGCAGGGGCTGATCACCCTTGCGACCCGGAAGCCTTGATCATTTTCCGGGTCGCCATGTCAAATAAGCCGCCTCAGATCGCCAACTGCTCCCCCTGCAGGCCCAGGGATGGCAGGCACTCCATAGCAGGACGATCAGCTGGGGAACCGCTGGGGGCGAGGGTGGGCGGAGGCCTGCACCCTCCGATCGCCTGCTGCTCTGCTCTCCTCTGCTGCTGCCGCTGGGTCCACTTTGCCATCCTCTGGGCTGAGTCCATTGGGCCATTCCATCTTGGTTCGCATCTTGTCTTCTTGAATTGTGTGGCCCCTTGGAAAAATAATTGCCCACCCCTGCCTTAAGGTGTTCCTACTCCAGGGAAGTTCTCAGTGTCCTTTGTCCTTCTTCTCAGTGCGTGGGCCCCTGTTTTCTCTTTCTCCTTTCTCAGGCCGCGACAGAGGCAGCGCCAGTACGTCCGCAGCACATGGCTGACGGTCCCTAAGAGTACCTGGCCCCGCCACAGCAAGACAGGTGAGTGGTTTTGCCAAGTGCCTCAGGGAACTGGGGCATTCCTGTTGGCTGGAAAGCTTGTGTTACAAGGCAGCCTGAAATCTGATTTCCTTAGCAGAGGCTTTAATATGTTATGTTTTCCTCCGCATAGATAGCACACAGAGCTTCCTCAAGGTATGGGACTCATCCCAAGAGATGGGTGGCTGGCTAGTCCCTCTTGAAAAGAACCACTGCTTGAATGGAAAATAAATAACTACAGCAGTGTTTCTCAACCTTGGTTCGGGACCAAAGGGGTGTCAGACAGTATTTTCTGTTGGTCATTGGAGTTCTGTGTGCCGGGTTTGGTTCAGTTCCATCATTGGTGGAGCTCTGAATGCTCTATGATTGTTGGTTAAATATAAATCCCAGCAACTACAACTCCCAAATGACAAAATCAATCCCCACCTCAGCCCACCAGTATTCAAATTTGGCCATATCAGGTATTTTTGTCAAATTTGGTCCAGTTATAACGGAACATGTTAAAGAAATTGAAGCAACACGGCATAACAAAGATTGGGGACATTTTGAAACCCAACAGAATAGGTTTTTACCTCCAATGGGAGGAGTTAAAAGATAAGCGTAGTCACAGAAATTGGCTATTATGGAGAGGGTTATTTAAAAAGTTAACAGAATGGAAGAGTAAGAAAATCCCATAAACAGATCTTGATAAAATAATAAAATGGAAAGTAGAGAAGGAGGAAGGAATCATGGATTGATATACTGTACAAAATAATCACAAAGTATTTTAAAAATCACATTAATCTGGGACAAGTTGCAAAAAGAGAAATAAGACATTGGTTCATAATAAAATAAAACTTTTAAAGATAAAGAAAATGCAACGGAAAAGCCAGACAAAATGGTATAGAACTCGCATAACCAGAATCTCTCCAAAACAATGGTTTGGGACACAAAAACATGGTATAAATATTTAGTGGACTATCACCTCCAAGACTACATTTTGCTGACGATACTGCCCTTGTCGCCCATTCAGAAGCAGCTCTGCAGCACCTAACGTCCTGCTTTGCAACAGCTGCAAAGCTCTTTGGGCTAGAAGTCAGCCTGAAGAAAACGGAAGTCCTCTACCAGCCCGCACCACAGGAAGAACACCATCATCCCCACATCAGCATAGGCACATCTGTGCTTAAGTCCATTCAGCAGTTCACCTCCCTGGGAAGCATCATCTCTTCAGACACCAAGATTGATAAAGAGATAGATCACAGATTAGCAAAGGCATAGAGTGCATTCGGAAGGCTTCACAAAAGAGTCTGGAGCAACAAGCACCTGACGCAAAGCACCAAAATCAGTATGTACAGAGCTATCGTACTGTCCATTTTCCTTTATGGGTCTGAAACATGGGTCACCTATCGCCAACACTTACGACTCCTCGAACGCTTTCATCAGGGCTGTCTTCGCACAATCCTAAATATACACTGGACTGACTATGAGACAAATGTTGCTGTCCTTGAGCAAGCAGGGATCACCACCATTGAGGCCATGCTATTGAAAACACAGTTGTGCTGGGCAAGGCACGTGTCTAGGATGGAGGACCACCGCCTCCCTAAGGTACTACTCTATGGTGAACTCGCCACAGGTCAGCACAAGAGAGGCGCCCCAAAAAAGATATATAAGGACTCCCTGAAACAACATCTTGGGCTCAGCCAGATAGATCATCAAAAATGGTCCACTCTCGCCTCACATCGGGAGGCATGGAGACGCACTATCCACAATGCTGTGGCCTCTTTCGAGAAGACATGCCAAACGGGTCTCAAAGAGAAACGGCAACACAGAAAGAACCGCAACTTGGAAACAACATCATCCAAGGAGACTTTCTGCTGTGCTTTCTGCAACCGGACTTGCCTATCTCAGATTGGCCTTTTTAATCATCAACGCGCTTGTAGAAAGCATGGAATGAGTCCTTCCTAAGAATCTTCATTCGCCAAATAATGCCAAGAGATCTCTTCCAAGACTACATTAGCCAAAGGAAAAATTAGTACAGGATGGGCCAAATCATAAAAGTCATGGAAGGCAAAATGGAAAGGCTTAATTTGCATAAGAAAGGAGAAAGATAAATATAAGGAACTAGCTGTACCCGGCACGCGTTGCTGTGCCCTTTTTAGGAGATGCGAGGAAGTCCAATCATCCACGGGGTGCCCTCCTCTGAAGGGCAGTTGGATGGAGTGTGGGTCATGGGGGGCATGGTGTGCCAAGTTGGGTCTATATTGGTCTTGGTTCTGGGCCACAGTGGTCTGTGGGGAATGATGGGTTTTGAAGTACTACAAATGCCATTTTCCATGGTGGTACTGCAAGTCCCATCATGCATGGTCGGGGTTCTGTGTGCCATGTCTCTCTCTCTCTCTCTGTGTCTCCCAGTCTATCTCAGTCTATGTCTCTCTGTGTCTCTCTTTCTCTCTCCTTATCTACCTATCTCTCTCAATAACTTCCTGTGTCTGTCTCTCTCTCTATCCCTATCCTTATCTATTACTGTCTGTCTGTCTGTATATTATTCTCCATCACACACTCTATCACTTGCTTTCTCTGTGTCTATCTCTCTGTACTCAGTCTGTATCACTCAATCTTTCTCTATCTATCACTCACTCTCTCTCCCTATCTATCAATCCCTTCCTCCCTCTATATCCCCCCCCTCTCTCCCTTCTCTCTGTCTTAGTCTCTAATTCCCCCTCTCATACCCTCTCTCTCTCTCTCTCTGTCTCTCTCATTTCCCCCCTCTTTATATTCCTCTCTTTCTCTCTCAGTCTTTCACCCCCCTGTCTTTCTCACTCTCTCTATCACTCACCTTCTCTCTCCGCCCGGGTGGTGCGGCCTGTGTCGTGGCCCTCCTCCTCTGCCGCCTCGGCCTCCTCGCCCGTCTCCCTGCCGTTCCGGCCCTGGCCTGCTCGCGCCACGGGACCACCTGGGAAGCGAGCGAGGAGGCCGCGGAGCCAGCCACAACACCGGCCACACCTCCTGGTCCAGCCGCGGCCCCTGACCCCCGACAACGCTGGAGGACGCCTAAGAGGAAGCACAGGAGCAAGAGGCGCCGCACATTCCCCATCTCGGAACAGCCAGGGTGCCGAACTACAGTTCCCAGAAACCTCCGCGGCCGGAAGTAGCCCAGCGTGGCCTTTTGGGAAGTGTAGTTCGGCGCCCCGGAGCTGCTCCGAGATGGGGGTCGTGCGGGCGCCGCCGTTCCTGGCTCCTGTGCTTCCTCTTAAGTGTCCTGCAGCGTTGTCGAGGGCTGCTACCAGCGGGGCCGTGGGCTGGACTCAGGAGGTGTGGGGCGTGTGTGGGCAGCTCCCGCGGCCTCCTCGCTAGCTTCCCAGGTGGTTCCGGTGGTGCCCGAGCGGGCCGGGGCCGGGAACGGCAGGGCGAGGAGGGCGAGGAGGCAGAGGAGGAGGGGGCGATGACACCAGCCGCAGCACCCGGGCGGAGGAGCGGTGCGCGGGTCCGTTAGCCCCTGGATGGCGGGATGGGTTGTTGGGGGGGGGGGAGTGAAGTGCGCCTGCGCGACTGCTCTCCCTCTCGCCTGCGCTAGAAACCCCGGCATGGCCACTTGCAGTTCTTGCGGAGGTTTCTGGGAAGCGTAGTTTTGCGGCCTTGAGCTGGTCTGGGACCGGGGACGTGTTTTCCATGGCGAGGAGGTGGTTTTTTGGGTTGCCGGGCTGCGAAGGTCCCGGTGAGTGGGGAGAGAGGGTGAGGGGATGTGTTGGTGGGTTTGGGGAGGGGGGGGCCTTGTGCGCCTGCGCGGTTGTTCTCCCTGTCTCCAGCGCTCGCGGGCAGCGCAGAACGGGAGTCTATGGGCGGTTTTTGGGGGCTGTTTTTGGGGGGGTTGCAATTTAGGGAGGTGGGTTTTTTTGGGTTATGTCTGTACCTCGTGGTCTGGGGAATGTGTGTCGTGGGATTTGTGTTTGGGGGGGTTATGGTTTGGCCGTGCATATCCTTCTTTGCACGACCACGTCTCCTTTATATATATATAGATTAAACAAAATTATCCTCATGATCGAGCAATTGTAATAAGTACAGCAACATTGATAAACTGTTCCCAGGGAGGGGAGGGTGGGATTTACAGAGAAAGAGGAGAAAGGTGCAAACATGTGTTGCTAATGGAAAATGTTTTGAATGTTTATATAATTTTGTGTAGCACTATTCACAATCATTTTGAAAATTAAAAAGGCCAAAAAAGGCAAAACAGCAGGATGGTTTTTTTATGACAAGCAAATGGTAGCCAGCACCTTCTAGTTCCAACGAAACTCTCTTGTCGCCCAGGTATCTCTATGGTGCTGCTGGAAACCAAGCGGGGGATCCAGCACTTTGCCTTTGAGCACAGCAGAGAGTACCAGCAAGTCCAGTTCAAGTTCCTGGACGCCGTGGAGTCCATGGACCCCAATAACCTTGTCGTAAGTTCTTGGCTTGGCCACTTACCGTCAACAACATACAACAGTTTTCTCCTAGTTAATGCCTGATTTCTATGCTTGATGGGGAAGGTCTGGCCGATGATCCAGCTACTGCGGAGTGTGCCAGTGGCAATCCCATCTGCTCTGTGTGCAGGTCTATGTGAGCCTGAGCCATCTATGAACCCTTGAAAGGCCCCCCGGGTTAACCATTCTGTGCTTTGTGGCAAGCAGGACCATCTGACTATGCCTCCAAAGCTCTGGGGGGTCCCAGAGTTCTCATCCCAAGATCATTTTGTCACACCTGGACATGGGGGGGGGGGGCTCACCTGATGCTTCTGCTTCTCACTGCAAAGCCCAGAACGGTCCTACAGGACAGATTCAGGCACCGTTCGCCCTGTCAGAGGAGAGCAAGAGAGAGGAAGGGAATACCAACCTCTACAATGGAGGTACCAACAATTAAAAACAGTGATATAAATATACACTCATTGCAAGGTCAATAAAATATAATTCATTTACGTCTCTTGGTTAAAATTCATGATCCAGTATCATCGTCCAGTCAATTCCATAGTCCTGTATTTGTTGCACTGCCTATTCAAATGCCTGTTCGAAAGAATCAGGTCTTCACTTTCATTCAAAATTCTAACAAGGAGGAGGCCGATCTAATATCTTTAGGACGGGAGTTCCATAGTCGAAGGGCCACCACTGAGAAGGCCCTTTCTCTCATCCCCACCAAACGTATTTGTGATGCAGGCGCAGGGCCTCTCCAGATGATCTTAATGTTCTAGTACAGGGCTGTCCAACTTCTACGGGCCCAAGGGCCGGAATTCCGGTCACTGATCACCTGGGGGGCCGAAGGGTCTGCCTCCGTCCCCACCCCTCTCCCGGCTCCGCCCCCTCCCCGGCTCCGATTTACTTACAATTGACCTTGAGTTGTGGAGTTGTAGTTCACCTCCATCCAGAGAGCACTGTGGACTCAAATAATAATGGATCTGGACCAAACTTGGCATGAATA
>JARBWK010000014.1:7962004-8022004 GCA_030556195.1 Anolis apletophallus
GGCTTGTGCTGAGTCACAAAAGGGCCCCCAGCATGGCCAGCAAAGAGGTGGCTGAGCCCTTTTAGGGGCAAGGACAGATGGCTCATCTATGGGGCGCTCTCACAGCAAACATGACGATGTGGCAGCAGGTAAGTTTCCCAGAGGTAGGGAAAATGGACAGGGTGACCCCTGGCTTGGAAACAGTCCATAAGAAAGGGATCTGGGAGATCTTACTAGACCACAAGATTGTGATGCAACAGGAGCCGATCCCACACGATGTGCTTTGAACTGGAATATATGTCCCCACTGCCAGATAACCTGGGATAAACAGATAATTTTGGATTGGATCCTATAGGGCAGTGTTTCCCAACCTTTTCTGAGCCGCGGCACACTTATTCCATTGACAAAATCCTGGGGCACACCACCAACCAAAATGACACTCTAACACAGTAATACATATAGTTAATATGTTTTTGAATGTATGTATACACTCAGGCCTGTTTCGATGAACACAACATAGATATCCTGGCAGGAATGGCAGAAAGACACACACGAAGCTCTTGCTCAACAGCTGGGAGTTATAGTTCACCCGCAATCAAAGAGCATTCTGAACTCCACCAATGATTGAATGGAATCAAACTTCCCTCACAGAACTACCATAACCAAGAGAAAATACTATAAGAGTTTGGTGGGCATTGACCTTGGGTTTTGGAGTTGTAGTCCACCTATATCCAGAGAGCACTGTGGAGGGAGGAGGAAGACGTGGGGCGAATGCGCAGTAGCGGCCGCACGGGTCACGTCTTCCCTCCCCCCTCCCGCAGAAGCGGCAGTGTGAGCAAAGCGAGGCAAAGCAAGCAGAGCGAGGCTGGGAAGAAGGGAGCCTGAGTGGAGAAGAAAAAGTGTTCGGCAGGAAGGGGAAGAAAGGGGATTGGAGGTTCCCATTTCCCACGGCACATCTGAGGATTGCTCACGGCACACTGGTGTGCCACGGCACACTGGTTGAGAAACACGGCTATAGGGGCAGTGTGGAAGGGCCCTAAGAGTCTTAGTAGACCACAATCTGACAACAGTGTAATGTGGCAATGAGAGTCTACAAGAATAGGAGGATAGTGTCCAGATCGAGGGAAGTTGGGTCCCTCTCTTCTGCTTTGGTCAGATCTGGAATAATCCTGTGTCTAGTTCTGAACATGAGCCAGTAGTGTGATGCAACAGCTAAAAAGCCAATGCAGTTCTAGGTTGCATCAATAGAGTTCCATAGAGTCTCATTTGAAGTATGTAATATAGTGGTATTTGGCTTGGAAAAAATCTATGAGAACAAGGGTCTAGGGGTCCTGCAGAATTCTGGGGTTTGTAGTTCAGTGAGGCGGTCAAAGACTCCTTAAACCAGTGTTTCTCAACCATTGTGCCGTGAGCGATCATCAGGTGTGCCGTGGGAAATTGGAACCTGGGGGGGGGGGAGTCTAGTGTGTTGAAGTATAAAAACCCTAAGAAACCTACCTCGATAAAGGCACAAAATTACAAACACCCGTTGTCTACTTGGCCTCTCCCTCTCCATGCATTGGGAAGGCCCACCTCCCTTTCCCCAAGTAGAGCCCTCCTCTTGCCTCCTAGGGGTTCTGTGTGGAAAGTTTGGCCCAGTTCTATCATTGGTGGGGTTCAGAATGCTCTTTGATTGTAGGAGAACTATAAATCCCAGCAACTACAACTCCAAAACTCAAGGTCAATGCCCACCAAACTCTTGTAGTATTTTCTCTTGGTTATGGGAGTCCTGTGTGGGAAGTTTGTGTCTTTCTGCCATTCCTGCCAGGATATCTATGTTGTGTTCATCGAAACAGGCCCAGGTTTCACACTGAGTGTATAAATACATTTAAAAAACATTTTTAAAACATATTAACTATATGTATTACTGTGTTAGAGTGTCATTTTGTATCATTTTGGTTGGTGGTGTGCCCCAGGACTTTGCAAATGTAAAAAGAGTGCCGCGGCTCAAAAAAGGTTGGGAAACACTGCCTTAAACTACAAATCTCAGAATTCTGCCGGAGGCAGCAACCGGATTTAAAGTGGATTCATTCTTTAGTGTGATGAAGCACTTAGTAGACTACAAGGTGAACATGAGACATCGATTGAGGAAAGTCATCATCCCACTCTCTTCTGCTTTGGTCAGACCTCACTTGGAATCATTCTGTGACCTGTTTTGGGGAAAGCAATTCAAGCAGGAGATAGACAAGGAGTCCATCTATTGATGCAACCAGGGGCGGTCCTACAGGTAGGCCAAGGAAGCGCCATCTGGGAAGGGGCGAATTCCCCCGCCCGCCGGGCACCGGCGCCAGACAGCGTCCTGACCCTGCCGATGTTCCTCAGGCAGCGCCGCGGCTGCCTGCTTTTAAGCCCCAGCCTTGTGCGCTTCGACGCCGCTTCTGCGCATGCGTGGAGGTTTCCGCGCAGGCGCAGTTGCTCCAGAGCTGAAGTTGAATACAGGAGCAACTGCGCATGCGCGAAAATCTCTGCGCATGCCCAGTAGCTCCTGTGCACAGATGCCTGTAAGCAAAGCACTCCCTATCAGGCAGGCAGGGAGTGCTTCCCCTCTCCCTTTGTCTCTGCCCTGCCGCCGAATAAGGTGACCCAATTGGGCAGGCAGGGGGCGGAGACAAAGGGAGAGGGGAGTGGAGCCAAAGGGGGATTGGCGACGTATTACCTCCTGACAGCCGCCACCGGAAGTAGCCGCCGCGCGCTGAGGCGAACACCCTTGCCAGGCCCAATCACGTGTGAACCCTACCACACCCGCCCACCTCCCGCGCGCACGCGCGCCGGCCGGGAGCATCAAGGAGAGACAGGCGCAACTGCGCAGGCAAATAGTAATATATAATATTTTATTTTACTTTATTTTGGGTTATTTGAGTTTTATAGGAGTAATGAAAATATTTAGTAGAGGATAATTTTATTTAAATACATAATTGTATTTGTTATTTTATAATAATAATATAATAGAATGTTATATTATATTATAATGTCAATATATTATAATATAATTATATTGTAATGTAGTATAATATAATTATGATATAATATAGTATGAGTATGTACTATAATATATTGTATATATATTGATACAATATAGTACTACTAATGGTATTGTGATATTATAATTGTATATTTGTTTTACTTGGGGGCAAAATAATGTTGGGGGCGCTAAAATAATGTTCGCTTACCATATAAAATTACCTTAGACCGCCCCTGGATGCAACCTAGATGATATTTATCATAGGGGAGGTATTTGCTTCTCTTCTCGTTTTTTTTGGCTCTTCTGCAGCTTCTCACATGCATCGCAACGCAGACATCAACAAGCCCAAAGATCCCAAGGCGCCTGCTGCCCAGGAGCCATCCCATGCGCACTCCACCGGCCAGCCTTCCACGTCCCGAGCTGTGAAGAAGATCCTTTCCCCTGGGAAAGCGAGGAGAGCACCAGAGGACAGCATGCACACGCCCGGCTCCAGAATTGTGTGTATATGTGTGTGTGTGTGTGTGTGTGTGTGTGTGTGTGTGTGTGTAAAGGGTAAAGGTAAAGATTTTCCTCTGACATTAAGTCCAGTCATGTCCGACTCTGGGGGTTGGTGCTCATCTCCATTTCTAAGCTGAAGAGCCAACATTGTCCGTAGACACCTCCAAGGTTATGTGGCCAGCATGACTTCATGGAACACTGTTACCTGCCAGCCGGAGCAGTACCTATTGATGTACTCACATTTGCATGTTTTCGAACTGCTAGGTTGGCAGAAGCTGGGTCTAAAAGCGGAAGCTCATGCCACTCTCCAGATTCAAACCTGCAACCTTTTGGTCAGCAAGTTCAGCAGCTCAGTGGTTTAACCCACTGCGCCACCGGGGGCTCCTTGTGTGTGTGTATGTATGTATGTATATATATATATATATATGTGTGTGTGTGTGTGTGTACATATCTTTATATATATAGAAATGCGGGCATTTGTGTCAGTCTCTACATATATGGGCATGTATATGGATTTATATTTATGTATGTGTGCATGTGTGTATATATGTCTATAAGCTATCATACAAGGGTTGGAACTTTAATAGTGGCAACACTGCTGTAAAGACGCCACACAACGAAACCAAATAATGTTGCGTATACCACACGTAGTTACGTACCTACCTTACCTCTGAGCAAAAAGACTCGCTCTTTCTATGTCATGTGCATGCGGAGTGACTCGAAGAATTGAGCCTCGTATTAGCTTGCGGTCTAAAGTAAGTGTCGTCACGATGTTTTCAAAACAAGAACAACGGATTTGGATAAAGATTGAATGTGCCAGAGGTTGTACAGCGCGACAGTGTCATCAAGGCCTTCAAGAGGCTTGCGGGGAATCTCCATTGCCTTACAAAACAGTGGCAAGATGGGTAAAAGCCTTCAACTAAGGACGCCAAAATGTGGCAGACATGGATTGGCCAGGTCGTTCTAGTGTCAGCAAAGCGGAAGTGAATGCTGTTACCGCACTCGTAGAAGTGATCGACCCCAATATAATTCATGAGCTGGCCCGAAACACAGGATTTGCACATACGACTGTGCTCCACATTCTGAAGGAATGCCTGGGCATGAGAACAATTGCTTCACGACAGGTTCCACATCATTTGACGGAAATGCAAAAATGGCTACGATACGATGCTGGTCGTACCCACTTGTAGTGCTATGAGCATGAAGGAGAGGCTTTCTTACACCATATCATTGCGCTGGACGAGACTTGGGCCAGATCATACCAACCAGAACTGAAACGCCAATCGAACGAATGGCGTCATTACAGGTCACCACAAAGTTCGAAATTTCATCAGAGCAATGTGAAAGTTATGGTGATTCTCATGTACGACTGTGATGGTGTCATCCTAACGCATACTGTTCCCCCACATCAGACCGTCAATGCGCAGTATTACTGCTAATTTTTGGAACACCATCTCAGACCAGCTTTGAGGAAAAAACAGTGACACTTTCTGCAGAACGCCCCTATCATTTTGCATGACAATCCTCGGCCACATGCAGCGCAAACTGTGGCTGATTTGCTTGATCAATGGGGCTGGGATGTGCTGTACTGTAGCGGAATTTGGAAGCCCAAAGCCCCCCAAAGCAATACCTTTTGTCTCAGGCTGCGTTTTCGTGCGAGCGCTTGAACGGAGGAGGCGTGACAACTTGGTTACGATCCAGGAAACTCAGTTTATTCAATACAACAGCTGAGGGGTCTGCTCTATGGCAAAACAAGTCGCAAGAACAGAACACACCTCCCTTCCAGTAATCAGATTTTATACAGCAATGGAGGCAATTTCTGAGGCCTGCCCCCTTCATCCTGTCTCACTGGCTAACATCTGTAAGCTGATCTGACATTAACCAATCAATTAAAGCATTGTGTCACCTTTCTCCTACTGGCTGACAACCATTGCGCAGTTTTAATTACCATTCAATTGTTAATGCTATCTCTATGTGTGCAGGCTGTCCCCAAAGCGAAACATTTCTCTTGTGTTCCCACCGGGAGCCAGCCGAGTGGGAAGCTAACTTGTAAACAAACGCACATGGCACTACTCTAAGCCAATCACAGCTGTGCTTCTCTGAACCAATGGTAACTGTACCTTTTAAGACCAATCGCAGTGGCTATTTCTCATGCTGCTGCGGCTGGCAAGATACCTTCGCTATTCTGAGCCTATGTTATGTAGCACTTTCTCCTGGCGTCTCTTCTGCAAATCAACAATTCTACTTTAGTACCACCCACCATACTCCCCAGACTTAAGCCCTTGTGACTTTGACTTAATTCCTAAGATGAAGGCACCACTTTGTGGCATTTGCTTCCGAACTGTTCCGGATATTCTTGTGGCAGTAGACCACTCCATTCGAACTATCAACAGAACAGGTGCTGCAACAGGTGTCCTACGACTTCCACATCGTTAGGAATGGGTTGTACACAATGCTGGCGACTATATTGAAGGACTATAAAACTTGGTGGCATGTATCACTTTTGTGTTATATGTAAATTAGCTGTACCCGGCCACGCGCTGCTGTGGCAAAGAACAACAGGAGCCATCCCATGCACAGCAACATCCCTTCTTGCCTTTCGTTCTTGCTCTCCCCCCTGTCTCCCTCACCCTTCAGCTCTTTCCTTCTCTCTGTCCTCCTTCCTTCCGTCTTTTCTTTCCCTCCTTTCCCCCTATTCTTTCCTTTTCTCTATCACTCCTCCTTCCCTTTCTTTCCCTCCCTAAGTTTCCTTCCTCCCTTTATTTCCTTTATTTTTCTCCTCCCCCCACCAGCGTCACCCTCCTTTATATCCTTTTATTACCTTTGTCTTTGCTTTGTAGTCTCTTCTTCCTTCCTGTGGTACCCTTTTCTTTCCTTCCTTCCCTCCCTCCTCTCCTCTCTTCCCTTTCTCCCCCCTTTCCTCTTTTCTTCCTTCCTGTCTGTTCGCTTTCCTTCCTTCTTTCCCTCTTTCATGCCTTTCATTTTTGTGTCCTTTCTGCTGTCTCTTCTTCCTTCCTTGGGTATCTCTTTCCTTCTTTCTTTCCTTCCATCCCTCCTTCCTTCCTTCCCTCCTCTCTTACCTCCCCCCCCCTTCTTTCATTCCTTCTGCCATCTTCGCCAAAGCCAGGGCCTTGATTGCTGCCGCGGAGGCCTCCGGAGCCCGGACCATGGCAGCAATCGAGGCCCCGGCTTCGCAGAAGACAGCGGGCCTCTCCTCCTTTTAGCTCTTCAGCAGGCAGTGCCACCGCCAGCCATTCCCCTGCGGTGGCGTTGGCTGCTGAAGATCTAAAAGGAGGAAGGAGGCCCGCTGTCTTCTGTGAATCCGGGGCCCCGATTGCTGCCACGGAGGCCTCTGGAGCCCAGGCTGCGGCAGCAATCAAGGGCCTTTTAGGTCTTCAGCAGGCAGCGCCGCTACCAGCCATTCCCCTGCTGGCCAGAGGAGGCAGGTAAGATGGCAGGCCTTCTTCTTTTCTCCGTGCTGGCAGGAGGGGGGGTGGAGGAGGGAGAAGGGGTTTGCACGCGCGGTAATGAGTACCACGCATGCGTCATCTGTGTTTGAGTCCCCTTGTTGTTTTTTTGCGTTTTTACCTTTTTTGTTTTATTGGGGGGGGTTGGAAACATACCTCGTTGCGTGGGGATTTTTGTGGCCTGGTTTGGTGTTTGTGGGTTTAGCGGTTTTGCTGTCTATAGGCTACTCACCACGACAGCTCTCATTTTATATATATAGATAAAAATAGGTGGCACTATTAAAATTCCAACCCTCGTATAACTAGCTATCCATGCATCTATAACAACAACAACAACAACATTTTATTTACATTCTGCCCTATCTCCCATGGGGACTCGGGGTGGATCACAGTACACATACATGGCAAACATTCAATGCCATTTTGTATAGACAGGACAGAGACAGACAGAGGTTGTGCTTGAATCCAGCTACAGCTACAGGGGAGTGCTGTCGCTCCATCCTCTATGACTCCATCTATATCTTTAGCTTGCATATATGTAATGGCATGTGTGTGTATATATGTGTGTGCGTGCATGTATTTGCACCCTATTTATGTATGTGTGTGTATATATAGCCATCATCTAGCAATCACCTAACTTTGCTTTCATTTCCTCTCTCTATTTCCCCCCAAAACTGAGTGATCCTTTTCACCCCATTCTTGCTCCCTCCAAAAATGGAGAGAGTTAGAAGGGGAGAAAGAAAGACAAAGTAAGAAAGAAGAGGTAGGAAAAAAGATCCAGCCATCTATAGATCTATCTTTAGCTTTGTTTACATATATGTAACAATTTAAATGCATATGAATGTATTTATACATTCATGTTTGCGTCTATCTGTCCGTCCAACCATCTATATCTGTGTTTGCATATAAGCAGGGGCGGATCTTAGTGGAGGCAAAGTAAGCGGCCGCCTCAGGGCGCCACATGGCCAAGGGCGCATCTGGCCGCAGCTGCCAGGTTCGGCGCATCATGCCGCGTCATTGCTGCGGGCGGCCGGCGCACGGGCAGGAGGCTCTGCCCCGGCTGCAAAATATTCCCTGGCTTGTCCTTTTCATCCTCTTGGGAGTGCTCTGTTTTAATAGCACATGCGTGAAACTTTCACGCACGCGCTATTGGGACCAAGTGCTTTTGGTGGAGGGAGTTGCTAAATGCACTCCCAAGAGTCCAAAAAGGACAAGCCAGGGAACATTATGCAGCCGGAGACAGGAGGCTCCGCCCCAGCTGCAAAATGTTCCCCCGTCCTTTTCATCCAGAAGCGCTTGGTCCCAATAGCGCATGTGCAAAACTAGCTGTTTGCGCGCACGCGTGCTCCGGCGCGCGCACGTGCCATCATACCACACTGAAGACCCAGGGGGCACCTAAAAAAGGTTTGCTTACTATAATTTTTTACCTTTTTCCGGTCCTGCATATAAGTAACAGCATATTTACATGTGCATGTATTTGAATCTATATCTATATTTGCATATATGTAACAGTTTATATACATGCATACATATGGGTATCCATATTTATACATAACTATCTGTGTATCTATCTACCGAAGACTGTCTCTATATGTATAAACAATTGTATATATCATATTCAAGTGTATGGATCTATTTGGGTCTCTCTATATGTGTCTATGTTCCCATACATCTATATTTTGTGTAATTTTGGATGTACAGTATGAGCCTCGTATCCACAGGGGGTGCATTCCCAGGCTTCACGGGGATACACAACTGTAAATAATTGGAAACCTGAAATGAAGGACATCTGGCCCAGGAATACCAATACTATAAGGTTGTGCAGGAGAGCCTAAAGTAGGCATGGGCAAACTTTAGCCCTCCAGGTGTTCTGGACTTCAACTCCCACAATTCCTAACAGCCGGTAGGCTGTTAGGAATTGTGGGAGTTGAAGTCCAGAACACCTGGAGGGCTAAAGTTTGCCCATGCCTGGCCTAGAAAATGCCGAGAGAGCTTGTAGGATGTGGATCAATGAAACTTTGGAGACTGGCTTGCAAATATGGGGTTGTTTTGTATTTAAGGGAGAGAGATATGGGAGGGAACCCCCCATCAGCAGACCCCCTCTTTTGCCACCCCTCTTGCAGCCTCTTTAGACAAACTGGGCAGGAAGAAGCGCGTGATCCCCAAGATCATCGTGACGGGGCCCTCGGATGAGACGATCCTCACCAGCCTCTCGGATGCCCTCCCTGAGACCAAGACCATCCGCGACACTGAGGAATATGGCCCCTACACCGTCCACTCTAGGCCTAGCACCGTGGACGCCTACAGGGACAGAGATCATGAGCCGTGAGGGACCCACCGAGTCATCTATCCACTTGGTCCTGGACCCCATCCCTCAATAAATGGGAAATCTATTAACAAGGGGGCACTTGGGTGGTTTCGCTTTCCCCGATATCTCCGGCGGGTGCAGAAGGAAGGAACTGGATGATGCGCCTCCAAATAAATATGTTTGGTAAATGGTCCCCAGTCACTCCCAGTTGATTCCAGCCTTTCTCTCTCTGCTGCAATAAAGGCTGGGCAAAGGGGAAGGCAACGTTGGGCGAGTGGGCTTCTTAACAAAAGACCCTCCTCATAAATGTATAGCAGAGTAACTTAGCAGCAGCAGCATGACCCAGCACCAAAGTGATAAAAAGAACAAAAACACACAGACCAACGATCTCTTCCTAATGGGAGCCTTTTCCTTGCAGTAAAATAATATTTATTTATTTATTATTTCAACTTGTATACCGCCACTCCCCGAAGGCTCAGAGTTTGTTTTCGTAAATGGTTGCACCATTTACAAAAACAAGGTTTCCACAACACAGAGTTCTTTTTACTTCCTTCTTTGCTTCCACGCTGGGCTTCTTTTTCATGCAGATAAACAGGGGCGGATCTTAGTGGAGGCAAGTTAAGCGGCCGCCTCAGGGTGCCACATGGTCAAAGGGCGCATCCAGGGCCGGGCGGCACGCCCCCAGGGGTGCCAGCAGGGTGGGCGGAAGGCTCGCGTAGGGCGAGAGGAGGAGGCAGAGGCACACGCCTTTCCCTTCTCCCTGCCTCGCCCTGCGCCCTGCACGCGTCTCATCCCTCACCCTGCGCACCCTTCCCCCCTTCCGCCCCACCGAGGATGCCTTGCGCGGGGTGAGAGAGAAGGGGGCAGAGGCACTCGCCTTTCCCGTCTCCCTTGCCCACCGCGCGTCTCCTCCCTCTGTTGCCGCTGCTGCCACTGGTGCACGTGGGGTGAGGGAGGAGGTCACATGGGCGCCCTTACCTGGGGGCCAGGAGGAGGACTGAGTGGCCAGACGAGCCTGCCAGCCAGAGGGCACCTAGCCCAACCCTCGGGCCCTTGCTCCCGAAATTAGCCTAGACCTGATACACACATATACATACATACACACAAAAAGAGAATAGGAAGAGGGGGGGGGGATATATATATGTGTGTGTGTGTGTGTGTGTGTGTGTATGGCATGGGCCTACTTCAGCCCTCCATGTGTTTTGGACTTCAATTCCCATAATTCCAAACAGTCAGTAGGAAGTCCAAAATTCCTGGAGGGCCAAAATTTGTCTATGCACCCAATCCATATATATATATACATATATACATATATATATATATATACATACATATATACATATATACATATATATATATATACTAGCTGTACCTGGCACGCGTTGCTGTGCCCTATTTAGGAGATGCGAGAAAGTCTGAGTATGTAAGGGTTACAATTGATGTTACTTATGGTCTTCTTTTTAGATGCTGTTCTTTTTAGGAGGCGTGGCTTGTCTTTTGGGTCATCTTATGCCTGTGTGGAAGGAAGGAATGGCATACAAATGGGTCAAGCAGTAGACGCAAGGTTGTGTTATGTGCGTATTGTGTTGTGTGTAGGTATTACTTTTTTGGTGAGTTAGTGGGTGTGTGGTGGCATTGTGGGTGGTAGTATGTTGTGGAATGCTTGTGTGGGTGGGGTGGGTGGGGTGTTTGTGTGTGTCTGTAGAGTATCAGTGCAGTGTTGTGTTGTGTTGTGGTTGGAGTATAGGTGGAGTTGGTTTTTGTTTGTGGTGGTGGGAGGTGTTGTGTGTGCGGGGTCCCGTAGGGTTGGGGGGATGGGTTGTGATAGGAAGTTGTGTTGTGTTGTGTGAGTAGGAATTGCTGGAGTATTGTGCCTGGGACGTGTGTGTATTTGGAGGTGTGTGTGGTAGTGAGTAGTGAGTGCAGTCCTGGGTTTTGTGTTGGGGAAGTTGTCAGGTATTTGTGGGGTGTATTTTGTGTGTGTTGTGGTGACATAGTTGTCTCAGTCTGGCTGTGTGCTGGTTGTGATGTGGAGGGGGTGTTGCATTTGCCAGTGGTGTTTGTTGTGACTTTTGGTTGGGGTGGGTTTTTGTGTTGCAGGATTGTTTTTTTTTTGTGTGGGTTTTGCAAATTTGTGTTATTCCGGCGGTATGTGTTTGTCAGTGGTGCCTGTGTCCCTGGTGC
Source organism: Anolis apletophallus (assembly GCA_030556195.1). Classification (NCBI taxonomy): domain Eukaryota; kingdom Metazoa; phylum Chordata; class Lepidosauria; order Squamata; family Anolidae; genus Anolis; species Anolis apletophallus. Next base: position 7,973,442 of record JARBWK010000014.1, read on the forward strand.
CCTATTTGTGTTAGTGTTATTTCCTCCTGGTAGTTGTTATGTCCTCCTGTGTTAGTTGGTTGTACTGTGCAGGTTTCTGTTTAGCAGTGGTATGTATGCGTTGTGTGTGTTGTGTGTCTGTTGTGTTGTGGGTCTGTAGAGGTAGGCATCGCGAGTTGTGTGGCTGTCATGTTGTGGGCGTGGTGTTTGTAAATTGGAGGATTGGTGGTGTGTGTTTGGGATGGTGCTTGGAGAAGAGTGTGTGGTGTTGAGTGTGTAGTTTGTTGTTGTGAGTGTGGTGTGGATGTACGGTGTGTATGTGGGGTGTGTTAGTTGGTTGTACTATGCTGGTTTCTGTTTAGCAGTGGTATGTATGCGTTGTGTGTGTTGTGTGTCTGTTGTGTTGTGGGTCTGTAGAGGTAGGCATCGCGAGTTGTGTGGCTGTCATGTTGTGGGTGTGGTGTTTGTTAAGTGGGTGTCTTTTGTCCTGTGAGTGGTATGTATGTGCTCTGTGCACATAGTTGTGTATCTTCTGCATATTGGCGTTGTGTGGTATTTTGTGCTGGCTTGGTCTTTTTTTTTATTATTTTGTTGTTGTGATTGTGTGGTTGATCGTACCGTGGTCAGTGGTTTGTGGTGATTACCAGTGGTCAGTTTTACTGGTTTGGCCAGTGTGGGCGAGGTTGAAGGAGCCTGTCCTTTAGGCAGTTCCAAACTCCGACTGCCAAACGGCCAGGTCATTCTAGTGTCAGCAAAGCGGAAGTGAATGCTGTTACCGCACTCGTAGAAGTGATCGACCCCAATATAATTCATGAGCTGGCCCGAAACACAGGATTTGCACATACGACTGTGCTCCACATTCTGAAGGAATGCCTGGGCATGAGAACAATTGCTTCACGACAGGTTCCACATCATTTGACGGAAATGCAAAAATGGCTACGATACGATGCTGGTCGTACCCGCTTGTAGCGCTATGAGCACAAAGGAGAGGCTTTCTTACACCATATCATTGTGCTGGATGAGACTTGGGCCAGATCATACCAACCAGAACTGAAGCGCCAATCAAATGAATGGTGTCATTACAGGTCACCACAAAGTCCAAAATTTCGTCAGAGCCCTAGCAATGTGAAAGTTATGGTGATTATCATGTACGACTGTGATGGTGTCATCCTAACGCCTACTGTTCCCTCACATCAGACCGTCAATGCGCAGTATTACTGCTAATTTTTGGAACACCATCTCAGACCAGCTTTGAGGAAAAAACAGTGACACTTTCTGCAGAACGACCCTATCATTTTGCATGACAATCCTCGGCCACATGAAGCGCAAACTGTGGCTGATTTGCTTGATCAATGGGGCTGGGATGTGCTGTACCACCCACCATACTCCCCAGACTTAAGCCCTTGTGACTTTGACTTAATTCCTAAGATGAAGGAACCACTTTGTGGCATTTGCTTCCGAACTGTTCCGGATATTCTTGTGGCAGTAGACCACTCCATTCGAACTATCAACAGAACAGGTGCTGCAACAGGTGTCCTACGACTTCCACATCGTTGGGAATCGGTTGTACACAATGCTGGCGACTATATTGAAGGACTATAAAACTTGGTGGCATGCATCACTTCTGTATTATATGTAAATAAATAGGTGGCACTATTAAAATTCCAACCTTCGTATAACTAGCTATCCATGCATCTATAACAACAACAACAACAACAACAACATTTTATTTATATTCTGCCCTATCTCCCAAGGGGATTCGGGGTGGATCACAGTACACATACACGGCAAACATTCAATGTCATTTTGTATAGACAGGACAGATGGAACAGAGAGGTATGTTGTTGTAGCAACCCAGTTCTCTTTCGTGCCTGGAGGGCAGGGGGCAGCACCGGGGGTCCCACTGGCATTGGAGCCAGCTGATTCTGAGGAGGATTTGGAGGGGCTGGAAGAAGGGGATTTTGAGGTAGCTGGGCCTTCTTCCCCCACAGAAAGCCTGGCCTGGGATGACGGCTGGCCTGATCCTTACGAGATGCAGGAAGGCCAGACGGAATTCGAAAGCAGTGATAGTGAAGATTATGAACGGCGGGGGGGCGAGGTTCACAAGAAAGAATGTGGGAAACAACCGAGGGAGAGGCCCGGGAAGCAGCTGGGGAGTTCGACTCTCACGAAGATAGGGAACCAGGTGCTGGGAGGCAAGGTCGAACCTTTGATAGGAAACGGAGCATTGAGGCTAGCAGGAGGGGTTGGTTCCACAGCCTAGACCGGCCGAGGTCCCACAGCACAGATTGGAGGAGGAGAAGCCTAGAGCGTCGGGGCCTCGCCAAGGGATTAAGTATAGGATCCGTGGGAACGGATCCTCAGTACCTCGGCCACGTCTATCCTATGCAGACGTGTAGCGAGCCAAGACCACGTAGCTAAGTTTCGGGCTTGTGGCCTGCCAAGGAGTGCCTTGGATCTTGTATCTTTGCCTTGTTCCTGAATCCGCTTGAGTTGAGCGGAGCCTTGCCACGTCCTTGGAAACTTCCCTGCCAAGATTGCTTTTGGACATTACCTTTTACCTATTGGATTTGTTTTGATCTTTTTATGGACAATTACCTTTTCAACTGTTTCTTATTCTTCAATAAAGTAGTTAGCTGATTACCGTCTCTGTGTGTGTGATTAAGGGGCCGGCCAAGGTCTTGCATCGTGACAGTTGGCCGAGGTACTCCACGAACTCCTTTTCACATCACGGGACGCCCCAAGAAACGCGGACGGCGAACCGGCGCCATGGCGAATCTGTCCGCCGCTCAGATTCAGGAGATGCAGCAGGAACTGGGAGAACTACGAGCCAGAGCGGGCCGGCACCCTTCCGTGTCTACTCCGGCACGGTTCGGGGGAAATCCGGCTCAAGTCGATGTGTTCATTGGACAAGTGGAGATGTACCTGGAGCTGCGGCCCACGGAGTTCGCTACTGATTGAGCCAAGGTGGGCTTTGTTTATACGCTGCTGGAAGGGACGGCGGCAGCATGGGCGACCACGTTGATCAAGGCAGTATCCCCCCAGGTGGCCACGGTGACCCTTTTCCTGGAGGCCATCAAAAAGACTTGGAGGGATCCCGTGAATGCAGAGCTGGCGGAAAGAGAGTTGGACCGGTTGTCGATGAAGGACATGTCGTTGTCCCAGTACATCTCCCATTTCCGGGTGCTGGCGGCCTAAGTGGAATGGAACCCCGCTGCCCTACGTTACCAGTATATGAAAGGGTTGTCGCAGGAGATGCAGCAAGAGATCCTGAGAGGGGCCGCCCGGCCAGCAGACCTGGAGGAGGCAATCACTGTGAGCTTACGAGTGGAGGCGGGATTGCAGACCCGGAGGCGATGGGACAAAGGCCCCGGGGAGAAGCCGGCGGTCCGGAAGGAGACGGGGGCTAGTCAGTTCTCGTTCCGGCAGTTTGCCCCGGCCCCCCAGCCCTTGGATGAACCGGAGCCGATGCAGCTAGGACATGTGAGACCCAAGGTGGATGCCGCTGAGAAAGCACGCCGCCAGCGGCTGAATTTGTGTTGGTACTGCGGGGGGCTGGACATTTCTCTAGAGAATGCCCTCAGAAACCGCGTGGAAAGACACCCCGGGCCTCTGCCGCGTTTGGAGGGGCCCCAGAGGCCGAAGAAGCAATCCAGGCGGCGGGGGAAGGGGCCGGCCGAGTTTAAGAGGGTTCGCTAACTCGGCCGCCGTCGCTAACCTCCCCCCAGAACCCAAGACTGGACAATTGTTCCTGGTGATGGTCGCCCTCTGGTCGCCAGGGAAGGGGCCGATGATGGTCCATGCCATGATCGACTCGGGGGCCACCAACAATTTCATCGACGCTGACTACGCCAAGTCGGCTGGATTACAGTTCCATGATCTCCAAGAGCCTAAGGGCGTACAGACTATTGATGGGAGGACCCTGAAAGCCGGGGCCGTGACTCAATATACCTCTCCCACCAAGATGTGGACAAGTTCTCACAAAGAAGAGATTTCTTTCCTTGTGACCAAGTTGTCCGATTTCCCAGTCGTCCTGGGTATTGTGTGGCTCACGCTCCACGATCCCCAGATCTCCTGGGCCAAGAGACAGTTGCAATTTTCTTTGGACCATTGCCAGGGACACTGCATGATGGCCCGGGCCTGCCAGGCTCAAGAGGTGGAGCAAGTTGCCACGCTGCCCAAAAAGTACGCCGGGTTTTGGGATGTTTTCAGCGAGAAGGAGGCGGAGCGCCTGCCTCCCCACCGGCCCTATGATTGTGTCATCGAAGTGGAACCCGGAGCCCCTATCCCGCGGGGGAGACTCTACCCTCTCTCGGAACCAGACCAACAGGCTCTCCGATAGTTTCTGGATGAAAACCTGCGGAAGGGGTTCATCCGGCCTTCCCAGTCCCCGGCCGGGGCGCCAATTCTGTTTGTCAAGAAGAAGTCGGGGGAGTTGCGGCTCTGTAATGACTATCGGGAGCTCAACAAGATCACGATTCGGAACCGCTACCCCCTACCCCTGATCCCCGAGCTGTTGGAGCGGATGCGGGGAGCCAAGGTGTTCACTAAACTGGACCTGAGGGTGCTTATAATCTCGTGCGGATCCGCCAGGGTGATGACTGGACGACTGCGTTCCAGACCAAGAGGGGGAGCTTCGAATACCTGGTAATGGGATGCGGGTTGTGCAATGCTCCTGCCTGCTTCCAACATTTCATGAATGACATTTTCCGAGATCTGCTAGATCGTTATCTGGCAGTCTATCTGGACGATCTGCTGATTTTTTCTCCGGATCAGGCGACCCACGACCGCCATGTCAAGGAAGTGCTCCAGAGACTGAGAGCCCACGGTCTCTATGCCAAGCTGGAGAAATGCGCGTTTGATCTACGCGAGGTGGATTTCCTGGGCTACCGCATCTCTCCTACGGGCATAGCCATGGATGATACCAAGGTCCAAGCTGTGGCCGACTGGGCGGCTCCTGCCAGCTAAAAAAGACATTCAAAGATTCCTGGGCTTTGCCAACTACTACAGAAAGTTCATTCCTGATTTTGCCAAGTGGGCTGATCCCATCACCCAGTGCTTGCGAGGAAAGGTGCCGTTCCGGTGGACATCGGAGGCAGACGTGGGGTTTTGGAAGTTGAAGCAGCTGTTCACCACCCAACCGCTTCTGCAGCATCCCAACCCCCACCCTTTCATCGTGAGCTGCTTCGGATGTAGCGGTGGGAGCGATCCTGCTACAGCTGCAGGGGACGGACTTATTGCCCTGTGCTTACTACTCCCGGCAGCTGACGGCGCCGGAAAAGAACTATACCATTTGGGAGAAGGAGCTCCTGGCCATTAAAGTAGCTTTTGAAGTCTGGAGACATCTGCTTGAAGGGGCCAAATTCCCGGTGGAAGTTCACACCGACCACCGGAATTTGGAGCACTTGAAGACCCAGCAAATTGAACCAGAGGCAACAGAGATGGTCCCTGTTCTTTGAGAGATTCAATTTCCGCATTCACTATGTGACCCCAAGCAGACCAAGCAAGCCGACGCTTTGTCCCGGAAGCCGGAGTATGTCAGAGGTGGAGAAGGGCTTTCCGAGACACGGCTGCTCAAAGCGGAGAACTTTGCTGCCGCTAGAGCGACCCCCTGTGAAAACCCGGTGGCCCCGCCGCCCCCGGGGACAAGAGACCTCTGAGTGACCGGATTCAGGCTCGCCAACGGGGTGACCCGTGGGTGCAAGAGCAGCTGACTAAGGGGGTGCAAGCCCCTTTCCAGGTAAAGAACGGGGTGCTCTACCACCGCGAGTCTGTTTATGTTTCCCTTGGGCCCGAGAGGGAGGACATTCTAAAACTTTGCCATGATAGCTGGGCCGCAGGACACTTTGGGCTCTTCAAGACCCTACAGTTGGTGCACTGGGATTTCTGGTGGCTTAAAGTGCGGAGGGATGTGGAGGACTATGTGGGCTCTTGCCCTGTGTGCCAGCGGGCTAAGAACCAGGGGGGCAAGCCGGCCGGTTTGCTCCAGCCGCTCCCGACTCCTACCGCTCCTTGGAAGATGATTTCGGCTGATTTCATCACTGACCTGCCCAAGTCCAAGGGGTTCACCACGATCCTGGTCGTGGTGGACTGTTTCACCAAGATGGGACACTTCATTCCCTGTGTGGGGGTGCCTACTGCTAAAGAGACTGCTGATATGTTTGTGCAACATGTGTTTCGGTTGCATGGACTTCCACAGAGTTTGGTGACTGACCGCGGCACCCAATTCACTTCCCAGTTCTGGAAGGCTGTCCAGAAGTTGCTGGGGATTGATGTCCGGATGTCGACGGCCCATCACCCCCAGACCGACGGGCAAACCGAAAGGGTTAACGCCACGTTGGAACAGTATCTGCGGTGCTATGTCAACTATCAGCAAAACAACTGGGCGTCCTTGTTGTCTTTGGCAGAGTTTGCTTACAACAATGCGACGCAGGAATCCATCAAAGAGACTCCTTTCTTTGCTAACTATGGACACCATCCTCGGTTCTACCCTCCGGTGGCTCCATCGGGGGAAGTGCCGGCGGCGGAAGATTGGCTTCAGGAGCTCACCGCGCTTCAAGACTTGCTACGTACTCAATTGGACCAGGCGAAGGCGGATTACAAGCGGATGGCGGATCGGCAGCGCCAGGAGGGTCCGGAGATTCAAGTGGGAGACAAAGTTTGGCTGTCTACCAAGAACTTGCCTACACAGCGACCTAGCCACAAACTGGATGCGAGATTTCTGGGTCCCTACAAGGTGTTGGAGAAGGTGGGGCCTGTGGCTTTCAAACTACAACTCCCAGCGGACATGAAGATTCACCCTGTGTTTCACCATTCCTTGCTCCGCCTGGCGAAGGGGGTGCGGCCTGATGTGACGCAGCCGCCCCCTCCCCCTGTGATGCGGGACGGAGAGGAGGAGTTCGAGGTGCAGGACATCCTGGATGCGCGTATCCGCTACCGGAAGCTGGAGTACTTGATTGACTGGAAAGGCTTCGGACCGGAAGAGCGCTCTTGGACACCGGCTCGAGATGTTCACGCCCCGGACATTGTTGCTAGGTTTCACCGCAAGTACCCTGATAAGCCCAAGCCTCGAGGGAGGCCTCGGAGGGGCCCTGGGGGGGGGGGATAGTGTAGCAACCCAGTTCTCTTTCGTGCCTGGAGGGCAGGGGGCAGCACCGGGGGTCCCACTGGCATTGGAGCCAGCTGATTCTGAGGAGGATTTGGAGGGGCTGGAAGAAGGGGATTTTGAGGTAGCTGGGCCTTCTTCCCCCACAGAAAGCCTGGCCTGGGATGACGGCTGGCCTGATCCTTACGAGATGCAGGAAGGCCAGACGGAATTCAAAAGCAGTGATAGTGAAGATTATGAACGGCCGGGGGGGGGGGCGAGGTTCGCAAGAAAGAATGTGGGAAACAACCGAGGGAGAGGCCGGGGAAGCAGCGGGGGAGTCAGGCTCTCACGTAGATAGAGAACCAGGTGCTGGGAGGCAAGGTCGGACCTTTGATAGGAGACGGAGCATTGAGGCCAGCAGGAGGGGTTGGTTCCACAGCCTAGACCGGCCGAGGTCCCGCAGCACAGATTGGAGGAGGAGAAGCCTAGGCGTCGGGGCCTCGCCAAGGGGATTAAGTATAGGATCCGTGGGAACGGATCCTCAGTACCTCGGCCACGTCTATCCTATGCAGACGTGTAGCGAGCCAAGACCACGTAGCTAAGTTTCGGGCTTGTGGCCTGCCAAGGAGTGCCTTGGATCTTGTATCTTTGCCTTGTTCCTGAATCCGCTTGAGTTGAGCGGAGCCTTGCCACGTCCTTGGAAACTTCCCTGCCAAGATTGCTTTTGGACATTACCTTTTACCTATTGGATTTGTTTTGATCTTTTTATGGACAATTACCTTTTCAACTGTTTCTTATTCTTCAATAAAGTAGTTAGCTGATTACCGTCTCTGTGTGTGTGATTAAGGGGCCGGCCAAGGTCTTGCATCGTGACAGTTGTGTCGACATCCAGCTTTTTGGCGCCCAGGAGGTTGTGCTTGAATCCAGCTATAGGGGAGTGCTGTCGCTCCATCCTCTATAACTCCATCTATATCTGTATCTTTATCTGTGCTTGCATATATATAATGGCATGTGTGTGTATATATGTTTGTGCGTGCCTGTATTGGCATCCTATTTATGTATGTGTGCAGGGGCGGTCCTACAGGTAGGCCAAGGAAGCGGCCACATGGGGCGCCATCTGGGAAGGGGCGAATTCCCCTGCACGCCGGGGGCCGACGCCAGACAGCGTCCTGGTCCTACCGATGTTCCTCAGGCTTTCGGGCCCCGGCCTTGTGCGCTCCGACGCTGCTTCTGGGCATGCGCGGAGGTTTTCGCGCAGGCGCAGTTGCTCCAAAACTGAAGTTGAGCGCAGGAGCAACTGCACATGCACGAAAACGTCCGCGCATGCCCAGTAGCTCCTGTGTGCAGAAGCCTGTAAGCAAAGCACTCCCTATTGGGCAGGCAGGGAGTGCTTCCCCTCTCCCTTTGTCTCCGCCCTGCCGCCGAATAAGGTGACCCAATTCGGCAGGCAGGGGGCGGAGACAAAGGGAGAGGGGAGTGGAGCCAAAGGGGGATTGGCGACGTATTGCCTCCTGACAGCCACCACCGGAAGTAGCCGCTGAGGCGAACTCCCTCGCCAGGCCCAATCACGTGTGAACCCTACCACACCCGTCCACCTCCCCGCGCATGCGCGCGCACTGGCTGGGAGCATCAAGGAGAGACAGGCGCAACTGCGCAGGCAAATAGTAATATATAATATTTTATTTTACTTTATTTTGGGATGAGTTTTATAGGAGTAATGAAAATATTTAGTAGAGGATAATTTTATTTAAATAAATAATTTTATTTATTATTTTATAATAATAATATAATAGAATGTTATATTATATATAATGTCAATATATTATAATATAATTATATTATAATGTAGTATAATATAATTATGATATAATATAGTATGAGTATGTACTAGAATATATTGTATATACATTGATACAATATAATACTACCAATGGTATTATGATATTATAATTGTATATTTGTTTTACATGGGGGGGGGGCAAAATAATGTTCGCTTACCATATAAAATTACCTTAGACCACCCCTGTATGTGTGTATATATATAGCCATCATCTAGCAATCACCTAGGTTTGCTTTCATTTCCTCTCTCTATTTCCCCCCAAAACTAAGTGATCCTTTTCAAAGTAAGAAAGAAGAGGTAGGAAAAAAGATCCAGCCATCTATAGCTCTATCTATAGCTTTGTTTGCATATATGTAACAATTTAAATGCAGATGAATGTATTTATACATTCATGTTTGCGTCTATCTGTCCGTCCAACCATCCATATCTGGATCTATATCTGTGTTTGCATATAAGTAACAGCATATTTACATGTGCATGTATTTGAATCCGATTTATGCATCCACCCATCCCAAACTATATCTATATCTGTATTTGCATATATGTAACAGTTTATATACATGCATACATATGGGTATCCATATTTATACATATCTATCTGTGTATCTATCTACTGAAGACTATCTCTATACGTACAGTATAAACAGTTGTATATATCATATTCATGTGTATGGATCTATTTTGGTCTCTCTATATGTATCTATATTCCCATACATCAGGGGTGCTCATTAGGTAGATCGTGTTCTACTGGTAGATCGCATAGGGCGTCCTGGTAGATCGCAGGCAGGGCGGAAGGAAGGCTCAGTCCCGCCCCGCAGGCTGCGGACGCTGCCCAGGTGCAGAAGGAGGTTGGACTGGATGGCCCTTGGAGGTCTCCTCCTATTCTAGGAACCCGTTGTTGTTGTTATTATTATCAAAGGCTGAATGGCCATCTGTGAGGAATGCTTTGATTGTATTTTTCCCTTATGGCAGAAGGAGGTTGGACTGGATGGCCCTTGGAGGTCTCCTTCTACTCTAGGAACCTATTGTTGCTGTTGTTGTTACTATTATTATTAGTAGTAGTAGTAGTAGCAGAGGCTGAATGAATATTATCATCATTATTATTATGAATAAATCCAGGGGCTTATTATACTCACATTTAGTTGAATTCAGTCTTAAAATATATTATATGGCTCTCACTGAAATAAATTTCCAAATATTTTGCTTTTATGGCTCTCTGAGTAGTGGGCAGATAGATCAGTTTGACTTTGTTGTTTTGTAAGTAGCTCGCATGCTGAAAAAGTGTGAGCATCCCTGACATACATCTATATTTTGTGTAATTTTGGATGTACAGTATGAGCCTCGTATCCACAGGGGGTGCATTCCCAGGCTTCACGGGGATACACAACTGTAAATAATTGGAAACCTGAAATGAAGGACATCTGGCCCAGGAATACCAATACTATAAGGTTGTGCAGGAGAGCCTAAAGTAGGCATGGGCAAACTTTAGCCCTCCAGGTGTTCTGGACTTCAACTCCCACAATTCCTAACAGCCTACCGGCTGTTAGGAATTGTGGGAGTTGAAGTCCAGAACACCTGGAGGGCTAAAGTTTGCCCATGCCTGGCCTAGAAAATGCCGAGAGAGCTTGTAGGATGTGGATCAATGAAACTTTGGAGACTGGCTTGCAAATATGGGGTTGTTTTGTATTTAAGGGAGAGAGATATATGGGAGGGAACCCCCCATCAGCAGACCCCCTCTTTTGCCACCCCTCTTGCAGCCTCTTTAGACAAACTGGGCAGGAAGAAGCGCCTGATCCCCAAGATCATCGTGACGGGGCCCTCGGATGAGATGCTCCTCACCACCATCTCGGATGTCCTCCCCGAGACCAAGACCATCCGCGACACTGAGGACTATGGCCCCTACACTGTCCACTCTAGGCCTAGCACCGTGGATGCCTACAGGAACAGAGATCATGAGCCGTGAGGGACCCACCGAGTCATCTATCCACTTGGTCCTGGACCCCCTCCCTCAATAAATGGGAAATCTATTACCAAGGGGGCCCTTGGGTGGTTTCGCTTTCCCCGACATCTCCGGTGGGTGCAGAAGGAAGGAACTGGATGATGCGCCTCCAAATAAATATGTTTGGTAAATGGTCCCCAGTCACTCCCAGTTGATTCCAGCCTTTCTCCCTCTGCTGCAATAAGGGCTGGGCAAAGGGGAAGGCAATGTTGGGCGAGTGGGCTTCTTAACAAAAGACCCTCCTCATAAATGTATAGCAGAGTAATATACAAGACCTTCAACCTGGACCTTCTCACACCAGACCTTCTCACACTCAGCCTTCTCATAGACCAGGGCTGTCCAACAGGCGGCCCGCGGACCGTACACGGCCCCCCAGCCTGTTGGACACAGCCCCCGCTATCCTCCTGAAAGATTTTTTTAAAAAATATATTTTTTAAAAAATATATTTTTTTTAAAAAAATGGCGGCCGGGGGGGCGGGGCAGGGAGAAGGAAGGAGCCAGCTCCTCCTCCTGCACCGCGCCCCCTTTGTCCCTCTCTCCGCGCCGCCCTTCCTAGGGAAGGGGAGCCGCCGAAAAGGAGCAGTAGGCAGCGCCAAGGGCGGCGCGTCAGAGGCCTAGCGTGACGCGCCACCCTTGGCGCCACCTCCTGCTAGGAAGAGGGCAGGGAGCCGGCTGCCTTCTTCCTCCATAGCCCCTCCTCCTTCTCCCCGCTCGCGCCGCCGCCCGGGATCTGAGCAGCGGCGCGCCCGGGGGGAAAGAGGAGAGGCTTCGGAGAAAGGAGGCGGCTGGCTGCCTTCTTCCTCCGTAGCCCCTCCTCCTTCTCCCCGCTTGCGCCGCCGCTCGGGGATCCGAGCAGCGCGCGCCGGGAGAAGGAGGAGGGGCTATGTGAGCGAGCGCCCCGCCCCCGCCCCGCCCCCCATGAGCGCCCCCGCCCCCTGCTCACTGATCGCCTTCGGCCCCCCAGGTGATCAGTGACACTTCTTCCGGCCCTTGGGCCGGAAGAAGTTGGACAGCCCTGTCATAGACTAAGGCAGGGGTAGGGAACCTATGGCTCGGGAGCCAGGTGTGGCTCTTTTCATGATTGCATCTGGCTCTCCAGAGCAGCCTGGGCCTCAGTTTCCCAGCACCACCATCGCCGCCTCTTCCTCATCCCCCGCTGCTCTCGGGGCCCTGCGCCCTCTTTGCCGGGGACGGTGGAGCCAGGCAGCGACGCCTCATCTTCCTCTTCGTCCTCCTCGGGCGCTCACGGGCCTCGGGAGGCCTGGCACCTGGCGCCTTTAGGGACCCGGCCTCCATCCTGCTCCTCTTGACGCCTTTTAGCTCATCGCCCTCATCATCTTACATTCTTTCCTTCTCAGCTCACCCTCCTCCCGCTTCCTTCCATCCTTTCTCTTCCTTTCTTGTTCCCTCTCTTTTTCTTTTATTCTTTTTCCTCCCTCTCTCCCTACCTTTCCCTCCCCTCCTTCTTCGTTCCTTCCTTCCTCCTTCCTCCTTCATTCTTTCCTTCTCTCCTTCCTTTTCCCTCCCTCTCTCCCCTTCTTTCTTTCCTCCAATCTCCCTCTTCCTTCTTTTCTTTCTCCCCTTCACCCTTTCCTTCTCCTTCCTTTTCCCTCCCTCCCTCTCCTTCCTTCTTTCCTCCATTCTCCCTCTTCTTCCTTCCTTCCTTTCTCCCCTTCACCCTTTCCTTCTCTCCTTCCTTTTCCCTCACTCTCTCCCCTTCCTTCTTCTCCTTCCTTTCTTTTCACCTCCCTCTCTCCCACTTCTTTCTTTTCTTCTTTTCCCTTCATTATTTTACTTTTTCCTCACTCCCTTTCCTTTCTTTCCTTTCTTTCCTTCCCATTTCCTTCTTTCTTTTCCCCTCCTTGTCTCTCTCCTGCTTTTCTTTTCTTCCTTTTCCATAGTTCATTTTTCTTTTCTTTCTTCTTCTCCCCTTCCCTCCTTTATGTCCTCTGCCTTTCTTTCCCCCCTCCTTCCTTCCGTCTTCTCTTCCTTCGCAGAGTCCTGAGCATGCCTTTTGCAGAGCCAGGTCTGACATGTCCCATCAATCTTCCGGGGGAATCCTTTTCTCATAGTACGTACGTATAGACTCACATTTAGTTGAATTCAGTCTTAAAATATATATACAGTATATATTATATGGCTCTCACTGAAATAAATTTCCAAATATTTTGCTTTCGTGGTTCTCTGAGTCAAAAAGGTTCCCAACCCCTGCATTAGATATCTATCTGCTGGAGTCCATTCATCCATTTCCAGGCATATCGGTGTAGTAGACCTTGGGTGTATCTACATTGTAGAATCCACACAGTTTGACCCCCCCCCCCACACACAGATATAAGTAAAGGTAAAGACATTAAGTCTCATCGTGTCCGACTCTGGGGGTTGGTGCTCATCTCCGTCTCTAAGCCGAAGAGCCGGCGTTGTCCATAGACACCGCCAAGGTCTTGTGGCTGGCACGACTGCATGGAGCACCGAAGTCACCTTACCGCCCTATTGAGATACTCGCATGTTTTCGAACTGCTAGGTTGGCAGGAGCTGAGGCTAACAGCAGGAGCTCACCCCAGTCCCTGGATTCGAACCGCCAATCTTTCGGTCAGCAAGTTCAGCGGTTTAATCCGCAGATAGATACAAACTTATATATATAGATACTTGAACTGCCATGAATCAATACTATGGAATCCCAGGGGTTGTAAAGCCCTTGTAAAACTATAACTTCCTTGATTCCATATCACAGACTCATGGCAGTTCAAGCATGTGTGTGTGTTGTGAATATGTTTCAATGGATTTTGCAAGTAATAAACTCTGTCTGGCAGGCATGGGCAAACTTTGGCCCTCCAGGTGTTTTGGACTACAACTCCCACAATTCCTAACAGCCGGTAGGCTGTTAGGAATTGTGGGAGTTGTAGTCCAAAACACCTGGAGGGCCAAAGTTTGCCCATGCCTGCTGTATGGTCTGCAACTAATGGAGGGAGCGTCATGCTCCTACTGACCAGCAGGGGCGCCAGAGAGACACTAGAAGCCAAATAGAGGAGGAGGAAGAGGAGAAGGAAGGCTGCAATGGCTGAAGCTCCAGATCTGGAAGGAGAGGCACTAAGGCTGAAGCAGCTCCGAGGAGACGGATACTTCACCGTTCCCCCTGGGCATAGGGTGAGTGCAAGGGCAGGGGGAGAACTACAACTCTTTGCAAGGCCTCTTTGCAAAGGTGGGTGGGGGTGGGGAAGGAAAACATGCATTGGTTATTGTGCTAGGGTTTTGTTTATGTTTATGTTTTGCATTTTTCCATCAGAAATAGAGACATTTCTTTAAAAAGTTTATACTTCTGGGATGTATAGTTCTGCAGTCCTCTCCCCTCCCCAAAAAAGAGTATTTTCTGTTGTTCATGGGGGGTTCAGTGTGGGAAGTTTGGCCCAATTCTATCATTGGTGGGGTCCAGAATGCTTTTTGATTGTAGGTGAACTATAAATCCCAGCAACTACAACTCCCAAATGTCAAGGTCTGTTTCCCCCCAAACTCCACCAGTGTCCACATTGGGGCATATTGAGTATTTGTGCTGAGTTTGGTCTGGATCCATTATTGTTTGAGTCCACAGTGCTCTTTGGATGTAGGTGAACTACAACTCCAAAACTCAAGGTCAGTGCCCACCAAATCCTTCCGGTATTTTCTCTTGGCCATGGGAGTTCTGTGTGCCAAGATTGGTTCAATGGAGTTAAGAATGATCTTTGATTGTAGGTGAACTATAAATCCCAGCAGTTATAACTCCCATATGTCAGGGCCTATTTTCCCCTAAAGTCCACCAGTGTCCACATTTTGGGCATATTGAATATTTGTGCCAAGTTTGGTCTAGATCCATCATTGTTTGAGCCCACAGGTGAACTACAGCTCCCAAACTCAAGGTCGGCGCCCACCAAACTCTTCCAGTATTTTCTGTTGGTGTGCCAAGTTTGGTTCAATTTTTTTTTTTTTTAGTTTTTTTAAATTTATATGTATGTATATTTTTATTGTGTTTATTGCTGCTGTATTGATTTTATTTTATTATAATTTGTTTGTTTGGGCTTGGCCTCATGTGAGCCGTCCCGAGTCCCCATTGGGGAGATGGCGGCGGGGTATAAATAAAGTTTATTATTATTGTTATTATTATTATTCTTTCGTTGGTGGAGTTCAGAATGCACATTGATTGTATTTATTTATTTAATTTATTTTATTTAATGTGTTTATTTTATTTTTTATTTTATTTTATTTTTTATTTATTTAATTTATTTATTATATTTTATTTATATTGGGGAGATGGCGGCAGGATATAAATAAAGTTTATTATTATTGTTATTATTATTTATTTCATTTACATTGGGGAGATGGCGGTGGGGTATAAATAAAGTTTATTATTGTTATTATTAATTATTTTGTTGGTGGAGTTCAGAACGCACATTGTATTTATTTTATTTTGTTTATTTTATTTTATTTATATTGTGGAGATGGCGGCGAAATATAAATAAAGTTTATTATTATTGTTATTATTATTTATTTTATTTATATTGGGGAGATGGCCGTGGGGTATAAATAAAGTTTTTTGTTATTATTGTTATTATTAATTCTTTTGTTGGTGGAGTTCAAAACGCACATTGATTGTATTTATTTTATTTATTTTATTTATATTGGGGAGATGGCGGCGAAATATAAATAAAGTTTATTATAATTGTTATTATTATTTATTTTATTTATATTGGGGAAATGGCCGTGGGGTATAAATAAAGTTTTTTGTTATTATTGTTATTATTAATTCTTTTGTTGGTGGAGTTCAAAACGCACATTGATTGTATTTATTTTATTTATTTTATTTATTTTATTTATATTGGGGAGATGGCGGCGAAATATAAATAAAGTTTATTATAATTGTTATTATTATTTATTTTATTTATATTGGGGAAATGGCCGTGGGGTATAAATAAAGTTTTTTGTTATTATTGTTATTATTAATTCTTTTGTTAGTGGAGTTCAAAACGCACATTGATTGTATTTATTTTATTTATTTTATTTATATTGGGGAGATGGCGGCGAAATATAAATAAAGTTTATTATTATTGTTATTATTATTTATTTTATTTATATTAAGGAGATGGCCGTGGGGTATAAATAATGTTTTTTGTTATTATTGTTATTATTAATTCTTTTGTTGGTGGAGTTCAAAACGCACATTGATTGTATTTATTTTATTTATTTTATTTATATTGGGGAGATGGTGGCGGGGTATGAATGAAGTTTATTATTATTGTTGTTATTATTTATTTTATTTATATTGGGGTGATGGCGGCGGGGTATAAATAAAGTTTATTATTATTGCTATTATTATTTATTTTATTTATATTGGGGTGATGGCGGCGGGGTATAAATAAAGTTTATTATTATTGTTATTATTATTTATTTTATTTATATTGGGGTGATGGTGGCGGGGTATAAATAAAGTTTATTATTATTATTATCAGAACGCACATTGTTTTTTATTTTTATTTATTTATGTATTTATATTTTATTTATGTTTTTCATTTATTTTATTTATTTATTTTATTTATTTACTTACATATTTACTTACAGTGTTTATATTCCCCCCCTTTCCACCCTGCAGGGAACTCAGGGCGGATTACAATGCACA
Source organism: Anolis apletophallus (assembly GCA_030556195.1). Lineage (NCBI taxonomy): Eukaryota > Metazoa > Chordata > Lepidosauria > Squamata > Anolidae > Anolis > Anolis apletophallus. Next base: position 7,989,991 of record JARBWK010000014.1, read on the forward strand.
TATACATGGCCAACATTCAATGCCATAGACACACAACATATATAGACAGACACACAGAGGCTGTTCCAGTTTTTCATGAGGGTATTCTGGCCACCAGGGGAGCTGTCTCTTCACCGTCTTATTTGTGACACTGATGGACTACTTCCTCATTCTTTGCACGCTGGCTGGAGATTTTATGTTTTCGTAAATTAGTTAAGTTAGCCTCCCTGCATAAGCGGCACCTAAATTTCCTACTTGACAGATGCAACTGTCTTCCGGGCTGCAAAGGTCAACAGCAAGCTACACAAATATTCAGAAGGTCACTCTGATCCAGGCTGGTTTCAAACTCATGACCTTTCGGTCAGTAGTGATTTTAATGCAGCTGACTCCCAGCCAGCTACGCCACAGTCCCGGTGAACTATACATCCCAGCAACTACAACTCCCAAATGACAAAATCAACACACACCCCCCCCAACCCCACCAGTAGTCTTATTTGTGCCAAATTTGGTCCAGTGAATGAAAATACATCCTGCATATCAGACATTTACATGATGATTCATAACAGTAGCAAAATTACAGTTATGGAGTCGCAATGAAAGTAATATTATGGTTGGGGGTCACCACGACCTAGGAACTGGATTAAGGGGTCGTGGCATTAGGAAGGTGGAGGAACACTGCTCTAGTGTGATGAGGCCCTAAGATGGTCACTTATAAATCCGCATTGTTGTTGTTGTTTCAGCTAGGAAGATGCCGGAGCGTCAAGGAGTTTGAGAAACTCAACCGGATCGGAGAAGGGACTTACGGCATTGTGTGTGAGTGGCATAAACAGGCACAAGGAGAACTATAGATGGTGGCAGTAATCTAAAGTTTAGAGCCGAGCCCGGGTAAATTATTTTGGGGAGTTGGTGTATTTTAGGGACCCCCTGATGTAGACCAGTGTTTCTCAACCGGTGTGCCGTGGCACACTAGTGTGCCGTGAGCGATCATCAGGTGTGCCATGGGGAATTGGAACCTCCAAGACCCTTTCTTCCCCCTCCTGCCGAACACTTTTTCTTCTCCACTCGGGCTCCCTTCTTCCCAGCCTCGCTCTGCTCGCTTTGCCTCGCTTTGCTCACGCTGCCACTTCTGCAGGAGGGGGGAGGGAGGGAGGAAGACGTGACCTGTGCAGGCGCTACTGCGCAAACTCGGCCCACGTCTTCCTCCCTCCCCTCCACAGTGTTCTCTGGATATAGGTGAACTACAACTCCAAAACTCAAGGTCAATGCCCACCAAACTCTTATAGTATTTTCTCTTGGTTATGGGAGTTCTGTGTGGGAAGTTTGATTCCATTCCATCATTGGTGGAGTTCAGAATGCTTTTTGATTCCAGGTGAACTATAACTCCCAGCTGTTGAGTAAGAGCTTTGTGTGTGTCTTTCTGCCATTCCTGCCAGGATATCTATGTTGTGTTCATCGAAACAGGCCCAGGATTCACACTGAGTGTATAAATACATTTAAAAACATATTAACTATATGTATTACTGTGTTAGAGTGTCATTTTCTGTCATTTTGGTTGGTGGTGTGCCCCAGGATTTTGTCATTGTAAAAAGTGTGCCGCAGCTCAAAAAAGGTTGAAAAACACTGATGTAGACACATCCTTGGAGGAGGAAGTTGATTGACCAAAAAGAAGATTTTTTTTAAATTCTACTCTGTTTCCAGACCGTGCCCGGGACACCCAGACAGACGAGATCGTGGCCCTGAAGAAGGTGCGGATGTATAAAGAGAAAGACGGTGAGTGGACAAGAGTCTGTACCGAGGTGGGTCAAAACGTCCACCCTCTTTCTTCCTTTTTTTGGTGCAAGTTCCCAAAGTTGGCAGCTTTACTCGATCCTTGAGAGGAACCCGTCCCAGCACACTCTGGGTCACGAAGCCCATTGACGGGGGATGTTTTTGTGCCCCGGCAGGGATCCCCATCAGCAGCCTGAGGGAGATCACATTGCTCTTGAAACTACAGCATCCCAACATCGTGGAGCTAAAGGAGGTGGTGGTGGGAAACCACCTGGAGAGGTATGAATGGGATCCTCCCCCTTGTATTTGCAATGCAGTGGTGACCTCACCTGTCTCCAGACCTGGCTATGCTTGCAGTTGCATATCTGGATCTCCAAAGGGTATGGAACTAAATGGATTGAAAGAAGTATGGGAGGAAAATTTGGAAGCAGGACAGGGGTATTTTGACCTTAGCCTTCGCTGTCTCCAAATGTGTGCTTTCTGTGTCTTTCCTTACAGCATTTTCCTGGTGATGGGATACTGCGAGCAAGATCTGGCCAGCCTCCTGGAGAACATGCAGGCCCCTTTTTCGGAAGCTCAGGTGGGTCCCGTCAGATAGGAAACCATGCAGGGCCGGACTCTCTCGGCATTACTTTGCGAACAAAGATTTTTAGGAAGGACTCATCCCACGCTTTTTACAAGCGCGTTGATGACTAAAAAGGCCAATCGGAGATAGGCAAGTTCGGTTGCAGAGAGCACAGCAGAAAGTCTCCTTGGGTGATGTCGTTTCCAAGATGCGGTTCTTTCTGCGTTGTCGTTTCTCTTCGAGACTTACTCGGCATGTCTTCTCGAAAGAGGCCGCAGCATTGTGGATAGTGCGTCTCCATGCCTCCCGATGTGAGGCCAGGGTGGACCATTGTTGGTGATCAATCTGGCCGAGCCTGAGATGTTGTTTCAGGGTGTCCTTCTATCTCTTTTTGGGGGCGCCTCTCTTGCGCTGACCCATGGTGAGTGCACCATAGAGTAGTATCTTTGGGAGGCGGTGGTCCTCCATCCTAGAGACGTGCCCTGACCAGCGCAGCTGTGTTCTCAATAGAAGGTAATTCAAAATGGTAAGCGAATATGATTTTGGCGCCCCCTTGCTTTCCGGCCTTGTGGAGGGTGTGCACGGAAACTGAGGAGGGTTTGGTGGCCAGAGGCGGTGGAAGTTCTGCGCATGAGACTCCAGCTGGACGGAGACGAGAATCGCGCCCTACACAAGGCCGAAAAGGAGGAACCTTTTGCAACCGGAGGCGGCAGGCGGGAGGTTCCTCCTTTTCGGCCTTGTTTAGGGTGCAATTCTCGTCTCCGGCCAGCTGGAGTCGCACAGCAGCAAAGGCGCATGCGTGGAATCTGGCGGCCAGATGCACCCCTGACCATGTGGCGCCTTAAGCGGCCGCTTACTTTGCTTACCATTAAATCCGCCCCTGAAACCATGGCACAGGCAAAGGAGCCATCCCACTCCCCTTGGCTTTGCAAGAACGAGGAGAGAACTCATTCATCCTGCTTAGGATGCGTCTACACCGGGCACGGGCAAACTTTGTCCCTCCCTCCAGGCGTTTTGGACTTCATCTCCTACAATTTGTAACAGCCGGTAGACATGTCTAGATAGATATGGATATAGATGTATAAGGGCTTTCAAATATTGCAAGGGAAATACACACACACACATATATACACACACAGATGTCTAGATAGATATAAACATAGATATATAAGGTTTGCAAATATTGCAGGAGGAAAATGCACATATAGAGAAAGAGGATTTGCAAATGTTTCAGGGGGAAATGCATATGTGAAATTAGCATATATAATTATAGATCTATATCTAGTTCTGCATTGTATAAAAAGGCATTGAATGTTTGCCTGTTGCTATGTTCGAAGCCACCTGAGTCCCCATGGGGAGATAGAGCAGGATGCAATTGAAGTTATCTTCTTCTCCTTCCTCTTCTTCTTCCTCCTCTCCTCCTCCTCTTCTTCTTCTTCTTCTTCTTCTTATGTTATTTTCAATACCATATTGTTTTTGTTGGCCTACTTTTCCACTAACAAAGCTAGTTTACTGTTTTTCTTTAAAATATGGTAAATATTCAATAACATTTAACCTACTGTATATTCTGGCATAGTAGGTGACTGGGCGCATAAGACAACCCCCCAACTTTTCAATTTAAATTTTCAAATTTTTTTATATACTCGCCCTTTAAGACGACCCCTCTTGCCAGCCCCTTCAAGCCCCAAAGTCCTGGGCTTTTGAGTCTCCTGCCACTGAGCTTCAGCTTTACCGAGGCTCCTCCACTCCAGGCTCGCCTTGGGTTTCAATGTGGCGGCGGCGGCGATTCAGCCACCCGGCGAGTGTATCGCCTCCTCCTCCTCCGCCACATTGAAAGCCAAGGCGGGCCTGAAGTGGAGGAGCCTCGGTAAAGCTGAAACCCGGTGGCGGGAGACAAGCGGAACCAAGGGCTGCCCTCGGTTCCGCTTGCCTCCTGCCACCGGGCTTCAGCTTTACCAAGGCTCCTCCTCTCCAGGCCCGCCTTGGCTTTCAATGTGGCGGCAGCGGAGGAGGAGGAGACGGCGATTCAGCCTTCCAGCTGCCCTCGGTTCTGCTTGTCTCCCGCTGCTGAGCATTCGTTTCACCAAGGGGCTCCTGACACTCAGCTGTCAGTGTGGCGGCGGAGGAGCCGGCGGCGATGTGGTCATCCAACGAGTATATCGCCTCCTCCGCCGCCACTGCACTGACAGCCAAGGCGAGCATGGAGTGGAGGAGCCCCTCGGTGAGACTGAAGTCCAGCAGTGGAGACAAGTAGCGCTGGAGGAGCACAGGAGCTGGGCAGTTGCCCGCCTCCCTCGCCACGCCCCAAATCAGGAAGTGATTTTTTATATCTGGAATACTAGATGACCCACAAGTTCAGCAAGGATTTTCCAGGCTTAAGACGTCATCTAGTACGCCGTAATATATGGTACTGATGCCTCAGTTAATGTAATTTTATTCGTATCTATTTTTATTTTGAAATGTACCAGTAGCTGCTGCATTTCCCACCCTCGGCTTATACCCGAATCAATATGTTTTGCCAGATTTTTTTGGTAAAGTTAGGTGCCTCAGTTTATATTCGGGTCGGCTTATACTCGAGTATATATGATATTATCAGGGGCGGTCTAAGGTAATTTTAAATGTAAGCGAACAGGAGGGAGTTCGCCTCAGCGCGTGGTGGCTACTTCCGGTGGCGGCTGTCAGGAGGGCTCCCTGCTTCCCTCCCTCCGCACCCCGTCAATTTCCCAAGCGCTGGCTGAGGCGATGGCGAGCGGCGGTGAGAGCGTCCCTCCAGAGGCAGAGGCGGTGCCCGGGCCCGGAGGCTCAGCCTTCGAGACCGCCGAAGAGGAGGCAGGATGCTGGCTGACGGGCAGGGGAATGCGCCCTTGACTAGATGGCGCCCCACGCGGCGGCGGCCTTTGCCTACCAGTAGGACCGCCCCTGGGTATTATAGTCACAAATGTAAGAGATGCACTACAAAGGACTTTAATACACAGGCTGAACAAAAAAAAAGAGGGTGCCGAGGTGATAGAAAAAGCAGCGCATTGTTTCGGAAGCATGCCATAGACCTGTACTGGTGTACCTAGAGAGGCCCACAAACATTTCAAGTATTTTTTTAAGTGTGTGGGTAATTTAAATTCTGGATACTGAGTCCACAGATAAGGGGGTCGTGCTCAGCCTGGGTCCCAAACTCCTAGAAGAAGAAAAAATCCAATACTGGGGAAAATGCCAAAGGGATTCCTTGCTAAGGCTGCCTCCTTTACCTGACCCTTCCCTCTTTGCAGGTAAAGTGTATCATCCTCCAGGTGCTGAAGGGCCTGCAGTATCTTCATGACAACTTCATCATCCACAGGTGAGCTCTTCTCTTTGTAAATATCAATTAATTGGGGCATTTGGGGAGATGTGGGGCATTTTCTGAGTGCTGGACCCCTCTTCCTCAACCGACAGGGACCTGAAGGTGTCCAATTTGCTGATGACTGACAAAGGCTGCGTGAAGACGGGTGAGTCCCGGATATGAGATATTGGCTCCCTTCGTCCCAAAAATGGCGGATGGGCTTGGCACTCATCCAGGTGCCCTTTAACCTGCCTTCTCTCTTGCAGCGGACTTTGGCCTGGCCCGCGCTTACTGTGTCCCCCTGAAGCCCATGACCCCGAAGGTTGTCACACTCTGGTGAGTCCTTTCCAAGGGTTCCCGGACCTATTATATTCACATTTATTTTTACCTCCAAGCCTTCCCATGGGCTGCACATACAACATGCCCAAAAGCCCATTTCCCTTCCACACTCCCTCTCAAAATGGCAACAGGATGCTGGGTTGCCATTTGTAAACGTGGAAACAAATTGGACACACTCCTAGCAAGGGGCACTTTCATGTGTTTTCATGCGAATGTATATTATTGGGTTTTTTAAAACTGCTTATTTTATGATGTTTTATACTTCTTATCGATATATATGGATTGTTGTTTGCATGATTTTAATGTGTCGTAAGCTGCTTCGTATCAATGCAATTTGCTGCCCGACTTGCTTCTTTTCATCCAATTAACTGACTTCAGACATTGTATTATTTATTTATTTATTTATTTATTTATTTCTTCGATTTTGTATATCGCTCCTTCCTGCAGGCTCAGGGCGGTTCACACATGACCAAATTACAACAAATCGTACAGCATAAAAATGCAAGACAGTTACATAAAATACCGTAGATACGGTAGTACATAAAATGTGGTGAAACGGAGGATTACAACATCCAGGGCTTCAATTAAAAGCGAGCCTGAACAAGGTGGTTTTGCATGCCCTCCGGAATGGAATGAGTTCTGTAATGGCCCGAACATCATCCGGCAGTGCGTTCCACAGTGCCGGGGCCGCAACCGAGAAGGCGCGTTGCCTTGTTGTGGAAAGATGACAGGAGCGAATAGATGGCACAGTTAGAAGATTTCGTTTTTCCGAGCGTAGTGATCTCGGGGGAACATATGGGGTGAGGCGGTCCCTCAGGTACACTGGCCCTAGACCATACATGGCCTTAAAGGTCAAAACCAGCACCTTGAAGACAATTCGGTACTCAATTGGTAGCCAGTGCAAATGCTGCAAGATGGGGGTAACATGCTCTCTTGCCGGTGCTCCCACCAGCAATCAAGCCGCAGCATTTTGCACTAGCTTAAGTTTCCGGATTGTCGACAAGGGAAGGCTGATGTAGAGGGCGTTACAGTAGTCTAAACTCGAGATGACCGTCGCTTGGATTACCGTGGCCAGGTCATTCCTGGACAGGTAGGGGGCCAGTCGCCTAGCCTGTCGCAGATGGAAAAATGATGTTTTTCTGACCATGGAGATCTGGGCCTCCATGGACAGCAATGGGTCCAACTGGACCCCCAGGCTTTTTACCAAAGATGACGAGCTTAACTGCTCGCCATCCAGGGTAGGCAACCGGCACTCATCCAACCCAGGGCGACCGGGCCACAGAATCTCCGTCTTCGATGGATTCACCTTCAGCCGGATGGAATGCAGCCAACCAGTCACGGCTTCAAGGCATTGATGGAAACAATCGGGTACGGTGTCCGGCCTATTATCAAAGGCTTTCATGGCCGGAATCACTAGGTTGTTGTAGGTTTTTCGGGTTATATGGCCATGTTCTAGATCAGGGGTCGGGAACCTTTTTGACTGAGAGAGCCATGAAAGCAAAATATTGGGAAATGTATTTCAGTGAGAGCCATATAATATAAACAATATATTTTAAGACTGAATTCAACTAAATGTGAGTCTGTACGTACATACGATGAGAAAAGGATTCCCTGGCAGAATGAGGGGACACTTCAGACCTGGCTCTGCAAAAGGCACGCTCAGGACTCTCGGAAGGAAGGAAGGAAGGAAGGAAGGAAGGAAGGAAGGAAGGAAGGGGGAAAGAAAGAAAGAAAAGAAGAACAAACTATGGAAAAGGAAGAAAAGCAGGAGAGAGACAAGGAGGGGAAAAGAAAGAAGGAAATGGGAAGGGAGGACAGGAAAGGGTGGGGGAAAGAAAGGAAAGGTAGTGAGGGAAAAGTAAAATAATGAAGGGAAAAGAAGGAAAGAAAGAAGAAGGGTGAATGGAGGAAAGCAGGAAGAGGAGAGAGGAAGGGAAAAAGGAGAGAAGGAAAGTGTGAAGGGGGAGAAAGAAAGGAAGGAAGAGGGAAAATGGAGGAAAGAAGGAAGGAGAGAGAGGGATGGAAAAGGAAGGAGAGAAGGAAAGAGTGGAAGAGGAAAGAAGGGCCGAAGAGGGAGGGAGGAGAGAAGGTCGGGAGAGAGGGAGGCGCTTTCCCTCCTCAGTCCTCCCTCCAGCCTTAAAGGGCCTTTCCTTCCTTTCCTTCACTTTATTTTAAGTTGATAAAGTGTATAAAATAGTGTATAACTACTAAAATAATCTATAAATATTAAAATAGAGTGTCACTACATTGCAGTTTTTCACTTATCGCGGGAGGTCCTGGAAGGTAACTCCCACAATAAGTGAGAGAACACTGTATTATTATGATTACTACTACTACTACTTTCTGTGTGATAAGATTGCTTTGGGTTTGGTATAAATCAACAATGACTTGAAGACACACCACAACAAAAAGATGATGACGCACAGCTTCTCTTTCTTCCCCCTTTCAGGTACCGAGCCCCTGAACTCCTCCTGGGGACGACAACGCAAACCACCGCCATAGATATGTGGTAAGGAAAGAGTTTCCACCATTCAAGTAGGGCAGTGTTTCCCAACCAGTGTGCTGTGGCACACTAGTGTGCCGTGAGCAAACATCAGGTGTGCCGTGGGAAATGGGAACCTCCAACACCCTTTCTTCCCCCTCCTGCCGAACACTTTTTCTTCTCCACTCGGGCTCCCTTCTTCCCAGCCTCGCTCTGCTCGCTTTGCCTCGCTTTGCTCTGGGGTGAGTCTGCGCAGTAGCGCCCGCACGGGTCACGTCTTCTTCCCTCCCCCTCCCCTCCTGAACACGCTCACGCTGCCCCCTTGGATCAAAATGGCGGCAGAAGCCGCAGTGGAGAAGAAAAAGTAAGTGTTCGGCAGGAGGGGGAAGAAAGGGCGCGAAGGGGAAGGGGGAGGAAGAGGTCTCTGTCGAAAGCTGGCATGGGCAAACTTGGACCTTCCAGGTGTTTTGGACTCCAACTCCCACCATTCCTAGCAGCCTCAGGCTCTTTTCCTCCCCCCCTCAGCCACTTAAGCAGGAAAGGGCCTCAGGCTGTTAGGAATGGTGGGAGTTGAAGTCCAAAGCACCCAGAGGGCCGAAGTTTTCCCATGCCTGTTTTAGGGACCTTAAAGTGGTGAGCCTCCTTCCAACATTGTGATTCTGGATAGAAAACAAACAACATAACATAACATTGTTTGAGTCCACAGTGCTCTCTGGGTGTAGGTGAACTACAACTTCCAAACTCAAGGTCAATTCCCAAGCAAACCCTTTCAGTACTTTCTGTTGGCAATGAGAGTTCAAGATGCCAAGTTTGGTTCAATTCCATTGTTGCAAGAATTCAGGATGCTCCTTGATTGTGTGTTAACTATAAATCCCAAATGTCAAGGTCTATTTCCCCTGAACTCCATCTGTGTTCACATTTGGGCATATTGAGTATTCATGCCAAGTTTGGTCCTGATCCAACATTGTTTGAGTCCACATTGCCCTCTGGATATAGGTGAACTACAACTCCAAAACCCAAGGTCAGTGCCCACCAAACTCTTATAGTATTTTCTCTTGGTTATGGGAGTTCTGTGTGGGAAGTTTGTGTCTTTCTGCCATTCCTGCCAGGATATTTATGTTGTGTTAATCGAAACAGGTCCAGGTTTCACACTGAGTGTATAAATACATTAAAAAACATATTAACTATATGTATTACTGTGTTAGAGTGTCATTTTATGTCATTTTGGTTGGTGGTGTGCCCCAGTATTTTGCAAATGTAAAAAGTGTGCCGCGGCTCAAAAAAGGTTGGGGAACACTGATGTACATGTATGTGCCATAATTGGGAAGGATAAATGGCAATGCAATTATTGTGTGCTTAGAACAGGATTCTGGCCACTGTCTGAGGCCAGTGAATGGGGTGCCATTGTTGCTGTTGGGTATTTCTGGACACGTGCATTTTATCCCTTCAGGGCGGTGGGCTGCATTCTGGCCGAACTTCTGGCCCACAAGCCCCTTCTTCCTGGCGGCTCCGAGATCCAGCAGATCGACATGATCGTCCAGCTCCTGGGCACTCCCAATGAGACCATTTGGCCTGTGAGTTATGTCAGAAATACTAAAAATTAACTAGGTATTTTTAATTACAAAAACGTGATTCTTACATTGAGTCTTATTGATTGTATTGTTTTTATAATTGCTGTTGTGTTGTTATTATGTGTTAATTGGGCTTAGCCTCATGTAAGCCACCCCGAGTCCCTTTGGGGAGGTGGTATCGGGGTATAAATGAAGTTAATAAATAAATCTATGTATATAATAAAAGTCAGTGTTTGCGGCGGGAGGTGTGGAGGTGCGGAGGAATATGTGGCAGCTTTCCGATTGGCTCCCAATGTGGGATTATTTGCATAAAGGACTCTGATTGGCCAGCCTCAGACCGCCAACATTCTAAGGCACCAGACAGAGGGGATTGGTTGCCACTGAGGGAGTATTTGCATAAAGGACTCTGATTGGCCAGCACCCAAGAATCCAAGCCTCTTCATTCAAACAACATGATTGGTTGCCACTGAGGGAGAATTTGCAAAACCGGCTCTGATTGGCCAGCTTCTAGATTCCAACATTCTAAGGTGACACAGAGGGAAAAGGAAAGGCCTCAGGCAGTCAGTCACTGCGGCCCACAGCAATGACGGATCAGGACCAAACTTGGCACACAGGGGTCCAATGGCCCACTTCAAAACCTGGTGTGGTTTAAAGGAGGGCGGACCATGGATGATGGGACTTGAAGTACCTCTACTCATTCCCCATGACCGCAGCAGCCCCCAACAAAGACCGAGAAAGACCATACTTGGTACACAGAGCCCCCATGATCCACTCTACATTCTACTGCAGTATGGAGGAGGGTAGACCATGGATGATGGGACTTGAAGTACCTCCACTCACTTCTCGAGTGTGCTGCGACCCTCATCCAATGACTGCTCATTACCAAACTTGGCACACATAACCCCCATTACCCCCCTAACATCCTGGAGAGGTTTAGGGGAGGTGGACTACAGATTATGGGATTTGTAGTACTTTCAAATGCTTTGGTTCCAATAGACCACTGTGGCCCCCAACAAAGAACAATAAAGATATAACTTGGCACACAGAGCCCCTGTGACCCACTCTACATTGTACTGCAGTTTGGAGGAGGGTGGACCATGGATGATGGCACTTGAAGTACAAAAGACCAACCTTGGCACACAATGCCTTTCTCAAATAACCCGGGCACCGCCGGGTCCCCAAGCTAGTAATAAATCCGGGTCCGCAGGAGCTATGGTGTAACGGATCTCCCTCCAACCTTGAATTGTTCTCCTGTGACGCTGCATCAGCATGGCGTAATACTGCTGCTTGAAGAAGCTTTTTGCGAAACGGATCAAGGCCCCGTACTTCAACCGTCGCGGCCCCTCCGAGTGTCCACCTTGGCTCCGCATTGACACTCCTCTCCCTTCACCCTGACACTCCCTCCCTTCACCCTCGGGGTTAGGTCCCTTCACCCTGACACGGGAGGGGTTTGGTGAACTGTGCATTACTTTTTATTTCGAGCCCATTACAGAGTGGGACTGGTGCGCATCAGGCACCTCGCTTGAGCTCTGCTGTGTTTACCTTTCTGTTCCCGGGTTCGCCTCGGCATTTGCCTGCATTATATTATTTCATGTGGGGAGGGTTTCACCAATGTATTACATGCGGTCTGTATAAATCATTATTTCAATTGATATATTGATATAATTGTTTAATTGTTATTATATGTTTTTTTCTGGGGGGGGGGGTTGACTTGTTGCTGTGTTGTATTGAGGGCTGAGACTGCCTGTGTAAACCGTCCCGAGTCGCCTTCGGGCTGAGAGGGGCGGTATAGAAACGTGACAAATAATAATAATAATAATAATATTGCCAATGAGTGAAGACATTTGAATTTTTGATATCGTCTTTATTGTTTGCATATTCTCTTGACCATTTGTGCGTGTTAAGTCTGACAAACCCTGACAAAGACAACTGGATGCCTCACCAAACTACAACGCCTAGGATCCCATAGTATTGCATTACGGCAGTTACAAGCGGAATTGGAACTGCATTCATTCTTCAGTGTAGATGCACCCTGTGGGAAGGGAATGTCATACTGATTCCAAATGGCCGCTCTTGTGTTCCTTCCCTTTCTAGGGCTTCTCCAAGCTTCCGCTGGTGAGCCAGTTTACGCTCCGGAAGCAGCCCTACAACAACCTCAAGCACAAGTTTCCGTGGCTCTCGGAAGCCGGGCTCCGGCTCCTCAACTTCCTCTTCATGTATGACCCCAAGAAGAGGTAACGGCAAGGCAAGGCTGCCATTCCTAATGAAGACCTATGCAACCTCTCATCTCCCCATCCGGGCGGATCCACCACAGAAGGCAGACATTTTGGTGCAATTCCCATCTGCTTGTGTTTAGAAATCTTGTTTGGAGGGGACTTTTGGCCATTGGATAATGAGGAAGGGGCTTGAACATGTCAATGGTGGTCTCTATCGATCTGTTTTTAAAGTATTTCCAAGTCAGCAGTGTTGTAATCGTGCATTAGGTTTCATTCTGTTCCATTGATCAGCATCCGACCGGGAACGAGCTCTATCCCTACAACAAATATACTGTATTTCTTCTAAGATGCCATCAATTTTAAGATGCACCCAAATTTCTGTACCACCAACCAACAAAAGATATACATAGTTTACTGGGTGTCATTGGGTGACACCTGTGCGGCTCCGAAACCTTTGTCTTGTGGAGTCCCTCAGGGTTCGTTACTGTCCCTGATGTTATTTAACATCTACATGAAACCGCTGGGAGAGATCATTCGGAGTTTTGGAGTAAGGTGTTATCTGTACGCAGATGATGTCCAGATCTGTCACTCCTTCCCACCTGTCACTAAGGAGGCTGTCCAGACTTTGAACCGGTGCTTGGCTGCTGTGTCGGACTGGATGAGGGCTAGCAAATTGAAACTTAATCCTGACAAGACAGAGGTCCTCCTGGTCAGTCAAAAGGCCGAACAGGGCATAGGGTTACAGGCTGTGTTGGATGGGCTTACACTCCCCCTGAAGACGGAGGTTCGCAGCTTGGGAGTGATCCTGGATTCATCGCTGAGCCTGGAAGCCCAGGTCTCGGCGGGGGCCAGGGGAGCTTTTGCACAGTTAAGACTCGTGCGCCAGCTGTGCCCGTACCTTGGGAAGTCTGATCTGGCTACGGTCGTCTACGCTCTGGTCACATCCCGAATAGATTACTGCAATGCACACTATGTGGGGCTGCCTTTGAAGACAGTTTGGAAATTGCAGCTAATCCAGCGGGCGGCAGCCAGATTACTAACGGGAGCTACATACAGGGAGCATACCACCCCCCTGTTGTGTCAGCTCCACTGGCTGCCTGTCCACTTCCGAACTCAATTCAAAGTGCTGGTTTTGACCTTTAAAGCTCTATACGGTTCTGGCCCAGCTTACTTGTCCGAACGCATCTGCCGCTAGATCCCACCTCATAATTTAAGATCGTCCGGGGAGGCCCTGCTCTCGCTCCCGCCTACTTCTCAAATGCGGTTGGTGGGGATGAGAGAGAGGGCCTTCTCGGTGGTGGTTCCCCGCCTGTGGAATGCGCTTCCAAGCGACATACGGCCAACCCCATCCCCCCTGGCATTCAGGAAAAAAGTGAAATTGTGGCTGTGGGACCAGGCTTTTGCACATTACCACAATGCACTACTTTGGATTGTAATTGTAATTGGTAAGTTGATGGTTATGGCTCAATGCTCATGTTGTGGACGGAACACTGTTTTTAACTTAAGTGAATGTGTATTATGTGTTAATGCTAACTGTATTTTAATGCTGAATGTTTATGGTTTATATTGTATTTATATTGTGTATCGGCATTGAATTGTTGCCTTTTGTTAGGCCGCTCTGAGTCCCCCCTCGGGTTGAGAAGAGCGGGGTAGAAATGATGTAAATAAATAAATAAATACCAGGGGGCCCTGGTGGCGCAGCGGGTTAAACTGCTGACCGAAAGCTTGGTGGTTCGAATCTAGGGAGCGGGGTGAGCTCCCGCTGTTATCCCCAGCTTTTGTCAGCCTAGCAGTTTGAAAACATGCAAATCTGAGTATATCAATAAGTACCGCTTCGGCGGGAAGGTAACGGTGCTCCATGCAGTCATGCTGGCCACATGAACTTGGAGGTGTCTATGGACAACACCGGCTCTTTGGCTTAGAAATGGAGATGGGCACCACTGCCCAGAGTCGGACACGACTGGACTTAATGTCAGGGGAAACTTTACCTTTAATATTATGCACCCAAGTTTTAGATATATTTATATGGGAAAATGTGTCTTACAATCGAAACATGGTAGGGGGATACTACGTTTGAGTTCATTTGGGTCCATAAAAACATGTGACCTGAGTCCCAAACCTTGCAAAAGTGTAGGGCTGAGTGTGGTGCTATTCATAGGGTTTAAGTAATTGCTTAACTCCCACGTTACGAAAGTGTTTCTCAGTGTGTTCCCACCTCGGCCATAGTCCTGGGTCTTAACTCCAGCAAACGCACAAGGCTGACTAGTGCTATTAATAGGCTTTAGTTATTTAATTGCTTAACTTCTCAATTATTAGAATAGTTCTCAACTTGTTCCAAACTCTACTTGGGTTGGGAGTAAGATACGGAAATAATCAATTGTGTTGTTTGGCTTTCTGGCACAGAGCAACGGCCGGCGACTGTTTGGAGAGCTCTTACTTCAAGGAGAAGCCTTTGCGTAAGTCTTTCACCATCTGGCGTCCTTTCCGAGGGGGTCCCCATTTCCTCCCCAACTTCTCCTGATGCTCCTCTCCTTCTCCTTCCTTCCAGCCTGTGAACCGGAACTCATGCCCACCTTTCCTCACCATCGCAACAAAAGGGCCGCCCCAAGCGTCGCAGGGGCAGAATGTGCGGGGCCCAAGCGCAGCCGGCCATAAGGTGAGCGACGCCGGCTAAAGTAGGCCGCGGACACTTCTCATGGGCGGAAGGAAGGCAGCATGGTTCCTCTGCAAAAGAACGGACCCGGATCTTCCCCAAAATGTCACCGTTCCTCCTGAAAATGGTGAAAATTCAAGATCCTGGACCAGTTGGGATGCTTTGGGAGATTTCGAGGAGAAAGGACTCCGCAATGGGCTCCTCTCTGGATGGGACCATTTGAATAAAGGAAGTATGTTTTATACAAGAGGGCTATTCTCAAATTTAAATGCATATCAGGGTGAAAAGAGTCATCCTGCAAGAAGGCATTGCCCAAGTCCTCATGGGCAAGTTAAATATGAGCCAGCAATGATGTGCGGCGGCTAAAAAAGCCAATGGGATTTTGGCCTGCATCAATAGGAGTCTAGTATCTAGATCAGGGCTGCCCAACAGGCGACCCGCGGGCCGTACACGGCCCCCGAGCCCCTTGCCCGGGGCCCTCCTCTCCTCCGTAAAAAAAAATTCCCCCAAAAAAATTCCAAAAAAAAGTGCGCATGTGCGCGGTTTCGCCTGCTTCTGGCGTGACGCTTTGGGAGGGCGGAGCCATGGGGGAGCCCCCAGTGGCTCCTCCCTCTCTCCCAAAGCGTTTACGCCGGCTTCCGCGGCTGCCGTGATGCCTTGGAAGGGGAGGGGGGTCCCCCGCGGCACCTCCCTTTCTCCCGAAACGTCACGGCAGCCGCTGAAGCCGCCAAAACCGCCGGCTTCTGCGGCTGCCATGATGCCTTGGAAGGGAGGGGGGGTCCCCCGCGGTGCCTCCCTTTCTCCCAAAGCGTCAGAACAGCTGTTCTGACGCTTTGGGAGAGGGGGCGGAGCCGCATGGCCGGGGGCGTAGCCGAGGGTGTGGCCGAGTGCCCCCCCAGGTGATCACTCACCTTGAGCCGGCAGAAGTTGGACTGCCCTGATCTAGATCTAGTACGCACACATTTCCATCACTTGGTGCAACAGCATTAATATTTTTTTCACCTGGGGCTTGGGTATATTGGCCCAAACCTTCCCAAAATAAGAGGGATGTGCCACATTCTGCACATCTGCAGGACCCCCTTGCAGCCCTGCCCACTTCCTACTTTTCTATCCTCGCCTTTGATACTTTGCTTGTTTTCTGGTTTTCTTTAGCAAAAGGGCCAGGAAGATGGTCTGAGTGCTTCCTTGGCCTTTCAGTGCCAGCTGCCCCCGGATCGGTGAGCCGGGCTTGGAACTGGGAGCCTCTTCCATGATTCGTGGCGTTGCTGCCGGTGCTGCAGCCTAGCAACACTCTGCTGCTGCCTTTCTTAGTGCCGAAAGGGAAGCCGCCTCCGCTTGTGGCGGCAAGCAGTCTGAACCATTTGCATTTGCCATAGGGAGAGCTGGCACAGAATGCAAGAGAGGAGGCCTTCCTTCCAAACTGCCTGTATCCGTGCCATCTTTGCATTTTTGTGCCAAAGCCAGAGCCGTCCTTAATGTATTGTCAAAGGCTTTCATGGCCAGAATCACTGGGTTGCTGTGAGTTATCTAGGTTGTTTGGCCATGTTCCAGAAGCATTCACTACTGACATTTCACCTGCTCTGAGTCCCCTTCGGGGTTGAGAAGGGCGGCATATAAAAATAGTAAATAAATAAAATAAATAAAATCTATTGGCAGGCATCTTCTGTGGTTGTGAGGTCTGTTGGAAACTAGGAAAATGGGGTTTATATATCTGTGCAATGATGCCCAGGATGGAAGAAGGGACTCTTGTCTGTTTGAGGCAGGTGTGAATGCTGCAATTGGCCACCTTGATTAGCATTGAATGGCCTTGAAGCTTCAAGGTCTGGCTGCTTTTACTGCCTGGGATTTGGTTCACCTTGGACGAGGTGGGGTTCGCAGAGAACCTACACACACAGATAGCTACTAGGCCTGGACAATCATGGTTCTAAATGGTTCTAAAGTACTGGTGGTGAACACTAGGTGGCGCTGGTGCTTTGCTTCTACGGTGTTGCTGAAGTTCTGGTGGTGAACACTAGGTGGCGCTGGTGCTTTGCTTCTACAGTGTTGCTGAAGTTCTGGTGGTGAACACTGGGTGGCGCTGGTGCTTTGCTTCTACGGTGTTGCTGAAGTTCTGGTGGTGAACACTAGGTGGCGCTGGTGCTTTGCTTCTACAGTGTTGCTGAAGTTCTGGTGGTGAACACTGGGTGGCGCTGGTGCTTTGCTTCTACGGTGTTGCTGAAGTTCTGGTGGTGAACACTAGGTGGCGCTGGTGCTTTGCTTCTACAGTGTTGCTGAAGTTCTGGTGGTGAACACTAGGTGGCGCTGGTGCTTTGCTTCTACGGTGTTGCTGAAGTTCTGGTGGTGAACACTAGGTGGCGCTGGTGCTTTGCTTCTACGGTGTTGCTGAAGTTCTGGTGGTGAACACTAGGTGGCACTGGTGCTTTGCTTCTACGGTGTTGCTCAAGTTCTGGTGGTGAACACTAGGTGGCGCTGGTGCTTTGCTTCTACAGTGTTGCTGAAGTTCTGGTGGTGAACACTAGGTGGCGCTGGTGCTTTGCTTCTACGGTGTTGCTAAAGTTCTGGTGGTGAACACTAGGTGGCGCTGGTGCTTTGCTTCTACAGTGTTGCTAAAGTTCTGGTGGTGAACACTAGGTGGCGCTGGTGCTTTGCTTCTACAGTGTTGCTGAAGTTCTGGTGGTGAACACTAGGTGGCACTGGTGCTTTGCTTCTACAGTGTTGCTGAAGTTCTGGTGGTGAACACTAGGTGGCGCTGGTGCTTTGCTTCTACAGTGTTGCTGAAGTTCTGGTGGTGAACACTAGGTGGCGCTGGTGCTTTGCTTCACGGTGTTGCTGAAGTTCTGGTGGTGAACACTAGGTGGCGCTGGTGCTTTGCTTCTACAGTGTTGCTGAAGTTCTGGTGGTGAACACTAGGTGGCGCTGGTGCTTTGCTTCTACAGTGTTGCTGAAGTTCTGGTGGTGAACACTAGGTGGCGCTGGTGCTTTGCTTCTACGGTGTTGCTGAAGTTCTGGTGGTGAACACTAGGTGGCGCTGGTGCTTTGCTTCTACAGTGTTGCTGAAGTTCTGGTGGTAAACACTAGGTGGCGCTGGTGCTTTGCTTCTACAGTGTTGCTGAAGTTCTGGTGGTAAACACTAGGTGGCGCTGGTGCTTTGCTTCTACAGTGTTGCTCAAGTTCTGGTGGTGAACACTAGGTGGCGCTGGTGCTTTGCTTCTACAGTGTTGCTCAAGTTCTGGTGGTGAACATTTCAGAACTCTAACAAAACTTTCAAAACTTCATTATTATTTCATTATTGGTGATTTTTAAGACAGAACCAATTCGGAACTGCCATTTATAACGAAATTTTGTAAGTTTTGTTAGCGTTCTGAAATGCTAACCACCAGAACTTTAGCAACACTGTAGATGCAAAGCACCAGCGCCACCTAGTATTCACCACCAGAACTTTAGTTTTGTAAGTACTTTAGAACCATGATTGCCCAGGCCTAGTAGCAACATAAAAACTCCCAACCATCACCGAAGTCAAAAAAAAGCACAATGAAAGCCCTGGCAAACCGTGTAGAAAGAATCTGCGAAGCCCACCTCCTCCAAGGTGAACTGAACCACCTGAACCGGGCTCTCTAGGCCAATGGAGACTCCACCACATCAGGAGAGCTGCAAAACTGAGAACAAGCCAAGAGAGTCAAGACAAAGATCCACCCAAAGTGTTCTTGCCATACATCAAGGGAACCACTGACCGCATAGGGAAGCTGATGAGGACACACAACATTCAAACTATCTACAGACCCACCAAGAGAATCCAACAAATGCTCCGTTCAGCAAAGGACAAGAGGTATCTCTACCAAGGATTCCCCCAGACAGGAAGCACCCAGACCTTGAAGCTGCAAGACTATTCAACGCATTGCAGTTTCAAGGTCTGGCTGCTTCCTGCCTGGGGGCATGCTTGGTTGGGAGGTGATTAGCTGGCCCTGATTGTTTCTTGTCTGTTTTTGAGGTGGCCAATTGCAATATTCACACTTGCCTCAGACAAGAGTTCTTTCTCCCATCCAGGACATTATTCCACAGATAATAGAAACCCCACTTTCCTAGTTCCCAACTGACCTCACAACCTCTGAGAATGCCTGCCATAGATGTGGGCAAAGCGTCAGGAGAGAATACTTCTGGAAGATGGCCATACAGCCCGGACAACTCACAGCAACCTGTCCTCAATGTCTTTGACACAACTCATGGCGATTTCCCAATTAAAACAAGTAACTTTCCTCATCTCTGCTTTGGAAACATTTCCCCAGTGCAGTGTTTCAAAACCAGTGTGCCGCGGCACACTAGTGTGCCGTGAGCGATCATCAGGTGTGCCGTGGGAAATTGGAACCTCCAATACCCCTTCTTCCCCCTCCTATTGAACACTTCTCCCCTTGGGCTCCCTTCTTCCCAGCCTCGCTCTGCTTGCTTTGCCATGTGGGCGCTACTGCGCAGACTCTCCCCACGTCTTCCTCCCACCCCTCCCCTCCCCCCTTGCCTCCTAGCACGCTCACGCTGCCCCCTCGGATCAAAATGGCGACAGAAGCGGCAGCGTGAGCAAAGCGAGCAGAGCAAGGCTGGGATGAAGGGAGCCCAAGTGAAGAAGAAAAAGTAAGTGTTCAGCAGGAGGGGAAGAAAGGGGGCGCGGGGAAGGGAAGGAAGAGGTCTCTCTCTCAAAAGCTGGCATGGGGCAAACTTGGACCTTCCAGGTGTTTTGGACTCCAACTCCCACCATTCCTAGCAGCCTCAGGCCCTTTTCCCCCCCCCCCCCCCAGCCACTTAAGCAGGAAAGGGCCTCAGGCTCTTAGGAATGGTGGGAGTTGGAGTCCAAAGCACCCAGAGGGCCGAAGTTTTCCCATGCCTGTTTTAGGTACCTTAAAGTGGTGAGCCTCCTTCCAACATTGTGATTCCGGATAGAAAACAAACAACAACATAACATAACATTGTTTGAGTCCACAGTGCTCTCTGGGTGTAGGTGAACTACAACTTCCAAACTCAAGGTCAATTCCCAAGCAAACCCTTTCTGTTGGTAATGAGGGTTCAATATGCCAAGTTTGGTTCAATTCCATTGTTGCAAGAGTTCAGGATGCTCTTTGATTGTTAACTATAAATCCCAGAAACTGTAACTCCCAAATGTCAAGGTCTATTTTCCCCAAACTCCATCTGTGTTCACATTTGGGCATATTGAGTATTCATGCCAAGTTTGGCCCTGATCCAACATTGTTTCAGTCCACAGTGCTCTCTGGATATAGGTGAACTACAACTCCAAAACCCAAGGTCAATGCCCACCAAACTCTTATAGCATTTTCTCTTGGTTATGGGAGTTGTGTGTGGGAAGTTTGTGTCTTTCTGCCATTCCTGCCAGGATATCTATGTTGTGTTCATCGAAACAGGCCCAGGTTTCACACTGAGTGTATAAATACATTTAAAAACATATTAACTATATGTATTACTGTGTTAGAGTGTCATTTTGTGTCATTTTGGTTGGTGGTGTGCCCCAGGATTTTGTAAATGTAAAAAATGTGCCGCGGCTCAAAAAAGGTTGGGAAACACTGCCCCAGTGTAATAGATGCATCTTCTGTTGCTCTCTATTGGGAAACTCGTTGACAGGTGAGTTCAGAGAAACTTGTGGCAAAGCTGCCATGGCTGGGCCAGTTTGGGCATTTTGGCTCTCCCAACTGGCACCAGAATCATGGCACACCAGGTACAAGGAGCCTGAGAATCCGGTCGACCAAAAATGTGTGGGCTGGAAGTGCCTTCTGGCTTCCCAGTGAAAGCCATTTCTCAGCCTGTGGAGAGAGAAGGAAGAGAGAAGGAAGAGCCCAGGAAACCAGGCAGGCTTTTACTTGGTTTATTTCAAATTAAACTCCAAGGAGGCGACGGTTGCGGCGCATGTGCTTGGACACAGCTCAGGTCTTGGATGGAAATACGAGTCCCGACCTGCCGCAAGGGCCGGACCATCAAGTGCTGGTTTGAAAAGGAACCCTGTCCCCGCTCACCCCAAAAGGGAGGCTCAAGAAGCCCAGAGCAGACCCGAATTAAAAAGGGGGAAGCCAAGCCTCCTTGCCCAAGCCCTTCCCTCAAAATGGGGGTCGGGGAAGCAACCAGTCTTTGGATTTTCAAAAGAGTGGGTCCAACTCCCAGCCTGCATGTCGCAGTGGGAGATTCTGGGAGTTGGACCACATTTTGCTGACCTCAAGAGAAGCCCATTCAGCCAAACTTCTCCCGTGCATGTCCTGATGATACTGCAAATGGGCTTGTCCCCCTTCCTTGACCCCAAAACCAACCTCTTTTGACCTGCAGCTGGAGCCATCTTTGGCAAACCTATCATCGGGGGCAAGACCTCTCCCACAAATGTAACCAGAGGCTGTAAACCGGCGCAACACTTTAGTAACAACAATTCCCAGTCGATTCTCGGTGTCCAAGAACCATCAAGGCCTTGCCGTATTTTGAGAAACCGAGGTTACGCTCCCCAAATTGTGCATGTTGTCTGTGGTGGAGCTGAGGCACGTTTGAACACAAACTACAGCTTCCAGAGTCCCTGATGTGGGGTTCTGGGAGTTGTAGCACCCCAAATATTTCCGAGTGCTAGTTGGAGTATTTTTCCCTGTAAGTAGTAGTCCCCAGGGGAAGGGGAAGAGGCATCCCTTGTGCATGAACGCAGAGTCCTGGAACGGCCAAGCGCCAGAAATGTCACCACAGTTGGATGGGCACCTGCTACTGGCAGGCCCCTCCTCCTCCGTCATGGAGCAGCTTGTCCACCTCAGTCCTCTGCAGCCAGAGCCGCTGCTGCTTCGTGGTCTGCAGCTCCTCCAGGTCGTGGCTCTTCCCTCGACAGAGTTGGGCAATATCACAGCCAGAGCCGTGCAGCGAGCGGCAGGTGTTGCAGCAGGAGGCTGGCAGGGCTCCGGGGTAGAGGCACGAATGCAAGTGGTAGCAGGGAGGCCCAGCTCCCGGGGCCTGGGGCCGGCATGCGCCGAGGGGGCTGAGCTGGGTGCTCCGGGGCAGCCTCGGTGGCGGGGAGGCCAGGCTGCTCAGCCCTTGGAAGCTGGTGCTCTCGAAGGAGCCGCCCGACGGCAGGAACTGACTCGAGGGCTGCGCGGAGGAGTCTGTCTCTGCCGCCCGGCTGAGCTCCCGCCGCAAGGAGATGAAGGAGAAGGCAGTCTCCAGGGAGGGCTCCTCGGGGTCCGGGATGCCGTTGCCATAGGGCTCCTCTGAATCTCCCTGCTGGAAGGGGAGAAGCAACTTTACGTCAAATATATGACACATGCAGCAAGAGATGATACAATATGTTACTACAATATAATAATCTTTATATCCCGCCACCATCTCCCCGAAGGGACTCGTGGCCGCTTACAAAGGCACTCCAAGGTGCATATATAACATAGAACAGGTAATATGGTGCATAAGTATAAAACAAGGCACAAAATTATAACAACAATCCCGTCAGCACATATAGCATAACATCAAAATAATACAATTTAAAGAACTATAGTAGATAAAACTAGCTGCCATCAATCCGTCTTTCATATACATATGCATTTTTGTTGTATCCATATGATCTAGTTCATTGTGTACAGCAGTGTTTCCCAACCGCTGTTCCGCGGCACACTAGTGTGCCGTGAGCGTTCACCTGGTGTGCCTCTCTTCCCCCCTTCCCCCTCCTGCCGAACTCCTGCTGCTGCTGCTTGGGGGAGGAGAAGAAGGGGCCAGGGCGCTGCCTCCTTCAGCGGTTTCTCCGGCCAGCCTCCAATCGAGGGAAGGCGGGGAGCGGAGGTGGAAGTGTGCTTGTCTGGACGCATGCGCACTAGGTCCCGGGGGTGGCAGACGCATTCACCTTCCTCCTGCGGCGGTGAAGGAAGCAAAGGAGCCAGCTGCTTTCGGAGGTACCCTGGCTCGGCCCTGCTGCGTCCTAGGTGAGGCCCCGGGGCACCCTTCCCCTTGCCCCCCCCCCCCGAAACACCCCTCGGGGAGGAAGGGCCCCAAAGGGGAGAAGGGGCCTTCCTTCGTGGGGGGAAAGGGTTGGGGCCTGGCAGGAGGGCCCTCGGAGGAAGGAAAGGCAGGCGGGATTCCGTGAGGGACTCCCTCGCCAGCCTTCCTCAGCCTTCCTCCCAAATATCAAGGTCTATTTTCCCAAACTATCTGTGTTCACATTTGGGCATATTGAGTATTCATGCCAAGTTTGGTCCTGATCCAACATTGTTTGAGTCCACAGTGCTCTCTGGATATAGGTGAACTACAACTCCAAAACTCAAGGTCAATGCCCACCAGACTCTTACAGCATTTTCTCTTGGTTATGGGAGTTCTGTGTGAGAAGTTTGTGTCTTTCTGCCATTCCTGCCAGGATATCTATGTTGTGTTCATCGAAACAGGCCCAGGTTGCACACTGAGTGTATAAATACATTAAAAAATGTATTAACTATATGTATTACTGTGTTAGAGTGTCATTTTGGTTGGTGGTGTGCCCCAGGATTTTGTAAATGTAAAAAATGTGCCGCGGCTCAAAAAAGGTTGGGAAACACTGGTGTACAGTATAATATAATCTATAATATAATATGATTTTTTTTCATGTCAGGAGCAGCTTGAGAAACTGCAAGTCCCTTCTGGCGTGAGAGAATTGGCCACCTGCAAGGACGTTGCCCAGGGGACGCCCGGATGTTTTGATGTTCTACCATCCTTATGGGAGGCTCCTCTCATATCCTCTCATGGGGAGCTGGAGCTAACAGAGGGAGCTCATCCGCAGTATCCCCAGATTTTAACTTCCGACCTGTCGGTCTTCAGTCCGGCCAGCACAAGGGTTTAACCCATTGCACCACTGGCGGCTCCAATAATAATATATGTGATAAATGCACTAGGGTTCGTCCAGATCTTCCTGCTGTAAGGGGATAAGCATCAATATAAGACAATTGGGGACAGAGGGAACCCTGTAGTGCAGGGATGGGCCAACTTCAGCTCTCAAGGTATTTTGGACTTCAACTCCCACAATTCCTATTTGGTATCTATACCAAATAATCCTATAGATTAATCCTATAGATTTTTCTACTGTTATAGTTGCCAATAGTCCTATAGATTAAGTACTCAAGATGTTTCCACTGCTATAGATGCCATATAGTCCTATATATTAAGGATCTAGCACACGTCCACTACTATAGATACCTGATATCCCTCCTCCACCTCCCGTACCTTGCTCCTGTCCTCCAGGGGTGGATTCCATGGCTGCTGCTCCCAGGGGCCCTTGGTTGTGCCATGTTCGCAGAGGGGCAGCGGGGCCAGTCGCCCACTCGCAAGGGGCTCTTCGGGACCCTCCTGGTACAGGTCGACCCCTTCAGGGGGCTCTGAGAGCCCCCCCTTTCCTGCCGGCCGTCGCACTAGGCTTCGTAGCTTGGCCACGCAGGCTTCCAAGCTGCCGGAAGACTCCCTCCGGGCCCTGAGCAGCTCGTCAGGTGATGGGAGGCATGGTTCCAGCTCCTGCACTAGCTTCCCCAGAATCTCGCACTCCACGCGGACAGCGAAGAAGCCACAGGCGGCGCCGAGCAGGGTGGGCCCCGAAGGGAGCTGGGCCAGGGCCAGGCGGAGGCCGTCGCGCGGGACGTAGCCCAAGCGGCGGAAGCTCCGAGCCAAGTCGGACTCTGGCAGGACGCCTTGCAGGACGTGGACGTAGACGCCAGAGAAAGTCTGCGGAAAGAGAGGAGGTCTCCCTGTTAGAACCCGAAATGGCAAACTTTCGAACCACAGATGGTCTCTCTAAGCCGGGGGTCCCCAAACTACCGTTGTGTCTGTTGCAGATTTTTAATTGCATTGGATTCTTTAAGGTTTTGAGCTGTTGTGTGACTCATGTCCAAGATAAAAGCAGAATAGTAGTAGTAGTAAATTATTTGTGTATTTACTGGACTTTATAGCCCATTATTTTAATATGCATACATATATTTATTTATTTATGATATTTATATGCCGCCCTTCTCACCCCGAAGGGGACTCAGAGCGGCTTACAAGTAAAATGTAAATACAATATATTATTGCCATAGCACAACATTAATATTATGTATTACATTGTACTATAACATTATACCGTAATATTATTAGCAATATTACATGTAATATAAAATATATAATTATAATATATTATTAGTAGTAGTATTATTATATTGTATTACATTATAATATTGATAATATATAATAATATAATATATATATATATATATATATAACATTGATAATATTAATATTATATTGTATATAATAATCTATTGTATATTCAATATATATATTATATTATTATATTATAAGCACAGTGCAGGAGGCAAGATGGAACTGTCTTCCTGGCCCCGTATACACACATGTTGCAGTTTTTTCTTTTATTTGGCGCATGCTGCTTTGTATTTAAAAGTAGAATATAAATAAATATGAGAAGATTAGTAAATTGTTTGGAATATAAATTAATACGATGATGAGAAGAATGTGAGAAATATTAAAACTTAACTAGGTATTTTTAATTTTAAAAATGTGAGTCAAGCACTGAAAGATTTAAAGGGATGCAAAAGCTGCAGTTCAATATAAGCCAGTGTGCCTGTAGCTTAGTTGTCCCCAGTCTGTGAGAGAGCTCTGTCTGAGGTAGCCCTCAGTGTGAGAAGGCCTCAGTGGGAGAAAGGCCTCAGTGTCAGGTAGGCCTCAGTGTTTGTAGCCCTCAGTGTGAGAAGGCCTTGGTGGGAGAAAGGCCTCAGTGTGACGTAGGTCTCAGTGTGTTAGTAGGCCTCAGTATGAAAAGGCCACAGTGGGAGAAAGGCCTCAGTGTGAGGTAGGCCTCAGTGGGAGAACTCCTCAGTGGAAGAAAGGCCTCAGTGTGAGGTAAGGCCTCATGTGTTAGTAACCCTCAGTGGGAGAAAGGCTTCAGTGTTTGTAGCCCTCAGTGTGAGAAGGCCTCAGTGGGAGGTAGGCCTCAGTGTGTTAGTAGCCCTCAGTATGAGAAGGCCACAGTGGGAGAAAGGCCTCAGTGGGAGAACTCCTCAGTGGGAGAAAGGCCTCAGTGTGAGGTAAGGCCTCATGTGTTAGTAACCCTCAGTGGGAGAAAGGCTTCAGTGTTTGTAGCCCTCAGTGTGAGAAGGCCTCAGTGGGAGGTAGGCCTCAGTGTGTTAGTAGCCCTCAGTATGAGAAGGCCTCAGTGTGAGGTAGGCCTCATGTGTTAGTAACCCTCAGTGTGAGAATGCCTCAGTGGGAGAAAGGCTTCAGTGTTTGTAGCCCTCAGTGGGAGAAAGGCCTCAGTGTGAGGTAGGCCTCAGTGTGTTACTAGGCCTCAGTATGAGAAGGCCTCAGTGTGTGAGAAGCTTTGGTGAGAGAAGCCCAAGATTAAAGGCCATCGTGTGAGAAGCTCCAGTGTGAGGGCTGCTGTGTGTAGAGCGACGGTGTAAGTTCGGTGTGAGAGGAAACTCTGCGAGAGCGAAGCTAATTATCTGCTTGAGAAAGAAGCCAGCATGGAAACAAAGAAGGAAGTGTAAAGAACCTTATTGGTGTCATGGAAACTTTGTCCTTGTAAATAGTACAACTATATTATTTTGCTATAAAGGAAAGCCTCCTATGGAAGAGGTAACATTGGTCTGTGTGTTTTTGTTCTTTTTATCACTTTTGACTACTGGTGCTGGGTCACCCTGCTGCTAATAAGCTACTCTTCTGTACATTTATGTACTCGCCCAACCAAGATTGATTGTTTGGATTGCATATTCTAATCTATGTATATAATAAAAGTCAGTGTTTGCGGCAGGAGGTGCGGAGGACGGGAGGTGCGGGCGGAGGAATATGTGGCAGCATTTCGATTGGTTGCCACTGTGGGATTATTTGTATAACGGCTCTGATTGGCCAGCCTCTCAACATTCCAAAACTCCTAGGCAGCAGAAAAAGGAAGGGAAAGGACCTGAGGCAGACACACAGAACACACATGACCCATTCTACATCCTGGTGCAGTTTCAAATACGACGAACCATGGATGATGGGACTTGAAGTACCTCCACTCACCTCCTGAGAACGTTGCCAGAGGGGGTAAAAGAAAGGTCCTGACTGAATTAACACAAGATTTTCCCGGACTAGGCCTCAGTTACTCCATAAAGGGCCTGAAAGGGCCTGACTGAATTAACAGTCAGGCTTCCTAAACTTAATTTTCTGGATTAGGCCTCAGTTACTGGGCTACTATGCAAGGACTAAGTTAACAGTAAGGCTGCCTTAACTTGATACTCCAGATTAGGCCGCCAATCATGGGATCCTGTGTATGGCCTGAATTGACAGTAACACTTCCTCAACTAGATTATCATGACTAGGCCAAAGTTGCTGGGATACTGTGTAACGACTGAAATAACAGTAAGGCTTCCTAAACTACCTTTTCCTGACTAGGCCTCAGTTACTGTGATACTGTGTCAAGACAAATCCTCATCCAGTGCATGATCATGACCACACTTGGCACACAAAGCCCCCATGATCCACTTTACATCCTGGTGCAGGAGGGTGGGCCACGGATGATGGGACTTGAAGTACCTCCACTCACTTCACAAGACCGCTGCCAACCTCATCTAAAGACTGATCAAGACCAAACTTGGCACACGGAGCCCCCATGACTCATTCTACATCCTGGTATAGTATTGAGGAGGATGGACCACGGATGATGGGACTTGAAGTACCTCCACTCACTTCCCAAGACTACTAAAACCCTCATCCAATAACTGAGCAAGACAAAATTTGCAACACATAATCCCCATGACCCACTCTCCACCCTGGTGCACTTTGGAGGAGGATGGACCATGGACGATGGGACTCCCAGCACCTTCCCTCACTTCCCGAGACCACTGCAAGCCACATAAACAACTGATAAGGACCAACCTTGGCACAAAATGCCTTTCTCAAATAACCCGGGCAGCGCCGGTCCCCAAGCTAGTATTATACTATTTGTAAGTTATGGGTTTTCAATTGCATTGGTCTCTTTAATGCTGCTTCGTGTCTCATTGAAGAGATGGATGTGGACTATAAATATAATAACAGCCCACCCACACACACACACACACATACACTCACTCACTCACTTTGATGGTGCCAAACTCCTTCCGCCAAGGGAAGAAGTAGAGATTGATGGCCGCCAACTCCAGCACCTCGAAGGCCTTGGACAGGTTCCGGAGGGCGGCCCCGAGGTCCAGGTGTCCGCGGAGGGCGGTGGCCAACGTGGCCAAGGTGTCCTCCCCCCGAAGGGCCCGGTGGAGGTCTGGATCGGCCAGCAAGTGGTGCCACAGCAGCTCCTTGAGGGACTGGTCAGCACAGACGCCGGTGTGGCCGCGACGGAAGTCCCTCTCCAGGCAGCGGCCGTACTCCTCCTGCAGCGCCGCGCTGGGGGTCATCCTGTGGGAGGAAATCACAGGCAATGACCCTCTGACCAACTGTTGGAAGCAAAGCAGCATCGACACTCATACCTGCTTTTTCCTGGAATCTAATAATGCTCACATTTGGGGCTAAACGACCTTGCCAAAATGAGAGCTGACATCGCATCATATGGTCATCTTAGTGTTGAGCCAAAGCCAAAGAGGAAGCTGCTTCCGGGACTGCGTCTGGAATGGCTGTATGGCCATCTGTCAGGAGGGATTGGATTGTGGTCTTCCTGCCTGGCACTTTATGCCGCTGTGCATTACATTGTCCAGCAAATGCTTTTTGTTTTTTTGTTTCAGGGTTATGAAAATGGAGGTGTGCATTACATTCAGTGGCGCATGAGACTCACTCAATACAGGTATATATCAAGTCCCTTTTGTTTCCTAGTCCTATGGGCCTCAATATGTTTTTTGCTTACTACCTGCAAGGAAGAGGCCACTTCCCCCTCAGTATCACACAAGCATAAAGCATCAAAGGTCATCCAGTCCAACCCCCTTCTGCTATTCAGAAATGACCAATCCAAGCCCACCCAACAGATGGCCATTTGGTTCAAAACTTCCAGAGGAGACTCCATCATCATCATCAACTATTATTATTATTGAATCCTGGAGCTGGGAGATATTATTATTATTATTATTATTACAGAATCCTAGACTTGGAAAAGACCATTATTATTATGGAATCCTAGAGATGGAAGAGATTATTATTATTATTATTCAAGAGTTGGAGTCCCTGTGGTATAGTAGGTTAAACCACTGAGCTGCTGAACTTGCTGACCAAAAGGCCACATAGTTCAAATACAGGGAGTGGGGTGAGCTCCCTGTGTTAGCCCCAGCTTTTGTCAAGCTAGCACGTGCCCCAGGATTTTGTAAATGTAAAAAATGTGCCGCGGCTCAAAAAAGGTTGAAAAACACTGTAATACACTAAGAAGAATACAACATAATAATAATATATAATAATAATATAATGTATATAGTAATAATATAATATATGTATATATATTATATTATTAGCATAACGCACAATTAGTATCCTATATTATTATTATATTGAACTATATACCACTGTGCTGCAATATTATCAGTAATATTACATGTAAATATATAATATAAAATGATTATATTATTATCTATTATTATATTGTACTATATTATTATACCACAATATATATATATAATTATACTATTACTAGCTGTACCCGGCACGCGTTGCTGTGCCCTATTTGGGAGATGCGAGAAAGTCTGAGTATGTAAGGGTTGGAATTGTTGTTAGTGAATTGGGTGTGTTATGTTTGTGCCTCAGCTCTTTGCCTGCAGTCCTTGGGGTTTGACTTGTGCCATGGCCAGGACGGATCAGCTTAGGGAGGGCTTGTCCTGCCAGGGGATCTCTATCTTCACAGGTGCGTCCAGTGACTGTAGGGGGACTGTGTAAAATCCTTTCCGTATCCTTTTGAGCCACCTTTCTCAAGATCTTCATGTCTAGCTTACTTTCTGCTCCTCTCTTTTTCAAGATGTCCTGCTCTGTGTCTTTTGCACCCATTGGTCGATGTCCGGTGAGGCTTTCCTCGTGGACAGGCCATCTGAGGGAGCTCCTCCAGCGCTGGGCATCAGAAGGTACTTGGTGATGACCTCCATCCCTTGGAGCCAGCATATAGAGGGGCTGGAGCACCCTCCTTGGCAAACCCCATTGTTGCTGGATGGTCCTCTTATTAATGTGGAATTCCAAGCCACTGGAGATCTTTTGGGAAAGGAAGAAGAGCTCCCCTTGAATGGTGTTGATCTCCATCGTGGTCTTCTGATTTGAAAGTGTTGGAGGAGGCTCTGGCACTCATCTGACAGTTTGTTATGGGTCGGAATGTTCATGTTGGCTGGCCAGTACAGCAGTTATGCAAATCCGCCCTTATTGGCAGCCAATCATGTTGTCAGAATGTAGAGGCTGGGGGAGTCTTTGGCAGCCCCGGAGGACGCTGGGAAATGTAGTTTTATTTTTATTCGTTGTTTTGGGGGCCTTTTAGGTTTGGGGGAAGTTTCTTTGCTACAAACGTACCTTGCTTGAGGCCTATTTCTGTTGGCAAGTTTTGTGTCTCTGCGTTGTAAGGTTTTTCTGTTTGAGGTAGTCTTCACATGACGGCTCTTCCTTTATATATATAGATAATTATATATATTATACCATTGGGATTATAGGACAGATGATAACAATAATAATAATAATTAATACTATTAAATTATACTATTGGGATTATAGGCTCCTAGGGTTGGAAGAGGCCCCTAAAGGTCATCCAGCCCAGCCCCCTTCTGCCATTCAAGTATACCCAATCCAAGCCCTCCTGACAGATGGCCATCCAGCCTTGAAAAGAGACATGATAATAATAATAATAACAACTAATAGTAGTATTGTTTTATTTCCTTTGTTTATGAACACCTCATCCTTGTTGTTGCTACTTAAACTGGACTTTTGAGTTTGGGAAAACCATGGGAGCAGGCCTGGCCCAGCTTGGGCCTGCCTCCAGGGGCTTTGGACTACAACTCCCACAATTCCTAACAGCCTACCGGCTGTTAGGAATTGTGGGAGTTGTAGTCCAAAGCCCCTGGAGGCAGGCCCAAGCTGGGCCAGGCCTGCTGGAGGCCCTGCTCGCCCTGCCCAAGCTGTTGGGACTCGAACTCAGCGCTCACCTGCCGGCTCCCGGTGGCTCCCTGCCTGGCTCCAGCCACTTCCGGGTTCCCTTGGCCCCGCCCTCCCCAGGAGGACGTGACGTCACCTCCCAGGGGCCCTGGCTTAACCCCTTCCCTGCTGCAGCCCAGCAGCCAGGCAGGCAGCCCATTCCTTGCAAGGCCCCCTGGCTCTCCCTCCCTGCCCTGGGTGGGCATGCACACACATAGGAGGAGCCCTCTCTGGCTCTCCACTCTCCCTCTCTTTTCTCTTCCTAGGCACCTTTTAAGTTTATTTGGAAATATTAAAAAATACTTTTTGGTCATTGTGTCTTTATTTATTCCCTTCTGTCTTATGTATACTTTAAAAAAAATTAATTTAGCCATATTTCATACACACACACACACATATATATACATACACACACATATACATAAATACACACATATACATACATACACACACACTCCTATGTATACTTTTTAAAGATTTAGCCATCATACACACACATATATATACACACACAAAACACTTCTTTACTTTTTACTCCCTATGTTTACTTTTTAAAGATTTAGCAATCATATCTATCTATATATACACATACATACATACACACACACACTCCTATGTATAATTTTACAGATTTAGCCATCAAACACACACAGATACATACATACATACCTGTGTATACTTTTTATAGATGTACCATCTCATATATATATATATATATATACACACATATACACATACATACACACATACTCCTACGTATACCTTTTATAGATTTAGCTTTCATATATATATACACACACATATACACACACGCACACTCCTAAGTATACTTTTAAAAGATTTAGCCACCATATATATGTACCATCTCATATATATAATATATATATATATACACGCACACATATATACACATACATACACACATACTACGTATACTTTTTATAGATTTAGCTTTCATATATATATACACACACATATACACACACGCACACTCCTAAGTATACTTTTAAAAGATTTAGCCACCATATATATGTACCATCTCATATATTATATATATATAT